>JAMXBC010000009.1:17686939-18286939 GCA_024138005.1 Lumnitzera racemosa
TTGCTCATCACCAGAAACTTTTTCGATCCTCGAGCAAGTTTTTTCTATAGTTTATGAACTTCGGTTCATCATGATCTTTCGATCATCCTTCTCAGATATATACGTGTTCTTACAGCTATCATAGATAACTCTCCTATCAAACAGCCACGGTCTACCTAGTAACACGTGGAAAGCGCATGTTGATAGTACATCATAGAGAATCTGGTCAAAGTAATTCCTAATAATGATCAATAGTAAAACTTATCGAGTGACATGTGAGGCTCCTTTCTCACTCAACCAATGCAACTTGTACGGCCTTGGATGTGCAATTGTTGACAAACTCAATTTTGTAATAAGATCGACTGATGCCACATTAGTGTAACTTCCACTATCCACAATGGGATATACACCTGATCATTTACCTTACAGGTGGTATAAAAGAAATTCTCACTCTACTCCTCTTCTTGTGAAGGTTCCATGTTCATTGTATGTAAGCCCCAAAGTTCAGCCAAGTAACCGTAGGATTGAATTTAGAACCCAAGGTTTAGGGCGATCGGCTAAAGGATCCGATCACACCCAAATTATAAACTATTGAGAGAAATATTAGTAAAAATGACCCCGTAAACTTAAATTTAAGAAAATAAATAGCAAAATAGGAGACTATAAAATTTTCAAATTTTAAGCATAATAACTGCTAATTACCGAAAAGGCAAAAAGTGTAATATAATAACCAATAAATTATTAGAGATAGATTATATGTATACTAAAAATTTTAGAATGACCAAAATAATATTTAGGAATGTTCACGTGTACCCTACATGTATTTACGTGTGGATAAAAATACGCATAATTACTAAAATTGGCCGAAAACTAAGCAAATAATTAAAGAAAAATATAAAATAATTATGGAAAAATAAGAAAAAAATCAGAAGATGATAAGATGAATCAAGATAAGGTCGTGGCAGGTCCAAAGCTGCAAAATAAAAATTAGCCAATAAAAATTGAACAACACAAAAGCCAAAAAATTAAGGAATTTGGACAAAGTCTTGTCAAATTAATGCATATTAATTACAGAAAATGTCTATAAATACGGAAAAAATTTACAGAGCTCATTTGGACAGTTTGGAAAGTGAGAAAATTAGGGAGAGTAAAAAATTCGAGAGAAAATCCAGAAAATAAAAAAAATAAGAAAAACTGTGCAGTTAAGGGTTTTAAAAGGAACCCACACCAGAAGAGGATCTGGAAGTGGACGGCCACCACCACCACACGGTGGTGGCAGCGCCCAGGCCGGACGACAATTCCATGGTGTCCCACGGTGGCCGGAGCTACCAAAACCGGTGAGTCCAAATTCTATCCCGATTCTTGTGAAATTTTGTAAAAATAGTAAATATAATTATAAAATTATGAATTTTGTTATTCTGGGATATTTTTGTATGTAGTTTGTAGGAAAAATATTATTTAGATGAAAAAATGTCCCGTAATATAGGGTCCTTAAGAAATCATGCAAAACCGAGCACATTTCGGTTTAGAAATAAATGACCTTAGGAGTGTAGTTTCAAGCCCAAAATTTTTATGTAGATTACTTAGATGATATAGAATAGTGCTATGAAGCCCTTTTTCAAAAATTAATTTTCTAAATTTTTAGATAATTTTTTTTAGGCTCTAAAAAGAGGCATAAAATGGGTAATTTAGGGTTAATTATGTAATTAAATGATTAATTTCTGATTTAGTGAATAATTACATGTTTTAGGATGTTAAGATCTGATGGAGTATGATACTTATAGCATTTAGGGTGTTAGATGTAATTATTAGGTTAATTATGTAGTAAATTAGTAATAGAAAAACATAGTAAATTATGAGTTAATTTTGTAAATTAGAATAATTAGGTGTAAAACCTGATTTAGGATGGATTTAGACATTTTGAAATAATAATTGGTGTTTAGAGATGGTAATTAGGGTAATAGAAATATTAGAAATGCATTATGTGCATGATATGCAATAATGCATAATGTGTAATTATTGAAAATATAATAAATAGAAAATATTATAATAAAAATTGATATTTTGAGAATAATAAAAATGCACAATAAATCTGATAGGAAACTTGAATTTATGGAATTATATGAAAAATGTAAAAATTTGTCACATTAGGAGTGAATTCGGTACACTGATATGGATTTAAGTGTACCGAGTAAAATAAACACTGACAAAAGGTAATGATGGTATTTAGGTTATCGGGAAATAATGTGATTAATTTCACATTATGGGTTGAAACTAATTTCTAGGGTTGGAATATAAAACGCTATTTAAAAACCAAACTAAAAACCTGGTTTAGAAATCGATGCGAAAACCGAACCTGAACCTAACCCCAAACCTAGAATAATTGTAAAAGACTTAATACCTAGATAATTGGGCATATTAAACCTTAAACAAAACCTAACAAGAAGCATTATAGGATAAAACGAACCTATAACAATTATATGAAAAGTTGAAACCACGTTCGTGTTATAGGGATAACCGGCGATGGCCTGAGCAAATCGGACCTCGAGTGAACGAGCGAGGAGTCGAGGTAAGTTGGGATTAATACGATGCTGTATTTTGGGAGGCTTAAGATTATGCTTGGTTGTGCTTGTTAGATAGTTGAATGTATGCATGTGCTTGATTATGGGTGATGTCATGATTCTGTTTATTGCTCTGGTACATACTGTATGAATTGTATGTAATGATTGATCACCCTAAACTGGACCTAATCAAATATACGACCAGTAATCATAATCGAGCATGCATGGCAACCCGTTAGGGGATTTAGGACTCTCCGGCCAAATACCAACCCCTTCGGAAGGGATAGCGCAGGATTGCAAAATGGTCCCTTCTTCATCCTCAGTCGAACTAAGTGACAGGAGAGGAGGTCGCGGCGGGGGTGAAGACAGTGGTTCGAAGGTAGTCGCGGGAGGAGCAAGGTCTCCATTACACAAGCCTGGGTTTGGTCGTGAGCTGTTGCATTAACGGTAACTCCTCAACCCGGATTAGAGCGAGCGCAATTTCTCTAATCTCACGACGGGCCGGACAACGTCGTGCGATGGCATTTGCTTGCACATGCATTGCACCTAATAAGTGATTGAAAACCTTGTTGCGTGTATGGTATAGTTGTAAGTCCTCCGTCCCTACTTACTGAGCTGTGGTTGCTCACATCCCTATAGACGTCGTGCAGGTGCTGGCTAAGAAGCGGCAACCAATTACTCAGAAGCTAGCAACTGCTGGATCCTGGGAGTGAGGAAAAATATTGAAGAATAAACACATATTTTAAGGTCTAAGTTTTTATTTTAGAATTATTTTTCATTTCCGAGTGATGTAATAACTAGGGAATATACTATAGAGAAATGTTGTAAACTTTAACTGCAATAATTGAATGATAACATATATATATATATAATTCCTCACTTTTATAGGTAAATGATTTATTTAAATTACAAATTGTCTACTTCAAAGCGGGTTAGTTGTGGACGCCTTGTGTAGATCAGGTCTAGGATAGCGGTTGTGAGGCCAACTTCTATCTTAGGGTGGTTTACACGGCGGGACTGTTACGACTCTGCCGCTTCGGGGCGTGACATTGTACATTAAACAACCATGATCAACTAATCTAAGTCCTCAGCAAATACATCCTCCTCAATCAGCTCTTTCTCGGCAATGCTCTCCTCTTCTTCAGATTCCTCATCAATGCTTTCTACCTCCAACTTCAGGATGTTTCCCTTAATGACCATAGTCCTTTGGTTCAGGTACTAAGCACCTATATGTTTAAACCCTTAGTATTTGAAGTACTTGATCTGGCTCGTCTTCCTCCCAAACCCTTATCCCTTCTCATAAGTTCAAGTCGACGCATCACTACCAGGTTGGCCCTTTTGCTCTACTTGGACATCAACCTTTTGAATTTGCTCGGTACTCGACTAAGCTCCGTAACTCGCCTATATAGGTCAGCTAGTCGGTAGCTTAGTCAATACTCAACTCCATCTCTACCTCTCTACTCACTAGGCTATTCTAATTGCTTCATTCATTGTGATAAATCACTGGAGTTCCACAATGTCTCGAATGTCACCTCTCAACCCAGTAATAAATCTAGAGATTGTTCAAGCTAGTGGTTCCTCCACTTTACATTAGATCATGAGCATTTGGAATTTCTTGACATACTCATCAACTCTTCGGCCTCCTTGTCTTGACTCTAAAGCCAACTAATAGTGTCTTGCAGACAAGTTTCCAATACAAACTTGTTTCTAAGTATTCTCTTCATCTCAAGCCAAGTATTAATCTCTCGGTAACCTTCTTACCTTCTCATAGTCTGGAAATTCTTTTACTACATGACAGCATATCCAGAGAACTCAACAGCAATTCTCACTTTCTCATAATCCTCATACTGATAATATTTAAAAACATACTCCACTCTATCTTCTCATTCCAAATATTCATTAGTACTCCCAAATCCATTGAAGCTCGGAATCCAAAGCTTTGCATGATTAAGTGCTTTGGGGACTCTAGCTTGCTCTTCTTCAAAGTACTCTTCCTCGTCCTCTTCATGCAGTTCTCTCAGATCTATCCTTCATCTTACTCGTCTGCCTACTCCTTCACCTCGAACTAGTCGAGCTGGGTTTTGATCTCTAACAACTTAAGTAGCTTATGGGGTGTTTTACGCAACTTCAATTGGTCGACAAGCTAATGCATGAACAGTTTAGGTTAAATCTACCAAGAGGTTAGCCACCTCATCAAGTCTCTCATCGGTGCTTCTCAGAGTTCCCTAAGATTGTCGACCATGGTGGACAACTCCATTGTTGTCGTCTCCAACACCAACGTTTATACTCAAGTCAATCATTTTCTTCACTAATTCAAAGCTCAAACAAACACTTCCACAAACCAGAAAATCAACAGCTAACAAACACAGCAATTAAGATGAACATAGCAACTTGCTCTATTTTACACATGTAATACAAAGCATAAATAGAACTTCAAAAACAAACTACAACTCAAACAAAACCTCTATTCTGATACCAAGATGGTGCAAATCATGACCAAGAACAGACAAGGCCAGTTGGGGGGATGAGTCCAAGTTTGCCAAAAGCTTAAAAGGGAAGTGATAGGGAATATGTGAAAAGACAAATACAAATGAAAAGTATGAAAAAACCCATGAACAACTATAAAGGATATGACGTACCAATGGAACTTCCGAAGACTTATGGCATAATTCAATATGATGCATGAATCGGTCCTACGAGGTTACTCGCCATTTAACCTTGCTCAAGGGCTAGAATAAAAGTGAAATGAAAGTAAATACCAGTATTTACACAATGAAGGAAATACTCAAGTGTATTAATGATAATAAATCTGTCTACACTACAAATATAAAGGTATTTATACCTATAAATTAGGACAACTTGCCCAAAAGGGAAAAGACAAAAAAGGGACATTTCCTAAACAAATAATATATAAGATACAAAAAAATAAAAATAAATATTCAAGGAAAAAAACAATCATTGGTGTAACGGATTCTATACATGATTCTATACACATGGCAATGTTGTATTGGTGATGCCGTTGGAAGATACAGACAAAAAAGTACGATCAGCTTACTTATCAGGGCAAGGGTAGCTAGTTAGTCTAAAAACTCTCTCTTAACATCTCGGCAATGGTAATACCGAGCAAATAATTGGCTAAGCATGAGTGAGAATGAAGATTAGTTATTGTCTCGACCCTCCGTTTCTCGATACACTATTTGCGAGAAATAGATAGTCAGTCGGCTTGGTACAAAAAACGAGTCAATAAGGAGATACTCAACTTTGATAAGAGTCGGTTGGAGCAAAAGAATTCGTCTTGCTAGTTCCTCTAGTCCTTCGGCTCGGCTTTAGGTTAGTGGTCTAATAGCCTAATTCCCATCAGTTGTGCTCATATGAAATGATAAGGAGTTATTAATATCATTTGTCTAAGTCAATCGAACTTTAGGTTCAAGAAACGAATGATTAAACAACATAAGAGTGTCTTGATCCACACCTTATGTCTGATCACTAGATATCGTGTAACAAAGGGACTTAATAACTAATTGTTTAATAATTGAAGTTGAATTATCAACATTTACTTAATTTGGAGAGGCATAATATCTTGTTAGAGGCCACTTGTGTTTGGCAGGTCCGAAAGGAGTTTTAGGCCTACTATTAACATTAAGTAAACCTATAAAGTCGCATACAAAGAGCGAACTAAATGTGCTACGGGAATTATTGAAATATTTATTACTCTTAAATAGTTTAAGAATGATAAAAGATGAAATTTATGCATTTTGGAGAAAATAATAAATAATAATACAATATATTAGATATTATCTTTAATATCTTGCAACATATCTCTTAATATCTTTTAAGAAGATATTATCGCTTCTCTATATATAGATAAAAGCAGCTCTTTGTTTAGGGTTACACTAATTCTTGTTGTCAGCATTAGACTCGTAGAGAAAGTTTGTAGACCAAAATAGAGAGAGAGAAACACAAGAGATTATGAGTTTATTTCTGTACAGCACAAATATAGATTCGCCAAAGAGTACTACTACACTCAAGTAGAGGGTGTTTGCATCTTACAGTGCCTCTAAATCCGTAAATCTATGAAATTCAAAATGACCAAGATAAGGTATAATCGCAGTCTTTTCTTGATTTAATTGATATGTATGGATCCTAAGATGTTTAAGGTTGATAAGATCTTTAAAAAAAACGCTACATAAATCTATATTTTGTAACCTTAAAATCCAACACTAGTGTCTATTAAAGCATTCATCATTTAGCCTACCATAAATGCTTTCGTATACATTAAGCTTTGAGCCTCCTTAGTGGGTTTTCTCTATATGGAGCCTAACCGCTTCAAGACTTTAAACTTATTGTTTTTTCTTTTGGTTTCCTCTTCTTCTTTCATTGTAAGTAAGGCCACCAGTTTATTCCAAATGCAACAATGCCTTGATTTATGTGCCCTTCCACACATGAAACACGATAGTTTCCTTCTAGAATATTCCATTTCTTCCATCAAAAGCTTATCCTTTTAGGTTGGGGATTTTATCTCTCCTTCTAGGGCTTGGATCCATTCCCTCCTAGGCTCCCTCACCTCTCTAACGACTGTAGGTCGTTCACTTGACTTGAATTCTATGAGGCTCTCAACCATAGCCATGGCTTAAGCCAAAATTTAGACTACTTCCCTTTCCAATTCTATTTGAGCACATCCCTATAGGCCATTACCAAAGGAAAACATAGCGTTCCTATTATTCATATTGGGGATCTCTAACAACAATTCTGAGAATTCACGTACATAATCCCTAATGGATACCTTATGCTCAAACTACTTCAATTTAGCTTAAGCATCCCTCTTAGCATTACTTAGATAAAACTGAATCAGTAGCTCAAGCCTTAATTCCTTCCATGTTCTTATTGCCCTAACTCCTTGCTTGGTTCCATCAACTCGTTTTCTACACCATAAGGCGATCACAATATTGAAAAACATAGGAGCCGCTTTTAGCCTTGATGCATTGTTGATGTATAAATGCAAGGGCACTTATCGTACAATAGTATAGTTCAAAGAACGGATGTCATCCTACAGAGACTATGATTACTACTACTAATTATGTTTTGATTACCTAACCACCAAAATTGAATTCTAGAAACTTAAAGAATTAAACTAAAATTGCAACAATTAATAAATCTAGCAACTAATAAGATTCAATTAAAAAACTAAACAAGAAAGCAATCAATTTTTAATGTCATTCGAGATTCAATAGAGTACCTAGATCTTGCTTCTCCTAGACTTATACATGTAACTTCATTAAAGATAATCTAATTAGATCGTTAATTTTCTTGACTAGAAGAATTTTTTCTATTAAAGCTAATAACTTTTGCAAGTCTATTAATTCCAATTTTTAGATCATCTATTAGAATCTATTCTCAATTATATAATTAAAGATCACATTTAAGCAGTGAACTCACTTAAAAATAGTATTAAAAATTTGGAAAGATATTACAATTTATATCTAAACTTGTAAAAATCTTCATCAATTATGCTTAGATCTATTTATATAAAAAAATCTCTCGATTCTCTTGCACAATATCAGATTTTAGACTAACACTTGTGGAAATATTAATCTAAAGCACTCAAGCGCACATAATTGAATTAAGAAAACAAAAGATCTTAAATATAATAAAAAAACCAACATCACATGATAGATCTAGGTTCTAGAAGACTTAGATGCAAAAAATCTATTCACTACTCATGATAAGATAACAATCTTTAATAAGATCTAAGAGAAAAGTAGAAGAAAGATCCATGAAAGCGATGAAAAGAGTTTTGAATCTTGAATTTTAAATTCTTAGAGCATTATTCTCTCGTGGATGTTTAGCTCTTAAAGTCCTCTCACAAAGTCATGTAAAAGTTCTGGAAAAAAGCCCTAAAGAGGCCTTAAATAGGAGATACGAAATTAAGAACTTACAGTCAACGATACGATTTGGTGACATAACCATATCATTTAGTCGTATTGTTTAGATACGATACATTAAATCTTCACCAAACTTTCATGGATGATTTTAAATCTTCGTCAAATTTAAGCGTAACATAACCTATGACATGGTCATGTCTTTTAGGTCATGTCCTCCACTAGTCATGAAGAATTTTCACTCAAAACATCACCAAAAATAACACAATTATGTTATTTAGTCATGTCAATATTTAAAACTTCATAACTTCCTCATTTAACTTCGATTTGAGTGAAACTTGTTTTTATTTTCTTGTTTTCTTCTGTAGATTATCTAAAACTTAGAAAATAAGATTTTACTCAATTGATTATCATTTTCTCAAAATAAACTCAAAATTCAAGGAAAAATCATTAAAAATCACTCTCTAAAATATAAGTGATTAGAAGCTTATCAATTATTTAAAACACCAAAAGCACCAAAGTACTATTTTAAGCTCTAAAGGAAGTTATCTATTTGTTTGGCATTTTAGGAACCATTGAAGTTCTTGAGCTTAGGTACATCCATTCATGCCACAACCCTCCATGATTCGATCCATACTAAGTCTCAAAGTGCTGCTAGACCTAAGTCCTTAAATCCTTTAATTTTCTCCTCGAGGACTTTACTATTTCTTTGAGGGCTAAAGTCCCTTCTTTGCAAATCAAACACCTACAGCTCAATTTAGAGCTGTCAGCATCTTACTTGGGAGCTCCTTCTCTAACTTCTCTAAACCTTCCTCAACACCTTCCATGGCTAGCTCCACTTTAACCACCCTTATTTTTATTAAGGCTTCACTTCCCTATGATTTCACTTCATAGGTGAGTTCTTGATCTATCATTAGAGTTAAGGCACTTCCAACGTGCTCTAAAGGGACACTAGAAAAGCACTTATTCCTACCATATCTTTTAAGATTCAGCTTTAATACCAAATGTCACGTGTAAAGTCTTTTACTATCTTTCAAGAATGGCATTTAAACTCTTTGGCACTTTGAAAACATGTTAAATTGGCCTTCATATTCATAACACACAAGATTGCACTCACTTAAAGATAAGAGTTAAAGAGAGAAAGCCACTCAAGTAAAAATAGAACTTATATTTTTGGATGGATTGCAAATGAGGGGATCACTCCCTTTTATACAAGAGGCCTCCATCATTGGATGGCCTAGATCTACCCAATTTAACGGATAATAGACAATATTACCTATCTTATTCCAACTACCACCATCTACCAAGGTTTAATATATTTAGATACTTCCCCAACAATCTTAAGAGTGAACCGAATCTTGGTCATAAACTTTACATATAATAAGCCTTTATATATATATATATATATATATATGTATAAAAGCTAAAAATGATCTTTGGAAAACATTCCATGATATGTATATAAATATATATGTGCATGTTAGTGTGTTTGTGTGTGCATGTACGTAATCTTGATCAACGGCCCTTTTTAAGTGAAATATGTTATATGAGGCCTATTTCATATCAATTGGACATGCATAATGAAAGAGAGAAAAACCAGCTACGAACATAATCAACTAAATGATGGCCCAAACATCCTAGCGAGACCTCATGATAATGTTGGGAAGCGACACGTGGGTAATTTTAGGTCCACCTTTATGACCTTCCATCGTGGTATTATGGATTTTTTTATGATTCAGCGAATTTTTTTTTTATTGTTTAATATTGTTTTGATAATTAATTTTTTTATTCATAAAATTTATTAACATATTATATATATAACAGATTAAGTTATTTTAATAGGATGGATGATATAGATTAAGTTTTAATAAATGAACAGTTTAGATTGCCAAAGTGTTACCATAAAAATCCCTAGATATTAGCTAATGGATTCTAAAACAATCTTATATCACCAAGTTAGTTTTAACATAGTCGGTCACACCAAATCAGTTTTTTTTTTTTAAATAAAGTGTTAAATCAAATGTAAATTTGATAATTTTGGCATCATTCAAGCCACATCTATGAAGCTCTCAAAGATTATATGGATATATTTTTTTACTTTAATAAATTTTACTCATAATGATCAAAATAAAGTAAAAGATTATATGGATAATTTGATAAATTTTGTAAAATATGAAAAAAAAATTAAAGAAAAAGGCCTAAAACACTCCAGGGCAGCCGATAGCCACATGGGCGTCCATGGGGAGCAGCCCCGTCCTAAACCCAAATACTATTAGTTTCCAGATATCTTGTCTTTTTTTAATTTGATACCCTATGCCTAACATATGAGGAACGCTTATTAAATATAATTAACGTTTATATGATATAAACTTCCAGCCTATATTAAACTCCTAGCTCACTGTAAGCGAACATCAAGTTATTTTACGGATGGAAAATAAAATCTCATACTTACAAGATATAATTATCAAATTTGAAATTAATTTATTGTTAGTTGGCAATGAAATTGTACTTTGAAGATCATTAACTTTTGGGAAGTATAATTAGTACTCTAAATTTAAGTGTGAAATTGTCTCCTAAACTTTTAGGCTTTACAAATCATTCTTTTAAATTTTAATAAATCAATAATATAGAAAATGTTTCCTTTTCTAATTAAAAATTAAAAAGGTATACATTTGGTAAAAATTTAAGAGATATTAAAATATACTTTAATTAATTTAAGGGTACATTTCTATATTAAAGTTAAAATTTAAAAAGATTATTTTCGATTCTATAGCCATTTATCATATACAATATTTAAAACTTCATAGTTTAAATATGCACGAAGGTTAAAGTTTACGAGGTTTTATGCATTTTTAGCTTAATTTTTTGCATAAACAATTATATCTTTCAATTCTTTTTCAAGAAACTATGTATATTATATATATATATATACATTGATTTTTTCTTTTTTTGTTATAAAAATCAAGATAAATTTTATAGGTTGTATAATATATTTTCCAACCTTCGACTCTTCATCGTATTAATTCTAGAAAAATTCCAAAAGATGAGATATCAATTTGGTTTTAAAATTCACCATGCGTGCACTAGCAGATCCTTATCCTCACCGTGAGCTAGTCTTCATGATCTAGACGATGAAAAACTACTTATACGTTACATTTGGTACTCACATAGTACCATGAGGACGGATCCAGGTGAAAGTTTGGCCAAACGGCTACGAACATGAATGATGGTACAGAGGTAAGTATGACGTCTATCGTTGTAATATGTTGAAATAAACATAGTTTGTTGCCAATTTGCTAAACACACCTAACCCTGACAATATAATCCGATCCGGATTTATAATATTATAAATCCAAGAACACAAAAATAAGTGATCAACAAGTAAGAATTACACATAATGCAAAAACCTTTAGAACAATATGTTGAAAAAACCATGAAAAAGATTGCAGATAAATTCGTTAATATAACAGCATATATATTTAATGAATTTCGCATCATTTGAAACAATGCTCCCACAATAACGGATTTACATGGATGTGCTCAAACTTAAGCTTGAGAAAAACATGCGATATTGCATGAGCTTCTTGGCATTAACACAGCCGACCATAGCTACAGCAGGTTAGTGGACTAGGGAGCATTTAATGATTAACCCCCATTTTGTTTAAGTCAATTAACCGCCGTTAGTGGCCCATCGGCATTTTTCACTTTCCCTCTATCTATTTTTTCATTCGCTAGTTTTTTAAGAACTCATTCTATATAATTTAAGGTGTATACTCAAATTAATATTAAAAATCAATAGACGCTTTTTTGTGCAAATTCTATAAATATTATTATTAGAAAATTCTATATTAAATGGCTGATAAAAAACATATAATATTAATTAACATGATTATTAACTATGTTAAAAATATGCTTATATTTTTTTTATATGACTATCTTCATTAACTTATTCTTTCCCTTTTTTTTCTTTTTTTTTTCTTTTTTTTTTTGTGCTTATACTTCCAATCTAATCCGCCCCAACCAAATCTGTGAGTATCGATCCGGGTTGGATCACCTAGAAATCCGCGAAGGCTTCGCTCATACGTAGAACAAGGTGCCAGATGAGTGAGCTTTCAAGTGCAACGTGTATTCACATCTCTCAACCTGTCTCTCCCTAGGACCGACGCGAAATCCCTAGATTTCCTTATATATAGCTATCCAAGCAGCAGGAGTTGCACGCCACATTCATAATCATACACAGCACAACACATACGGAAACAACGTAAAACACCATGTCTCTTATCCCAAGTTTCTTCGGTGGACGCAGAAGCAACGTATTCGACCCTTTCTCTCTCGACATATGGGACCCTTTTGAAGGCGTCCCATTCTCCGTGTCCACCGTGCCATCTCCATCCACTACTACCACGGAAGCGACAAAAGCCATAGCCAACGCACGTATAGACTGGAAGGAAACCCCAGAGGCACACGTGTTCAAGGCCGACTTGCCGGGCCTAAGGAAGGAGGAGGTCAAAGTTGAGGTTGAGGATGGTAGGGTTTTGCAGATAAGTGGCGAAAGGAGTAGGGAGCAAGAGGAGAAGACTGATAAGTGGCATAGGGTTGAGAGGAGCAGCGGCAGGTTTATGAGGAGGTTCAGGTTGCCTGAGAATGTGAGGATGGAGGAAGTCAAAGCTAGTATGGAGAATGGTATCTTGACTGTTGTTGTTCCCAAGGTTGAAGAGAAGACTCCGGAGATTAAGTCTATTGATATCACTGGCTAAATCTTGCTTCTTAATGTGTGTTTGGGAAGTTAAAAACAAGGGTTTCCAGTTATGTCATGTAACATGTATACTATGTCTTATGAGTCTGTGTGTGGATATAAATAAGCAAGAGTATGTTATGAACACTCTCCCCCTCAGTGGCTGTATAGTATGTGTATCATCCTTTTCCTATGAACCTTTTTTTTGGTTTTGTAATGTAATGTTTTAAATTTTCAGTCAATTGGGCTTTCTTTAGATTATGCTATGGATATGAATTTCAGTCAAGCCTCTTGTATTGCACCCCTGGAGGTGGGCTGGACAGGGCTAGCTAGCTTGGGAGTTCGACTAGTCTTCAAATTCCCGAAACTTTAGTGATATTCCCTAAAAATTAGGAACGACGATTGAAAAATAGCTATTATTCCTTAAAAATTTAGGAAATAAATTTTGAGAAAATATATTTGAAAATGTATGTCTTTACCTCCGTACTCATAAATAATGTTTCTGAGTTCGAGTGAAGAATTGAAGGAGAAATGCTGGATAGTTCGATAGCACTTTCTAGATAAGAACAGAGTACCCTGCATATAGCAAGAAATGGTACCAAGATGTTTTTGAAATGACACTACACAATGTTTCTTTTACTATTGATAAATACGAGGTACACAATTTGATGGATCCTCTAGTCCTTTTTCTGAAGCTCCAGGTGTGTTTACACCGTGAGCATATGAATGGGATCTTTCTTTCAGAATTATCAAGAAATTGCAGACTAAAATTGATTTACGGAAGCTAAGTGACCTAAACCTAGGCTCAAAAAGCCGATTTTGTCATAATACAGTTTTTATGTACACAACAATTCATACCAAACTTAGTAAATAGATTTACACCTCTTCATCTTCCTCTTCCCCTTCCTCCTCCTCCTCCTCCTCCTCCTCCTCCAACTCGTCTTCTGTATTATCCAACGAATCATCAACATCCAGAGCCACCACTTTGGACGCACTAAGTTTGGCGCAACAAGCACGGATTCCGCACGGCAACCGTGTGTTGTTACTTGTAGGTAACATTCTGCACCCACCTTCCTCCCCTTTCTTCAAATCAGCCGGTGGCAAGAAACAATCCATCGACAAGCCCTTTATATTAAAGTCCGCCTCCTCTATAGTCCATGACTCTTCCATCCTAGTCCTAGAATGTCCCTCCGAGTTCTCCCCATACCGTACCAAGGAAACCGATGTCCGACCCGCGTGCGCGATGTTGATGCCGTCGAGGGTCCGGTAATCCTGGATGAGAGACTCCATGGTGGTTTCCCAGTAAATGCTTTCATTTTCCTTGCCTTTGATTCTTAGGAGATGGGAGTCTTCGAGTTGTACGAGGAGGCCTGTTCTCTGGCTGAAATAGCCCCATATCGTGTGTCTGATGATTTCTACGTTGTTGCTACTTCTTGCTCTTAGGGTGGATGGTTCAGCATCAAGCTTTAGGATGAAACAATCTTCGTTGTTTATTGATTTCTCTCCGATGCATGTTGAATTTGCAAATAAATTTGCTGTGGATTTCGGATCAAGCCCCTGTGTATTATTATCATTATAGATGACAAATTAATCAGTTAAATTTGTATAAAGAGAAATATAATATATTTTAACTAATGTTAGGTATATGAAGTGTTGAACAGGGATACTATCAGGTTTAGTCAGCACGGGATATTTTAATTGACTGAATTTAGAAGGCAATCCAATAGAGTTTATGATGGAATTCGGAAAAAAAAATAAAAATAAAAAAACCTTGTAGGATGTTAATCAAAATTTAGAAGAATTGTTATGTTTATAAAAATGTTAACCCTAATAAGTCATATTGATCACTAGTTATTATGTCTCGTCGAATTTCAAATTCAAGCTACCACACACATGAATAGAAGAGAATATGTATCTCGATTTTTGTAAAGAGAAAAAAAAAAAAGAAAAAGAAAAAGTTGTTCTGTTGACTTGTTGCATTGCAATGTTTATTCTCATTCTTTTTGTCGGATGGCAAATTCAGTGCAACAATATTTAAGTGCTAAAAAAACTGTTGAATGGGAACGGACCGAAACTGGTTTGAAGCACGGAGATGGCGCTCCGCTGATTGCGTTAGTTGCAAGCGCAACTGATAAAGAGGGGTCACCTTAGCTTCGTCAAACTAATTCAATGAGGTTGGCCAAAAAAATAATAATAATAATTCAATGAGGATAACCTAAAGTGGGCCCGCACAGTCGACTTTCTTGCACTAATCACCAGATAATTAAGCGCTCTAAATCCATCTCAGTTATTATTATTATTATTTTCCGATGGAATTCATCTCAATTGCATTTAAAGTTTAAGGATATAAACTAATCAGACTCAAAGGTCCGATCCATCAAAAACATGGACATAAACATATAAACCAAAAATTATAGTATGTGAAAATACACTTTGAGAGTTTATAGATCCAGCACAATAAAATCACATTCCATTTCATTTCTGTGATTTCTCCGTGTAATTTCTATGCAAAAATATCAAAATATGATGGACAATCATTTTCACAAATTGCCACCAGAAAATTAAAAAGAATAAATGAATAAAAGCTGTACCAACCTGCAAGAACCGTCTAAGTGGTCTAGGGGGGCCACGGGACGCATGAGAATGGTGCCATGGTGTCTGCCTCCAAGCCACCTTCCCATCACTTCCGGCACTAATTTTATACCCGGAAACAACCAGCTCCAGGCACCACAGTTCAGCGCTCTTCTGCCAGAGCACGAAACCACCCATCTCGCCACCGCCACCAGACCTTGAGTGCTTTGTCTTCACTTTATTGTTCATGCTTTCATCCCCTGCACTAAATTCAGAGGCTAGCATCCTCACTTTGCCCATTGCATACATACTCTGTATAGAACTCAATGCCATGTCACCTCCTGATGCTGCTATGTACTGTTGTACTATATATTTCGCCATTGAAGATTCCTAACATGGAAGAATAAATATAAAATTATCGAATTAACTTTCCAAATTCATATTGTTGTAATTCCTTTCATATATTGTCCCAAAACAGTTATAGCAATGCAAATTCTATAACAAATATAATATTAAGAATAATCAATTACCAATTAACAAAAATAAAATATTTACCCAAACCATTGTCTACATACGATTTACTAGCATAAAGACTGTTCATCACATTATAATATATATAGATATATGTATGTGTCACATATTTTAACATTTTTAATCTTAAAAGCTACAACAAATCCACTGTATTTGTGCTGGTACGACGGTACGCGTGTCTTTTCGTACAAAAGCATTTGTTAGGTACTTGAAAAAGTATTGACTTACAATGGGATGATCCTTGAAGTTCTTGCCGATTGGGTTATCTATACAAGTAATGGGCAGAGGAACCAGGGGTGCACCAACAACGCCAAGCAACAGTTGGACATCAGTACTCCGGTCGCCGCCAAGAAACGCCGTAAACCGAGGTGCTGTCTTTTCAGTAGTTGATCTCATCCAATGTTTCATACTCTGCCATGCCTTGTTCTTATTGGAAGATGCAAACATCTCCTCAGGAATAGGTACCTCAAGGACCGTATCAAGTCCATCTTCCCTATCGTAGTTAGGACACAACTTCCTCATTTTAGAGAGAGAGAGAGAGAGAGAGAGGAAAAGGAGAAAAGAGAACGTGTGTTTTGGCACAGAAAACTTGGGGAGTTGCTTTTAAGAATTATGAGGAGTGAAAGAGGGAAAAGGATAAAGAGGGATATGAAAATTGGTAGAGGGACACCAACCGACCATAGCCTCGTATCAACGTGCGATACCTTAGAGATGTTAATGTTATGTCGTGTTGGCACGCTATGTAGATTAATATTTTTTCTTTTTTTTTTATTGGGGTTTCCTTATATGTTTAACAAATCAGTATATTGTTCATGTGCTCTCAAACGGGTATGTTGGAATATATTGGGAATAAATAGATTTTACAAATATCCGTCTATATTTACACTGAATATAGTTAATTTCCTCATTTTTAAAGCTAAAGTCTTAATCCCTAAAAGCTTTTAAAACCATATTTTAAATTTTTGAATAATCACTAATATCGTTATGTTCCAATAATATAAATATCAGTTTCTTGCTTTAATAAATCAAATTCAAATCCTCTTTCTTTAAGTTATAGTAAAAAAAAAAAATTTAGTCAATCACTATTATTCCCTTAATAAAGTAATAAAAAATTTACATGTTGAAAATTATTCATTTAAAAAAGATTAAACCGTTTACTATTTGGATTATATAATCTAAAAGTTTTTATGAGTTCATTTTAAATCTCAATAATGTTTCTCATCTATGTTATTATTTTCCGATATTCAAGATTCTGAAAGCTCAATTTCAAAGAGTCAACATATGAAACAAACAATCCAGGCATTTGCGTTTGTCCTTTGAATTTAACTAAATATATATTGATAACAGAAAGATCTTTTTTACTTTTTTTTTCAATCTCTTTTGTTGCGTCATGACTTTTGGTTAGCCCACAATTTGGAAATTTGTTCCGAGTTCTTTAGTCGCATTAAAGTCAACGTTTCTCTTTATTTATTTAACCAGAAGGAAATAAATTATTTTTTACCCTTTGTTGCTTTACACTACACTAACCACAGTCGTTATTAGAGGCATCCAGCTATTGCATTATTAAAAACCATTGTGACTATTTATTTGCTACTAAATATTCAGTATATATAGCCCAATAAGAACATGTATGTAAATTTATTCCTATTTCCATCTTTGTCCTATTTTAAAGATTAATATTAATACAATGAGATGATAACATAGCTGGAGTACTCTATTTTATTAATGATAAAAAACAGGTTCTGTCGGGGTCTCATAATTTTCTTTTTTCTTTTTCATCATTCTTAACTATGCGTGAGTACTGACATACGTAAGATTATATGCTATAAATGATTCAGGGTTACATTACTATTTTCTATACATTATTGTTATTATCTCTCTTCTTCCTTTATTTATAGTTCTGGATAAATTACACACACAGATATATATAAATATATATATATATGCACACCTAGGTCTCTTATCCTTAAAATTGAATATTTAAATCCCAAAAATCTTTTAAAAATGCGTTTTTAGACTTTAGTTTACTATTTTTACCCTTAGATAAAATACTTAAAAAATACCAATATCATTTTTTTTATTATTTTTAAAAAAGCAGAGTGGTCATTAAAAGAAGAACTTTAAAAAAAAAATTGGAAGTCTAAATATTTAATTTCAAAGATAAAAATACATAATTCATATAAAATAAATATAAGGAATATTTTTACAATTTACCATATAATTTATCAATATCCTTAGTTTTCTACTAGAATCGAAGATATATATGAATCAATCTTAGCACTAGTTGGCTCTTGGTGGTATAGTCAAAAGTCAATATTTATGGATTTTCCACACCGAGTTTATATGGATTCTGTTTGAGCATAGCAATCATACTATATATATTATAAGGATATTATGCTGCAAAAGTGTCTATATGGATAGGATCGATATTAAGACCTTTACATCGCCTCACTAGTTGAAGGTAAATTAAACCTAATCCTTTTTTTTTCATATAATAATAGTAAATAAACCGAAGTCTACGGTCTGTTGTTGTATTGGTAAGTTCACATTGATGGACGAAGGAAAATTGTTGGAGGCAGGAAATTTTATAATGAATGCAAATAGTTATCGTAGCAAAGCATTGATTTTGTTATAATGGGAAAGAGAGAGGAATAGTCTATTTTCTAGATGTGATTGCTACATCTAGTAATTACGTTTCAAAGTTATGCATACACATAATTTCTCAATAAAATTATCAAGATAAATCATTTGACAATAAGATTCAATCAAACTTTCTAAAATATCAAAATCGTTATAATATAATGGTATAAATATCAATTTTTTAATAAGATAAACTGGATTCATATCCTCCCTTTTCTATGTTGTAACGCAATTGGGGGGAAAAAATTCTTTAAATATTGAATAAGTTTTTATTAGTTATTAGGGGTTTTGCAACTACAATAATTATTATCTATCACCCATTTATTATGTTTTTACACATACTTGGAACTCCCCATTTTGATATCATTATAACATCAATTTAAAAGCATATATCTAGATAATAAAGATAGAGTTAAGGTCATATTTAGTATCTGAACTTTCCTTGTAATCTATTATCTAAACTTTAAAAAGTTCAATTTACTACATAATTGAAATTTTCATTATCATATATACTACTTAACGTCCTTTAGTGTATATTTGTTAACGTAGCATGAATTAACACATGGAAGTATCATGAATTGATATGTACTAACCTAACTTGTCCATCAACTAATGTAGTATGACATGTGGCATAATCATGAATGAATAAGTAATACCTTCTTTTAGAGAAAAAAAAAATACTTTTATTAATAACCAACTTACATCCACATAGTTCACACTACACCATCTAATACCTTTTTACTCTTGAGTACTTAGGATGATATATAATATATAGAGGGCTTCTTTCATGTAATGTTCCATGTAGGTTAGTATATGAAGGTATAAGGTTTTGAATTGCAACTTATAGTTTTTGTAAGAGAAAGAGTTTATTTAACTTAGTTTTTTTTCACTTGATTCAACATTTAATTTAAGAAAAAAAATACTCAATCCTTAATTTATTCGATTATTACTTTTAAATTATACAAAATTTATATAAAAATTCTTCAAAATTGTGCCTTCAAACATGGAGTAGATTAAAAATTAAGCCTTTTTTTTTTATAAGTTAAAAGTTGAATCAAATGAAAAGAAAAAGAAAAAGAAAAAGGGTTAAAATTGACTCCTTTTCTTGTGAAATTGCATGTAGCAATTGAAAACCCCTTACTCTATACATTATCCCACATGGCATGCTAAATGAAAGAAGACCCCTCTATATTATACATTGTCCTAAGTACTCATGAGTAAAAAGGTGTTAGAGGGTGTAATGTGAAGTGTAAACTATACTTGGATGTTAGCTAGTTATCAATAAAAGTATTCTTTTCTTTTTTTTAACCTAAAAGTAGGTATTATGTATCAATTCACGCCACATTAGAAAAAAAAAATGTCATGGGTCATAACACGTCAGTTAACAAATAAGTTAAGTCAAACACTAAGCAACAGGTTGTTATGTGTCATACTACGTCGGCTAAAAACAAGTTAAGTCAGGTATTAAAAAATATACTATATGTTAATTCATATTACTGTCACGTATCAATTCATACCATATTAGTAAACGAACATTAATAAAGTTAGGTTAAGTAGTATAAATGATAATAAGAACTTTAATTAAGTAATAGATTAAATTTTTCACAAATTTAAATGGAAAATTGTACATTTAGATAAAATTTGAGTTTTAAATACGACATTAATCTATAAAAAATATCATGCACCGAACAAACGAAAAAAGAAAAGTGATCCAATTATAACCAGCTGACGAAACAATGAGGCACCTGATAGGCCATTGTTATTAACCATATAGCGGACTTTTTGAGTTACTTATTGTGGGTATCTTTCTTTCTGTTTTTCTCAATACGACATTTGAAGGTTGGTTTTCGAGATAAATGAATGCTGACAAATGGCTTTCTAGTTTGACATTGGAAAATCTCAATTTAATGTGGAGAAACCGATGGTTTGAAAAATTATCAGAATTTTAATGAGGTGGGGTAGCTCATACGAGCAACCACTACCCAACACATTGGTTACTTTTAAACCTATATTAATATAGAAAAATCGGACATAGTTAATTGATAATTTTAAAATAGGAAGAAGTATAAACATAGTTATACATTTTTTTCCTCCAACTATTATCATGTTATAAATTAAAAAAAAAAAAAAGAAATCAAACTTGATCCATATTATTAAAAGATTGATATTTATACTATCAAGTCACAATAATCTTAATTTAATTATACATCTTATTATACTTCAAGATTTAAAGGATTCATTTATTAACTTTTCTATTTAACTTCTTCACCTTTTACCGCATTTTATGTAAGCCATGCATATTTCAGTTTTACCTCATGCTTTCTATCTTTTCGAAATGATCACAAAAGTGCATGTGTCGTGTCTTTTGATGATTTCCTTTAAAATTTTTAATGTGAACTTGATTATATTACGGGTGGCAATTGACATTTATAATTGGATCGTATTCTTTTGCAAAAGATGGCCGCACATACCCGCCAAAGGGGAGACTTTCAAAAAATGGACGGTCGAATCATCAAAATCAAAAGGTGGATGATTTAAATGGAAATTGGAAATGTAACGAAAGGTACGGTGTAGTACTCCCACTAGAAGGTAAATGATTTTCACCATTTTTGTATAGCTTTCCTCTAAAAATTCTAGTATTGCCACTAATACTCTTTAGTCTTTTTTTTTTTTTTTTTCCTTTTGGCTGACGAGAAATTTCAATCTTTTATGTTGGCCAGGAATCACCATTTGACATTTTAATGTTTATGATAATTTACTTTACATTAGGTTTTGTTAAAATATATACAAAAGTTGTCAGTGTTCAACATTGCCGTCGAGTTTGCATAATTGGGTTATGCATTAACCATAAACGTGGAGTTGAAAACTACATAACACTTATCAGGTTGACTATCTGCAATGCAGGTGGAATTAAAACAGAACTGAATCGTGCTTGGGTGCTAAGAAATTAGATTTTTCTTGCCACTCGGTAGTTTTCCATCCAAGTCCTATTTAAGGATAGTTTATTAAAAAAAGGTAACCTAAAATGACACATAAACGCCATAAAAATTCTATAGCAAGGTGGGCAAGTACCTCGCCAAATACTTCTTGCAGGAATAAGGGATTGGAATCGATTGCATCCATCGATACTTGTCCTATAACTGCAATTAGTGTTGGGCACCAGGTTAAATTTGCTCGGAATCGGCTTTGAATAGTCAATTCATGAGTCGGTAACATAATAGACCAAACTAGCCCGTGAGCTAATAATTTCAAACAAGTTCAAGACTTTTAAATCAGTTTTTTTTTTAATATTTAATTTTTGTTATTAATTTCTTTTCTTTAAATACATTAATAATTTCTAATAATGTGATTTCATTTCTTTTTTTTAAAGTATACTAATTCATTAATAATTTCTAATTTTTATTAATTTTCGAATTAATATTATTCCAATTTTTTATTTTTTTCTCTCAATTTTTTTTTCTCATATTCAAGTCTTAACATTTGATAAGTTTTATAAAAATGACTTATATTAACTAAAATTAAATTTTATATTTATCATTAATACGTAATTAACTTATAATTAGTCATCTATGATTAATTTAATAATATTATTTTTTAAAAAAATTATTTTTCAACATCGTAAATAAAGTAAATTTGATATACAATGATTTACTAAATATTATCTAATTATTTTTTTCGACTTAGTAGCCTATTTTTTCTCTTTCTCTTTTTTTTTTAAAAAAAAAAAAAAAGAGGTGAACCAGCCGAACTGACCCACCAACTCAATGATTGGTCGACCTGGCAGTTCGTGACCTGCCAATTCATACAGTTCTGCCCAAACAAATCGCTTAAGCCCTTAAAGTCCGGTGATTCACTGGGATGGTTCAGCATGACCATCATTAGCTAGGCTAGCTCATGGCCAGTCTAGGCCGGTTCCAAGTTGGTGCACAATTTAGAACTAACCCTTGTTCAAGTCATAGTTATTGCAAAACCGGGCTATAAAGATAAAGAAGAAAGAAATTCCCACCTCTTCGCACACTACATTTTTAATCAACATATAGTACAAAAATGGTTAGATCCATCCTTCACTCTTACTATCTTCCTTGCTTTAAGCCATATTTAATTCTCTTAACCAAATCATTTTCAAGATATGTCAAAATATCAATTATTATCTAAAAATTGTGATCCTTAATAGTGAGAAATTATTACATCTTAATTAATTAACCTTGTTGATGGTCCCTTTTCAACCTAGGGCTTTGGAGGCCCAAGCCCATTATCAAGCCTAAGTTCATTACAGGCCCAACTAACCCTCTTGGAAGCGTGCCCCGTCCCCCCGGTTTGTCCACCAAGGGTACGAGCTAGCTCAGAGAAGTACACCAACAACATCTATTGCACCAAGGACACAGGCCAATACCTGAGCAACCCCCGAACACTTCTATCGCCTCCTAGGCTTTCCTCAAGACTTGAGTTGCTAGATGATCCGAGAGTCCTTAAAACCTCTTGGCCTGAGCTTCGAGCACTCAAAGGACCCCTTAAAGGATTGACTCTTCATCGGTTGACCACCAAGACAAGTCATACGCTCATGCAAAGTGCCCTTTGAGAGTATATATATGATAGAAATTTTTTTTTTTTCAATAAACTATACCTGATAAGAGATATAGAGGAAAAAATCGAACTTGATCCATTGCTATAAGTTAAGCTACAAAGCCTTACTGAAATACGATAAGAAGTAGAATAAGTAAAGAATAGCATTCTTTGTCCAACGGACTCAAAAAATCACACAAGCAATAAGAAATTATCCGTGTGCTTAAAACCCGGTGTCTACTCTCTTTTTTCAAGTCGGCAAACCGGAAATCTAAAATGACCCCATGTGCATTTGTAGTGCCCACTTGGACATCTGAGGTTTGCTCAAATGAAGGATGGCTCCAGCCACCAAGGTTCACACGAGGGCTCTAGGCTCTAGCTACTTGAGTTCGTGTGAGATCGTGTGACAATGTAGACACACCAAGTACTACGCCTTTTTGGTTGTGTTTGGTTTGCATTTCAGCAGCATGACGATAATAGCAGCTATACATACAAAAGAGAAGAGAAAAGCGACATTAAATTAATGATTTGGAGTATATACGAGTGATAACTTGAATAGCGAAAATTAATCATCCATATAAAAGAATGAATAAAGTCCAATTATGGTATCTTTTGATGGAAGGGATTATTATTATAAAATAACCATTTTTGTAAATTTAAGGAATTTTATCTAGAATGATTTTTTTTTTTAATTTTGGCTATCTACGAAAATTGTTCTCTCTTTTTTTATTACAATAAAATAGGTAACCTACTTAAGCAATAAAAGGGGAATTAGCTTACCATTACAATATTAGGAGTACGATACTCTCTATATTTAACATATATATACACATACACATGTCTTGCTTCAGAGCTTTAATCATATATATACACATACACATGTCTTGCTTCAGAGCTTTAATTATAGTAAAAGGATGAACAAGAAATTCCTCCGAATATGGATATTACGTACTAATGATGCCACAATATTTACCGTAAGATTTGACTCTTAGTGAGTAAACTACTACCCAATATCCTAAAATGAGGAGAGCTTTGCCATGTAAGCATTAAGAACATGAGAAATTTTGTTAAGATAATTACAAAATACCTTTTAGTGATTCAACTACTATTCTCGAATCAGTATTGAATTTGATTCTTGGGAATCCCCTGAGTTAGTAGTGGTTTAAACCCTAGAATAGCCCTCATATTTCAACGCTTAAAATGTCCATATCCCCTATTCTTTCGAAAAGCAGATGGTTATCGATCTCCTTTATCTTTAATGACTCCTCTTACTATAATCTCAAATAAGTCCATTGAACGCGAGCCTCAAATGAGGAGAGCTTTGCCATGTAAGCATTAAGAACATGAGAAATTTTGTTAAGATAATTACAAAATACCTTTTAGTGATTCAACTGCTATTCTCGAATCGGTATTGAATTTGATTCTTGGGAATCCCTTGAGTTAGTAGTGGTTTAAACCCTAGAATAGCCCTCATATTTCAACGCTTAAAATGTTCATATCCCCCATTCTTTTGAAAAGCCGATGGTTGTCGATCTCCTTCATCTTTAATGACTCTTCTTACTATAGCCTCATATAAGTCCATTGAACGCGAGTCATCCGTGATTAACTTAATTGACCCAAGTGATGGATGCCATGACACATTTCTTATGGAGATTGAGAAAAGTTGATGCCTTTTCCTTTCAATTTCCTAATACCCATGCGCTCGACATCTGATTGTATGATGCAATGAAAAGTTGCTATTTTAGCTTCTTTGACCATATAGTTTGTTATTCTTATCTATCCAGAGGGACCATAGTCCAAAGTTAAAAATTATAAACTATGGTCCATTAAATGTAAATTCATTTTACAAAATTTGAAATTACTCTTAATCCATCTTAATAAAGGAGTACGTTAATATAGCTAGAGATGATATGGCCAAATTGCTTGACAAATAGGTATAATGTGCCTTAGGTTCGTTGCACATGTTATAGATCTTTGTTTTTCTCTCCACATCGTGGGCACTTAGCATTAATATTTAGTAATATTATTACTTTGGTGGTTGGAAGGTAATGCCTCATTTATAGAGAGTTTGATCTTTCAAGGGGAGAGCTCCATATCTAACATAAGCTATTTGTTGCCTTCTCTCCCTTATGTTGTAATTTTTGATACATAATGCCTAACTGTTAAGTTGAAAAAGATATACATTAGTCATATCTCTAACATTTGGGAGAGCTGAATACGGTAGAGTCAATAATCAGTATCTTTACTAAAATTCATTAAATAAATGGGCCTTATTTATTAAATTAGCCATTTTGATATGGGAAAGCTTATGGTTTCCTCATTTCATCTTTCTTCTAATCTAACATCGCTTGATTGTTAGCTCCTCTACATATTGCTTTAGAGGCCTGTAAAATAAAGCACGTAATGAGCCCTATGCTAGGTAGGAATCTGTCCCAAATTTTGTTTGAACTCCATCACTTACTGTAATCATTCCTTCTTTTTTTTCTTTTAAACCAAGTTTGACCCAATAACATATCCTTTTATAAGGCACATGCTTTCTTAGGTAGTAAGAGGATATCATTAATATTGCTTCTTCTATGTTTGCTTTTACATAGTTGCCCTCATATTATTTCCCAAGATTTAAATTCCCATAAATTTTTAATTGCTCAAACTTCATTTCATTCCTCCACATCATCAATCCCCAACCTAATATAGCTGCGCCAAGCACTAACAAGGTCGAACGTATTGAGGTGGGTCCAAACTTGTTAAAAGCTTGAAAATGAGGATGGGAAAAGTGTACTAAAATAGGAAACAAACAAGCAAACCACAATCATCTCCAAGGATGTGAGACACCAAGGAATTATCAATGACTCATAGAGTGAACTCAATATGATGTACAAGCTAACTTAGTGAAGGTACTCGCCAACTAGTCTTGTTTAAGAGTTAGGATAAGAGTAAAGCAAATAAAGAGGATGCTCAAGAAAAGAGACAATGAAGTATATTTTTGTATTACGAGAGATGGTGCTGATGTTTGCTGCTACATTTACAAAGGTATTTATACTCAAAATATTAAGGAAACTACTATAAATGGAAATGACTAAAAGGGTGTTGTCTAAAATAAGTGATGTATAAGAAATGTTAAAGGCATAGATGAAAAATCAAGAAAATCATCCATCATGTACAGAATATTCTTTCACATGATTACTCAAACACATGGCTAGCAACTAAAGGGAGGACTTTTGGTAAAAGCAAATAAAACTATATGATTAACTTGGCTATTGCCAAGCATCAATGCCGAGTTCAGCTGATGATTCTTCCAATGTAAATTCAACTTAGACCTGCTCTAAGCAATTCTAATTTAGGTAGGGTGATTAGGTTAGCCGAGCTGTTGTCCATGAATATCTTAGGTTGACAGTCAGAGACTATTGATAAGCATGAGAGAGTTCAACTCGGATAAGGCAACAAGTCAGTAGATTGTAGTAACTTAGACTCTTCAAATGTTAGTCGCAAAGAGAGAATTCGCCTTGCCATACTTTCAAGTCCTTGAACTTGGCTTAAGTCAAAGGTCCAATGGCTTGATTCTTATCATCCTTTGGTTGGGATTTGAGACCAAATCCGATTGGTCTTCATTTAACTCTTCATCAGGTCAGTAGAGGCTGAGGTCAGCAATGTTAAATACATCAGATACTTTAAAGTCCTCGAACAGCTCTAACTAGTAGGTGTTGTTGTTAACCTTTTAGACGATTTTGAACGGTCCTTCAGCTTTGGAAAACAACTTGTTTTTTCTCTTATCAAGAAACCTTTCCTTATTCAAGTGCAGCCATACTTGGTTGCTAGGATGAAACTACTTGGTCTTTCTTCCTTTGCTTTTCTCTCTTAACTTCTTAGCATCTTAGTCAATGTGCTGAGTAACTCATTAATAGATCTGTTGGGAAGATTAAGCTATGGTCCTTACTTCTGGGTCTTCTTGGTCAATTGATGCCATTAGGATGCAATCAAAGGGTGATTCAGGGTTGAAACTGTAGACAACTTCAAATGGGGTATGTCCAATTGTAGCATGTACAGTTCTGTTGTAAACAAACTCTACTACAGGCAGGCAGACATCCCAGTCGACTATGTTCTTTCCTATTGTAGCTTGGGGTAATGATCATAGGGTATGATTGACAACATTTATCTGGCCATTAGTTTTGGGATGATGAGAAGTATTGAATAGTAGTTTGGTTCCTATCTAATGCCAAAAAGTTCTCTAAAAATGGCTTAAAAACTTCAAGTCTCTGTCTGACGCTACATCTTCAATACTCCATACAAGTGAACTATTTCCTACAAAAACAAAGAAGCAATAACCAACCGTCATTAGTCTTAATACAAGGTACAAAGTGTGCCATCTTACTGAATTTATCCACAA
This sequence comes from Lumnitzera racemosa, assembly GCA_024138005.1. Lineage (NCBI taxonomy): Eukaryota > Viridiplantae > Streptophyta > Magnoliopsida > Myrtales > Combretaceae > Lumnitzera > Lumnitzera racemosa. Next base: position 17,714,783 of record JAMXBC010000009.1, read on the forward strand.
CAACCATCACGGGGTCTTTACCTTGAGCAGTCCAAGGTAATTTGAGAACAAAATCCATACTCAAATTAACTCATGGTTTAGTCGAGACAAGCAAAGGCATCATTCTCCTATATTCAACTCAACTCTTTGCCTTCTTGTAAGTTGCACAAATCTTGATCACACAATGCACATCTCACCTCATCTTAAGCCAAAAAAACCTTGCATTCAATAGCTCAAATGTCCTTTTTCTCTCTAAAATGTACAGAGAGTCCTCCACTATAAGCTTTTCTCACTAACAACTCTCTTACGAAATAGGTTAGCATACATAATTTGCCACCTTAGATCAAGTACCCTTCTTCTAAGTGATATTCATCCAATGTCCTTCCTTCACCACAGTGTTTATATATAGGACCAAAATGAAAGCCATGTTGGTATTATCCCTAATACTTACAAAACCTAATAGTCAAATCTGTAATTCTGTAAGAAGAACATGTCTTCTTGATAGGGCATCTGCAACCACATTATTTTTTTCTTGCTCTTATTTGATGACAAAGTTAAATCCTTCCAGAAATTCAACTCATCGGGCTTAGCACTTAAAGAGATTTGATTGGCTTCACAAGTGCTTCAAGGACTCGTGATTTATGTATATGACAAATTCCTTTGGCATAAGGTAATGTTACCACATATAAACAGCTTAGATTAATGTCAAGAGTTCTTTGTCGTATATAGATAGTTCAGTTGTACTCGTCTGAGCTTCTCACTATGATAGGCAACAAGTTGACTTTCTTACGTCAACACAACTTCAATATTGACACCCTATGCGTTACATTCAAGCTCAAACACTTTCTCAAAGTCCGGCATAGCTAAGATTGGGGTAGAGATCAATCTTTCTTTTACCTCGACAAAGCTTCTCTCTTCTTTATCTCCCCACTTAAACTTTACATTCTTCTTTGTTAACTCAATCAAAGATACGACTATAATATTGAGTCCTTTGATAAAGCATCGGTAAAAAGAAGCCAATCCACGAAAACTTATTACATCGTCACATGAATCTAAGGTTGGCCACTCAGTAATAGCTTGAATTTTCTCTTCATCGACTCTTAATCCTTACCTACTAACTACATATCCTAGGAATACTATATCTTCTTGATAGAAATAGCATTTCTTCATATTTTCATATAACATTTCTACTTGGAGAGCATCAAAAGGTGCTCGAAGATGCTCAATATGGTTAAGTAGGTCGATATTATATACGAAGATGTCGTTAAAGTAGACAACAACAAACTTCTCAATCAAATTTCTCAAAACATGATTCATCAACCTCATAAAAGTACTTGGGGAATTTGATAGTCCAAAGGGCATAACTATTTACTTGTATAGGCCATGTCGGATCTTAAAAGCAATTTTCCATTCATCATCTTCCTTCATTCGAATCCGGTAGTATCCTGACTTAAGGTCGATCTTATGACCATTCTAGTACCAATTAGTTCGTCTAACATGTCGTCTAGCCTTTAAATTTAGTTACTATATTTGATTGTGATCTTATTCACAACTCTACATCTACACGCAATCGCTAAGTATCATCTTTCTTCAGTACAAGTAACGCGGGCACAGTATAAGGGCTAAGACTCTCTCTTACATACTCCTTTTTTTTCCAGTAGCTCATTGACTTATCTTTAGAGCTTGCCAGTTTTTTTAGGATTCATCTAATAAGCTAGCTTGTTTGGTAAGGCGATACCAGGTATCAATTCAATGTAATGGTCAATGCCTTGGAAAGTGGGTAAGCATTCTAACAACTGCTTTCAAGATAAGTTAGAATACTCATCAAGCAACTCCTCGGCCTCCTTAAGCAGCTTTACTTGTTCCTTCAATTCCATTAGTCTCCTTATTAATAGGAAGGTCAGTAGGTCAGAATTGATGGTTCCTTGAAGCTTAACTTAACTCAAAACCAAAGTCTTCTTTGATCATTAAGCTAACTTAGCTTGTAACTTGCTTACTTGACTTGAGATCATGGGGTTTAGGATAATTTTGCTCCCATCTTTCTCAAACACATACATGATCTTGAAACCATCATGATCAACCCTTTAATCAAATAACCTTAGTTGACCTAGCAATACATGTAATAGGCACATAAATAGTACATCACAAAGAATTTCATCTAAATAATTCCTGTTTGAGATTAGCAGCAATACTTACTAAGTGACGTATAAGGCTCCTTTCTCATATTGCCAATGCAACTTATATGGTCTTGGATGTGAGATGGTTAGCAACTTGAGCTTCTTGACTAGCTTAATAGAAGAAACATTAGTATAGCTTCCATTATTTACTATGAGTACACAAATTTTCTTGCTCACCTTGCAAGTGATGCGAAATAAGTTCTCGCATTACTCTTCCTCAAGTGATGGTTCAATGCTCGTTGCTCATCTGACAACTAAGGTCAACTTGTCCAAATCCTTAGCTAACACATCTTCCTCAACTAGCTTATCATTACCCTCAGCTTCTTCCTTCAACTCTCTTTTCTCCTTGGGTTCTTCATCCATGTTATCTACTTTAATCTTCAAGGCATCTCCCTTGATAATCATAGTTTGTCTATTTGGCATTGGGCAGCCATGTACTCAAATCCTTAGCACTTAAAGCACTTGATCTAACTCGTTTTCCTCCTAGATCCTTGTCTTTTCCCATAAGTTCTCTTTAGCAACTCCTAGTTGGCAAGGCAACCATTAAGCTCAATTACTGCTTCGGCTCTTCTACTAGAATTAGTGCTTTAGGGAGCTTGGCTACTACTCTGAGTAGCTTGGTGAGATTAGCCAAGTCAGCTCATTGGAGGTTGACTCGACCTATTCCTCCTCTATCTCTTTACTCGCTAGGCAATTTTGATGGCTTCATCCAATATGGTAAAATGCTATAATTCCATTATGTTTCGAAATCATATCTCAATCCACTAAGGAACCTAGAAACTATTTGTGCTAAAGGTTCATCTACTTCATATTAGATCATAAGCATTTAGAATTCTCAAACATATTCATCAACAATTCGGCTTCTTTCCTTCAGCTCTTGTAGTCGAGCAAAAGTATCCTCTAAGTAAGTATTTAGCATAAATTTATTTCTAAAGACTCTTTTCATCTCAGGCTAAATGCTAACCTCTTTGTATCCTTCTCTGTTTCTCATAGCCTAAAAGTTTCTCCACTACATCGCAACATACCTTGAGAACTTTATAGTAGCAAATCTCATTTTCTCACGGTTCTCATACTAGCAGTAGTTAAAGACTTGCTCTACTTTCTCTCCCTAATTGAGATGGTCATGAGTTTTTTCCAAAACCATTGAAGCATACGATTTGAAGTTTCACAAAGTTGGTAGCTTGGTATACTTAAGCTCGCTTGATGAATATTTCCTACTATATCGTTTTCAAGCAAAATTAGAGCTGATTTTCTATGGTTACAATTTAGGACACCACCAAAAGACACAACCATGTTGTTGGTCATGTTGTTTCCAGTTTAAAAAAAAAAAAAGAAAAAGACATACGTGAGCACAATTTAAGACATGAACAAAAGACACAATTGTGTCCCCGGTTATATTTTTACCAAACGACCTAATTTTTTTTTAGTTCTTCATACGTAAAGTCTTTTTAAGGTTTATTTAAAAGAAAACTTTTTTGTACAACTTTGAGGGAGTTTTTGAAGCCAAGAATAATTAAGAAAGTGATGAGAAGAGAAGATTTCAAGATTTAATTTTATTTAGATTTCATGATGGTTTATTCTACTCTTTTTTTAATTCTTTTTTTATATTCTTATTTGCAATGTATAGTAGGTAGATATTTGATATCTAGGTCTTGTACAACCTAGGTCTATTCATGTTACATGATTAGTATTTGATTAATTTAATTCTTTAGTCTTTTCCTAATTCAACTATGTTTGCTTCATAATTTAGGTTATTATTCTTACGATTGATAGTCTAAAGTTTGATATCTTATTAGAGAATCGAGAGATTTCTTATAAAATTAAATCTAGGTATAATTGACGAGGATTATTACAAAATTAGAGATAATTTGCAAGATTCTTTCGGAATTTTAAATTAAAGCATAGAGAATTCGTTGCTTAATAATGCAATTTTAGGTCATGCTATTCAAAAGAAATTCTAATAGGTGATTTTAGGATTATGGTTAATTAGCTTGAGAAAGAGACTAACTTTTGATGGGAATCAACCTCCGACTATGTCCAAGCCGAAGCCAACCTATCCGAAGCTGATGCTAACCCTCAAGAAGAAGATGCCGACCTGTTCTAACCTGAGGCCGAACAGTTCAAGGTCGAAGCGGAACAACTTTTGTCAAGGCCGAGCAAATGACAGAAGGTCGAGGGGAAAAAAAGAAGCTACTCAATAACAAGTCTGTCGTCTGCCGAGAAAACGAGAGATCACATAGCCAAGGATTTGGGACCAAGGAACCACTCGGCACAGCCCCGAGAGACTAATGCCGACTAATTTTAGCATTCAACAATTATGGACTAACCTCTCTGATGTCTCGACCAAGCCACATAAGACGTCAAGGACCCTTTCCCGAACCTGGACATCCAACTGCCGACCCCGTCCAATTCGAATCCTGCTCTTTCTTGGACATACCGAGTGGCTACATGCCGAGTTTTGTAAAATGCATAGTTTTGTATTCTTGTACACGTTTTCCCATTTTTATTTATGGGCTCAATTCTTTAGGGTTTAAGGCCTTATACATTATTTACAATTTTACCACTAGGATTTAGGACTTACAATAAATAGCAATTGTTGTATACACAAACAGATATAGACATATAGAGAAGAATACGAAAATTATATTCCCATACAAAGTGAATCTTTCCTCTTTTGAGCAAGGCTATACTTAAATTAACATTTGCCGAATTATTAAGTGTTGATTAGACTCTTTAATCGTCTCCATGTTCTTATCAATCTTAACCCTAAGATTGTGGTTAACCCCTTCATTTAAACCGGTTAGTGAGTTACATCTAACCTCTTATTTGAAATCCCGAACAACACTTAGTGTTCGTAAGTCATATCGAATTCTATTTCAAGCTCAAACCCCTGATTGTATTTGTGTCTTGGTATGTAATATCCATTCACATTCACACTCAAAACCCTTATTCTTCATACCTATTTTGTTCATCCGACTCACTGTCATTTCAATCCCTATCAACTTTAGTAGAGAATTCTCCCATTCAAGATAGATTAAAGAATAAATCAGATTATCTTTAGGAAAACCACATGTTATAAATCTAAAGGAAAGAAGATCTAAATACAACATTGAATCTTGAATCAATTTCTAATTAAATTTTTGTTTTGTTAATTTTTAAATTGTGTCTTAGTTAATATTTAAATTAGTTTTAGCAGTAATTTAGACTTACTTCTCTAAGTTTCTTGAAATTTAATTTGTAAGTTAGATAATAAAGATCTAGTGAGTATTAATAATCGTACTTATCTCTATGGGATCATCATTCAAACTCATATCCACTATATTAAAACAGATAGGTGCACTTGCCTAATACATCATCGTACTTCTACTTCAACATACGCTTCTTTGTCTTCGTCGTCCTCTTCTCCCAAGTCAATTCTTCTCCATACACGTTTACCTCTATTTTACTAAGCTAGGTTCTATCTCCTCAGAAGTTGGGCAGCTTAAGGGGTATCTTAAACAACATTAGTAGGCCAAAAGGCTAATACATGAAAAGCTCCAATAAGATCAACTATCAAGTTAGCCATTTCATCAAACCGCTCATCTGTACTTCTAGGAGTATTTTGGGGCTATCGACCATTGTGGACAACAGTATTTTTACCATCCCCAATACTAACGTTTACACTTGAATCGATCATCCTTTACTCAACACTAATACTTCTCATAGAACAACACACGTACAGTTTCTAAACACTCAACTCTAAGGATGCTCATGAAAAGAGACAATGAAGTATATTTTTGTATTACAAGAGATGATGATGATGTCTATGGCTATATTTATAAGGATATTTATACCCGAAATATTAAGGTAACTACTATAAATGAAAATGACTAAAAGGGTATTGTCCAAAATAAGTAATATATAAGGAATTTTACAGGGCATAAATGAAAAATCAAAAAAAGCATCCATCCTGTAAGGAAGATTTTGTCACATGGTTACTCAGATACCTTACTAACAACTAAAGGGAGGACTTTTGGCAGAAATCGACAAAACTATACAATTAACCTAGCTCTTGTCAAGCAGTGATGCTGAGCTAAGCTGATAATTCTTTCAGGATAAATTTAGCTCAGACATGCTCTGAGTAGTTTAGATTTAGGTTAAATTGAATTGGTAGTCAAGTGGGCTGAGCTGTTGTCCGAGTGTGTCTCAAGTTAATAGTCAGAGACTATTGATAAGAATGAGAGAGTTCAGCTTAGATAAGATAGCAAGTTAGCAGATTATGGTAGCTCGAACTCTTCAATATTGGTTACAAAGAGAGAATTCACATTGACATACTTTCAAGTCCTCAAGCTCAGACTCGAGTTAAAGTCTAATGGCTTGATTCCTATCACATCCCTTCTTACTCTTTTAGGTATGTGATGACCAAGCAATTGATCCAATAGACTTTCCTATTATCAACTATCCTTGTTGTAGGAAATTCCTAACTATTCTATCTACTATGTTAATGAAAGGTTAAGGTAGGGACCTACCTACATATAATTTGATAGGATGGCATGTAAGATAAGTTTTACTAGAGTTACTCTTCCCACCATGCTTAGTAGTTTCCCTTCCAAGCTGCTAGCTTGGTTTGAATCTTTTACATATCTTGGGTAAGAACTCTTGATCATAACTTTTTCCCTTTATCTAATGGAAATCCTAAGTACATTTTAAAACTAGATGTTTATGGTAAACATAGTATTTCCTTTATGCTTGATATGATGCCATCATCAACATTTAGGGAAAACATTACTTTTAAAATATTAGGATCTTAGTATAAGCCAAACATTGTTGAAATAGTTAAAGTGAACAAGCAATTACTTATGTTAATTTTGCCAATGTTTTTTCCATTAATACTATGCCATTGACAATTAACATGTTTAATTCTAAATGTTGATACTCTTAGTTTAAGCAGCCCCTAATCCCCATTACTAACTTTTCGGTTAATTATTTAACTAAGGATTTCCATTGATAACATGAACAAATAAGGAGAGAATGGATCTCCCTATCATATCCCTCTTGATGGTAAGAAATGATAGGCCATGCTAAGAGTAAACAAGGGCAACTATATTGGGGTATGTCCAAGCTTATAGATAGCCTAAAATAGAAGGTGAAGAGATGTAAGAAAATTGGATAAACAAGAACACTCTCTAAGGATATGACTCATCAAGGAAAACTCCATGGACTTACAAAACTTTCTCGATTTGACATACAAGCAGCTCAGTGAGGTCACTCGCTACCTAGCCTTACTTAGAGGTTAGAATAAGAGTAGGGAAAGGAATAAGTACAATAGCTCACAAGAAGTAGTATATTCGATATATGGATTTTGATTTATGTAGCCATATATTATAAGGGTATTTATACTCGAAATGTTAGGGTAGCTTACCTAAAATAGAGAAAACAAAAAGGGTATTATCTAAAAGAAGTAACGTATAAGAAATAATAAATGATATAAATGAAAAACTAAAGAAATTAGTGATCGGCATAGCAAATCCCTTCACGTGGGAGGTAGACACATGGTGATTAGTCATTAGGTGCTTATGGCAAAAATGGACAAACTTATATGGTCAGGTTAGAGGTTGTCAAGCAAACATAGGGGTTCTTCCGAGGAGATGTTAGTTCGAATGAATTCTAGGGTTCTCAACATAAGTACTGTCGAGCCAGTGGTCAGTACAAGTAAAGTAGAGTAGACAGTAAGGTTAGCTAAGCTGTCAAGGGAATATGAATTAAGTCGACATTCAACGGTTGACAAAGTTGAAACAGCTCATCTCGGCCTGTAAAGTTGTTCGGCAGTGAAGGTTAGCTCAGTTTCTACTGGAGTTGGTTGGAATAGGATAATCCACCTTGTCAATCTTTCAAGCCCTCAAGCTCAAGCTTAGGTCAAGGGTCCAATTGTCTAATTCCCATCAAGAAAGCTTTAAAGAGGGATCCATTAAGAGTCACTTGCACCAAGGTAGAGGCTATGCAAGATGAGATCAATTATAACCTCTAGTTCAGAATGTTTAGGGAGGTAAGTACTTTTTTGATGATTCTAACTTATCAAAAATCTTCTCGAAGTTTATTTTTAGAAAATCTTGCCTTCCTTGCGTCTTTTCCTTCTAGAATTGTGTAAAACTCTTTTATGATTATAATATTATCCACTACTTTCCTTTAGGGGATAAAGATAGCTTAGTTCGGATGTATAAGGGAATCTATATGCAAGCTTAAGCTGTTGACTAGAATTTTTGCTATTATTTTGTAAATTGTTGTGTACCTAGCAAATAAGCCTAAATTAAATTAATTAATTTACTCTAGTCTTTATTAGGATCGGGACCGGGATGGTGGAATTGATTTTTGATGAAATTATGTAGGATTGAAAGGTTTCATAATCAAGTTAACTACCAATGACCATACATTATCTTAGTACTCCTTGAATAACTATGCATGGAGTCCATCTTTTCTTAATCTAAAGTTTCCTCCTTGGATAAGGTTTGAGTTAGTTCGTTCGTCTGGCTATTCATTAGCTTACCCCTTAGATGTTCAAGAAAGAAAGTAGATATTTAGGCTTTAGGATTTTGCAAAATAGAATAGTTTTCGAAAATAATCACAAATACTTGGTTTTATGTGGCTAGTCTCATTGACCTAGTTCCTTACTAGATCCTACAGTTCTGTGATTTTGTTCTTTACTCTCCTCTTGAGAACAGCTATAAGGGTAGAAATTTGTGTTTCTATCCCTATCATTTGTCCAATTAATTCCCGGCGTTTATTTTCTAGAGGAGTTCCTCCTTGTACAATATATTGCTTAGTTCTTTCTTTCGTACTTTCTCTAAATTGACAAAGAATATATTAGAGCTCTCAACTAATGCTCATTTTATGCTGGCTAGTGTTGCAAGCAATCTTCTTCTAGTTTTTCCTAATAATCCGAAGGTTCCTTAATTCCATTTCTCAGCTTTTATCTCGATTTCCTTTGTAGCAGGAATGAATTGATTATTCATAACTTCCCAGGTGTTAGTTACTAACCCTGAAAGGTAGAGTCGGACATCCACATTAGATGGAAGCGATAGGCTTATTTTTTGAAAAGGTTATTGGCTTAGCCTTAGAATTTGAGTAAGGGACAACGGTTGGACCTCCATTTAAGGATATGAAAATTAATCGCATGAGGATAAAGTAATTTCTATGCATTATCGCACCAAACTCTATCTCTTCGTGTCTGTATTAAATTTGAGATTTGTCATTGATTAGACTAGGACCAAGGGAATCATGGCCGTATAGACCTCGTATCCATAAGGCTACAGTCTAGTAAGCAAGACGAGTATGCCTTGCATGAGCCCTATCACTCTCTAAAATTTTTCTTCCTATTTAATTATTTCATTGAATCTCCTATCATACACCGTAACCTGCCCTCCACTGTAATCGAGAAAGCTCCTTGGGATTCCCATAATTGGACTCTAACATTTGAACCCAAACATGCACACATAGTAGAAAAATCCCAACAAATTTCGTACCAACTTGGGTGATTATGTGAATCTCATGCTAGGATCATTTAATAGAGTTTGTGCCTCAGATATTCCACAAAAGGATTTTTATCGTTCTAGAATTATGATAAAAGGAAAAACATCATCAATTATGCTAGCTATGATGCGAAACCAAAGAGTGTTCTCTTCATTAGTCAGCCACCTATTGAATTCCATGCCAATGTGGCAAGGGGAGATAGCACGTGAAGGATTACCACTGCTTCATGCCTGTCATGGAACAACGAGGGTGATGCATGATTCATTGTTTAAGTGAAAGTTACTGGCAAGGATGGTTATGGGACTTCTCGAAGATTTGTTAACAGAGTGATGTTGAACTCTAATCATTTCGAGTCCGATGTTGGTCTTCATAAGTTGTACACTTCCGTAGCATTGCACAACCGTTATTCAAACAACAACAACTTGATCTACCAACATCAATGAATCTTCCAAACCAATCGTTTTGTTAAGCTAGACTGCTATTCTATGTTGAAGATTATAAAAAGAAGTTCCACATTGGTTAAAATTTGGGAAAGGAGATGGCCTTATAATGTGATGGATTGTAATATTAAATTAGCTTAAGCCATTTTAATATAAGCAATCCACCATTAACAAATTCATTTTTCGATGTAATCCGACACTAGCATGGTACTTGGATTGGGCTCGTCATGACTCCAATAAGTAGTGTAAGAGCTGAAAAGACTTACTAGGCTATGATAAAAGATCCAAGGTCCCAAAAAAATGAAAGAAATTAAAAAAAAATAATAATAATGGAAGCCAAAACAAAGAGGCTCATATCCTGACAAAATGGGTTAGCAAAAAATGCAAAGTGAAAAACTAGACTCGAAAGGATGATATTGAAGTCTTGCGGCTTGAAACTAAGCCCACAAGCACAAATTAAGAAAAAGGCTCAATGAGAAAAACCTAGGCAAAGGAAAGCCTAGGAGGCTCGAGAGTATAAGCTTAAGCAAAACTTAGACTTGTAGTCTTTAAGGCTCGAGTTTACAAACCTAGACAAAGAAAAAAATAAAATAAAAAATAAAAAAAGACCTAAGGCCTTTGAGACTCAAAAAGAATACAAGTCTAAGCATACGAAGATAGGTCACAATTGAGCCAAGCCAGTTGGACCTGTGGGGAATAGTTGAAGATGATAAAAGAGAAGTTTTCCATTGGTTAAAAATGGAAAAGGAAGGAAGAGTTGAAAATGATAAAAGAGAAGTTTCCCATTGGTTAAAAATGGAAAAGGAGATGGTCGTATAATGTGATAGATTGTAAAATTAAATTGGTTTAGACTATTTTAACATAAATAATCCACACATTAACAAACCTACTTTTCGATGCCATTCAGCAATATCTTATGGTATTTGGACCGAAGCCATCATGACACCAACATTCTAGCACACGCGTAGTAATGTGAAATGTAAAATTGTTTACATCTATGACTATGATTCAACCATGGAATGTTTGAGTTTGCGTATAAAATTTTGATGTTGAAGTGCAAAAGCATTTTTTGTTCTAGCTACAACATTTCTTGCTATATTTTAATAGCTAAAAGTCTTCAAGAGTTCGTTGCAGTAGTATTTCGAGCACTGAAAATTGGAGGAGATTTTAACTCTTCAGCTGTCTTAACTTTCATGGGCATTACTACTTCCTCTTGCACATTCCCTTTTGAGTAGATGCCCTTTATTTAGTGAATTAGTTTCATGGTCAAAGATTTTTTTATTCCATCCTCTCTCTCCATAAAGAGTAGGAGAGAGAATGGGATGAAAAAAATCAAAGCCCAAAGCACAGAACATTGGTAGAAGATGATGTCCCACATGAGGGTGGGTATGTTACCTTCGACATGGGATATCCAATCAAAACCCTAACTTTATTTATTGTATGACAAAGACAAATGAAATTGTCGGCTGCACCGTGCATGCCTCGATGTTTCAGCATGCGACCGACAAATAATGTTGTTGGGGAAGCCGCTCAATTAAGATAATCAAATTAAATGGAATTAATTTGATTAGCCAATTTAATGATTAATCTTTTAATTAGATAATAATAATAATAATAATAATAATAATCTCACCAATGGAGGGTTGCCACGTAATCGATTGGAAAGAAAGAGAATGAATTTTGGTGCATAAAGAATGATGGTTTCAATTATGCAGTCCATGTATTCTTTGGATTAAGCCTGTTTTTAATTTGTTGACGCATCCATCCCCTCGTGCTAAGGTTTTTTTTTCCTTTCTTTGGTAAATGAGCACAGATTCCATGAATGATGTAGTGCGCAAAGTTAAAGAGAATAATAATAGCTCAGTGTTCGTTTTTTTCCCCCTTTGATTATCCTCGAGTAACCGAAAAAGATGCAAACTTATATTCCCGCTGTAAATTACAACGACATTTGAGAAGAAAATAAACCAAAATTGTATGATCATCCCAAGATTTTAAGATACTAAAACTTGTTACGCCTCTGACAAATTAAAAAGAAAAATTAACATTGGAAAATTTCCCTTACAATCTAATATCGCCCGAATTTTTTTAATATAAATATGTATTTATAATTATTTTTCAAACCGAATCATCTTATTTAGGACGTTTCTTAACTTAGATAATATATTTCTTCGACTATAAGTCATAATCTCATTATGAATCAATGTAAAAAATAAAGTGCAATTACATGTTGGTACAAATTCGACTGTAATATCAAAGGAGAGGTTTAGCAATGTTAACTTTATTAAGAGGCTGAACTTAAAAGAAAAAATAAAGAAAAAAAAAATTAAGATATCTATATAATTTTAATAGCTTCCAGGGATACATGACTCCAATTTACCATGTTTGATACTGTGGGAGGATGGATAACATTAAGGGTTAAAACTTTTCATTGGCCTTACAATACTCATTTTTTTCTTTTTCTCCTTTACTTTTTTTTTTTTTTTCCCCAACTTGTTGGATGGTTCAATCAAGAAGTTCTATGCATCAATTCTAAGACTAAGAATAACCCGTAAAGTCTGGTTACAAGATGATGTCGCTTTCCTAATCAATGAAGCCATGGTGGGGTTGTAGGTAACATTAGTTGCACATGTTTGTCTCCACAATGTCGTGATGATTAGTAACCAAACCTACTAATACATGCAAGAATATATAGTCTATTATTGTAATTCCCGTAACATTTCCTCCCAGGGTGATTTTAGGGGTGTATTCAAATTTTTCGTGAAGCATTTCTGGATTTAGTAGGAAACGTAGAAGATAACTAGAGTAAACCCCTGGATTCAGAAAGCGGTAAATGTTCCTTTGAGGCACTTCGTTGTTGAAAAGTTTTTACATTTACCTAATACGGTATAAACTAATAACACGCTCAGTTTGCGAAACAAAACGAGATGGAAACAAAATTGTAATTTTTGAAGAATAAAATAAATAAGTAACAATTAATACTTATATCACTTTAAAATCTATGGATATATATATATATATATATATACATATATGAAAAGATGGCACAATAAGTACTTGAACTTAGGATATGGATAATTTAGTGCAAAAACTTTTTTTTTTTATTTTATAATTTAATATCTATACTTTATTGATCAAATACCTGTATTAAGCACTAAATTATTAAAGAGGGATGAAATTATAGTATTTGTTTCCTCTTCAAAATTTATTTATTTCGAATTATTTATCTTTTTAAACAATAAAAAAAATAATCAAATCTTTTTTAATTCCTTCCTCCCCGTCCCTTCCTTTCCCTTCCCTTCCCTTACCTGGATCTTCCTTCATTCCAAACATAGTGGATGAGTCTAGCGTACAAAATACATGTTTCATGGATAAACTTCCCCTGGTTGCCGTTTGATTGATGCTGAAACATTCCTCGTTAAGGAAGTATGGTATGGAGATACGATGATAACGGCAGAATTGATATACTTGTGGAAGAAAGGAGAGCACCGTCACTCCGCCAATTGTGGAATATGAAACATTGGGCAGAGAGTCCATAAATGCTTCAAGTGCGTAAGGAGCATATGGGGCCCACATTTCCATGACTCATCATCAACATTTGGGATCTGATCAACATTTTATAATGGGAATAATCAGATTGAGCGCGTCTTTTAATTTTATTTAAATTGGATCCTGACATGACATATATTCTTCCGGACGATTGATTGAGTGAGTAATTTTTATAGTTCTATAATAATTGTATTCAGAATGGAAACAAAATACGGTTTAACTACATTTAAGATTAACAGGTGTTTTTTTTTTTTACCTTCCAAAAGAATAAGAGGTGAATCCTAAAACCCTTCTAGTAATGGTGTTATTATGGTTAGAAAAGAAAACAAACGATAAATTAAATTAAATTATAAAACTAAATTAAAAATGTGGTTTTAATTTCTATTTGGTTTAAGAAATTTTCAAACCAAAAAATTTACTATTTATTCGAGGAAGTTAACCAAACTAAACTGAAAAGAAAAATCGAAATATTTATTTACTATATAAATATTAACTTCATCAGCTTTTTTTTATAGTACCAATACTTATTTTGTTGTGATTAAAATGATTTAGTATGCAATCCGTAATTCAAACTGAATGAAAATCAAAACAATCGAAGCAAACTAACGTTTTTATGGTTTGGAAAGATACTGCAATCAAACCATACAATTGGATCTAATTTCAACGTGATAAAAAACTAAATTGTATTTTATAGATCCGAACCAAATTGAATTGCAAACCTTAGGTGCAAGTAAACATTAAATAGTGAAAAAAATCAAATATATTAACCAAAAGGCAATTCTTTCAAGTTGCATTTAGTCCAACACGTGCAATTGAGCCGTAATAGTATCTAATGGTGATCCAAATAACAAATATAATAAGAAAGTTAAGAAATTAAAATAAAAACATTTTTTTTTTAAAGAAGAAATGATCAATTTTAAAAGATGATTGATGACCTTACACTACCATAACACTGATTATTTGTATGGCGTTATACTACGCTATGAATTATGATAGCTTCACTTCTAAAAGCGGAAGAAAATATCACACTAATCTTGTAGAAAACTATTTATTTATTCCATCTCTCATCATACATAAATGATTAAGGGCTTTACCTATTTATAGACATAATAAAACTAAATGTTTTAGGAAACTAATTATTAATTAAACTAAAACATTTGCATCCTAAAGATGAGAAAATAACTAAATGTTCAAAATAAGAAATCTAATCAAATTAAATCCTCCATGTAAGAAAACAAGTCTATATCATATCTAGTCTAAAGAATATAAAATAAAATAAAATCTATTTACTTATTCTAGTCTATAATAGTTGCCTAAATTCATAGATTTAGTTGTATCCTTGAAGAATTCCATAATCTAGTTATTCCTTTGCTAATTTTTTGACAAAGTAATTAAATTATCTAAGGATAGGAATATCGCACTTAAAAGTTATTTTTTCAGATCCTGTTTCAGTGTTCTTACTAAGCTATTTCTAAAGTTTTGAGGTGGCTCAACGTGGGTTATAGAGATGATCTAACATGGGTTTATCAAGGTGCTTTGAAGTGGTTTAATATTGGTAAGTGGTTGGGAACAAGCAAGTTCAATAATTGTACTAGTCAAGTGGTTAGATTAACTTGCTAAATTTTTATGATTATACAATTTAGAAACACGATTTAGGTGAAGATGCATATGTAAATTTGTGATTTATGTGAGGTACTTTTAATTCTTTTAGTACAATAATTACTGTTCTCCTTCTTTTTTTCCCTTTAAATTTTTCTAATCAAAGCCATTCTCACCATGAGATTGCAGCTCTCTAGCTTATATACAATTATTGATTGATTGATTGGCATTGGCCTTTAAGGGACACAAGAAAACATATTCCAACAATGTAGCCATAGAAATATTCCATATCTTTTGTTATATATTATTAAGGTTAAAATAAGAGATTTTAAGGGAATAACATCAGCATCCTCCTCGTGCAATGCACGTAAGCCCATCTTGAATGGTGCTAAACACACCCTTATGCATTTTCGTCTCTACTACATTCATCCATACCATACACATACCCACTTTATATATAGGACAAGATTATATATATATATATATATGTAGCAATGAGCCAATGAATCCCAAAAAATAATGAGACATAAGGTAATTTACGTACCTACCAAAAAAAAAAAAAATTGACGAAAAATTAAATAATTTGATCTGACTAAACCACGACGGGATGCTTCTGATTTGCTTCTTAGACGGCCACTCACCGCTAATTACGGCTTTCTTCAGGGCAACAACCTCTTATATGTGTTGTCCTATGCCCCAACCTTACCTATACCTACACCTATGTATTCGAGGGTGCAGAGATCAAAATTACCTTATTTTCTTGATGCAATATATATATATGATTACAGCCTACTATTTGTCTGTACTCTAGCTAATCACTATGAATATACCTGAAGTGGAAATGTCTTTCGATATCAATAAATCAAATTTATGTGTGGAAAAATTCTCAAAGCAAAACCAAACCAAAATTTTTCTGTTTTGTTTATTTTGATTTCACATTGAATGCACTACAATATGTGCTAGGAATATCTTTTAGAATTAAATATAATGATTATCATGTTTTTCTATTAAATCTATAATATCTAAAACGGTAATCTTCTTAAAAAAAAAAAAAAAAAAAAAGGAAGGTAAATAGAGAATTTTATAAAACTCGATTAATCTTAAAACCTATTTAAGAAATGTTATATTATCCTATAAAATATATTTAGATATTTATTTCGAGTCCATCAACATAAAACTAACTCGACAATCCTTATATTAGACCAATTTTTATATTTTAGCACTAATAAAAAAGAGTACCATAATTATCAAATTTTAGTTATTTCCCTTTGAGATCATAGGGTAGTGTATTATTGCCTACGTCTTCTTCTTCATCATGTCTACATAAATCACGTTAGCGTCATTCAACCATCATGCATGATTCATGAAATAGATGGATTTTCCTAAATTGAGATTTTAAATCAACTGAAAAATTTTTTTACTTCTAGAAGGAGAAAAAATCTCTTATATAGAGTGTTGAAGCGTGTTAACATTGAAATTTGTGGTTGATTTCTTTATTCATAAAAGTTTCCTAACTATTATATGACTTGCGTTGTTTTAGTCATCCAGTCTAATCAGTTAGCGAGAGAATGTCGAAGGATATGGTGAGATGGATCCTTCACTCTTGTATCCTACGCTATTTTACTGAGTAATATTCAAACATCGTGGCTTTTAGCACGCTCTGAGGCCACAATTTTACCTATTTGATAGTTATTTTTGTCCAGAAATGATCGTTAGACGATGGAGGAAGCAGTCTTGGGTTTGCTTCATTCGTTTGGTTTATAGCTTTTCGGGTCCTTTTAACAAGTCTCGTCGAGTTACTTTTTAGAGTTTAAATTAAAAAAGAAAAAAGAAAAACTTGCCATAGGGTACACAGGAAAGCGTATAAGAAGATGAATAATTTCTTTATTTAATTCTTAACAATTGTTTTAGGACACTCATTAATATTTTACACTTATATAAACTAAAAAGAAGGAAAATTGAAAAAAAAAAAAAAGAAAAAGAAAGGAAAAGGATGGAGGTTATACGGTTTTACATATTAATACATTTGACCTATTTTTTTTTTATAAAATATAGGTAATGTTTCATGCACAACCTTTACAGTCAAGACTATACATCTTGTCTTAAAAGTAAATGTATCTTGGTTTCTACATTTTTTCTTCTTTAATCCTTAATCATCATCTTTGTCGTCATTCTTCAGTCAATTTGACAAAATCTTTTAATGTTATTGTAATATTCAATTTAACCAATATAAAATACAAAAGTATCCAGATCGATAGAGTAAATAATCGATGAAATAAGAAAGCACCATGGCTCATAGTGAGCCCAATTAAGAAGCCCCGAAGATATCAGTTTTGATTTATCTTATTGTAGAGGGCAGCGAGCAGATTTCAACGGAGAGTTCTGTACCCGTTTTTTTTTTTTTTTTTTTTTCCAAATGTAAAATTTTACATGCACCGGTGGAACATAGCCATCCGAGTCTTGCAAATACATAGTTAGCATAAAAACTTTCTTAGAGGTTCTTCAAAAATTCTTCATCATCTCTCTTATATCGGTGGCTATGTAGTTTGCAACAGCATTGATCCCTAGCTATACTGCACTAATGCCCTAATGTCATAGAGGATAATATCACAGTTTAAAACTTTACTTTGCTACTTTTTATAATTATACCTCAAAAATTTTTATTTGTTTAATTTTATACCTAATTAAAGATTTAGTTATCACTGTTTATACTTTAACAAATTTCTATTTATAACAATAATTCATTTAGCACAATATTCCAATTGGGTGACTACCCACGGCCACTAGTAAGTCTTGTAATGTACATTTTTTAAGTAGATCACGACCCATTATCTTACAATGTGTGGTAAGCAAGCACCTCATTAGCTAATCATGCTAACTAGACTAATGATGTGAATTAAAATTAATTAAGAAATAGATTATAACAATTAAATATTCAATTGAATATATAATTAAATAAGTCAAAACTTTAGATGTATAATTACAAAAAGTAATAAAATTAAAATGTAAATCATTATATCGACCTAATACTAGGGCTACAATATTCCTTCCTTACATGTAGAGATTATATTTTGATATTTCAACTTTGTATAATTATTCAAATATGATAAAGCAACAGCAAGTTTAAAATATGTATTTATCTCTACATTTAACAACCCCCTTTAAAGACAATAGTTTATACCCCAATAGATAGTCCAGTGCTCAACAGCAACAATATCATTTTTCCTATTTTCACAACATAGCAAAATATCCATTTTACCTTTACATCCCTCATAACCTACCAATGGAGGCTAAGCCTAAGTCTAGCTTTACAAATCCATTTATATTGAGTTTTACCTAATCTTTTTCTGGTCATAACCAATATAGAGATTTTCTCTCAAATGCATAAACTTGATTAAGTCTCGTAGCAACTACCTAATGCTCATATATAAGTTGTCATATAGTCATTTCAAGGTTGACCTCCTATCCCTCTCTTGAAGCAATTTTCTATTTTTTTTCATTCCATTCCATGTGCACAATAACATAAATCTAAATATACATTAGTTTGAGGAGTGGACATTTGTTATACTATTTTTCTTTATTATGCAATTTTCTCTTATCCATGTTTTGATATCTCCATTTATCATATAGTCCTTTAGCTCCCATGTCTACCATTTCTAGCTTATTGCTCTCATATCTTGATATGTATAAAAAGCATGCCTTACATCTAAGATAGAACATTCTCATGGATTCCCCTTTACTGCAAATTCAATACTGTTGGCAAACTATTATGTTGTATTCTCTAAATGAAAACATTTTATTCTTGGAGGAAAGATACAATTCCATATTCATTTCCATTCTATGCCCGAAATTGTCTTTACTAATGCAATTTGCTTATAAATATTCGCTAAAGATTGCTAAAACCTACGTTCCAACGATATGCTAGTCAAATCCCCTTTGTTGATTGCTAAGCAATTGGTCCCAACATTTTTTGTTATCAACCTTGATATTTAGAACCTAAAAATATCTTCATTCCACTCCTTTTCAGTTTTCCAGTACTCTAATACTGTCAAGGCCTT
Organism: Lumnitzera racemosa; assembly: GCA_024138005.1. Classification (NCBI taxonomy): domain Eukaryota; kingdom Viridiplantae; phylum Streptophyta; class Magnoliopsida; order Myrtales; family Combretaceae; genus Lumnitzera; species Lumnitzera racemosa. The sequence continues at coordinate 17,734,088 of JAMXBC010000009.1, forward strand.
TGTTGACTCATGAATTTGGCCTTGAATTAAATTAAGATCTCAATATTTCTTACCCAGTTATCCCACCAAAAGCTAACATTATTTGCATCCCTAGAATTATTGTCCCATTTTCTTTGATCCATACTTTGCTTGCAACTAATTCTCAAGCCTAAGAGGAACTATGGGAAAACACTCCCATCTCTTCATCATCTGTCAACTTTCTTTGTTTATCGTTAATGAGATTTTCCCATATAGCTTTTCTATTCATGAACTCCCAATATTATTTAATTGCCCATACTTAATTTCTCTTATTCAAGTCGATCAATCCCAATCCACCTATTCATTTGGAGAGGTATTTTTTTCCTAATTAACCCAATGGGTCTTTTTGCTCCACCACTCATTCCATATGAAATTTCTAATAAAGTGAGCTAATTTATTCATAATTTTCTTTGGTAATTTACTATCTACATATAGAGTTTCAAGCATTGATTTTACTAAAACTAATCCGCTAACTGTACTCAAATGTCTCACCTTCTAGTGCAACTGTTTCTTTTGAGCTTTTTCTATCACAAAGTTCATTTAAGAGGAGTTTTACCTTAAACTTTCTCTTCATCATTTGTCAACTTTCTATGTTTATCCTTAATGTGTTTTTCCTATATAGCTTTTCTATTCATGAACTCCCAATATCATTTAATTGCCCATGCTTAATTTCTCTTACTCAAGTTGATCAATCCCAATCCACCTCTTCTTTTAGAGAGGTTTTTTTTTTTCCCAATTAACCCAATAGGTCTTTTTGCTCCTCCACTCAATTCCATATGAAATTTCTAATAAACTGAGCTAATTTATTCATAATTTTCTTTGGTAATTTACTATCTACATATAGAGTTTCAAGCATTGATTTTATTAAAATTAATCCGCCAGCCATACTCAAATGTCTCACCTTCTAACCTAGTTGTTTCTTTTGAGCTTTTTCTATCACAAAGTTCAATTAAGAGGAGTTTGACCTTAAACCATCTTGTAATGGAAAGCTACATACTTCTAGAAAGGTTTAATTCTTTGAGCTCCTAACATTGCTGTAATGTCTTCATCGAAAGAAGTTGGGGTATTTTTTTGAAAAGATGGATATGAATTTCTAATGATTTATCTTAAATCCCAAGAGCTTCAAAAAGAACTCCACAATTTAAGAGATGTTTTCAATGTTTTTTCTATTTACCTTAGCAACCAACACTATATCATCTATAAACATTACACACAAAATACATAACTAACTTCTCCTAATCTTATAACCATCCTAATTTCCTTTTTAAACTTCTTACTCAATTAATCTATCTAAAAATTCAAGACACAAAATGAATAGGTAGGGACATAAAGGACCCCCATGTCTAATACCTCTTCTTTATCAAAAGGCTTTCAAAATACAATCATTTATTAATATTTCCATAGAAGTAATGGAGATACTATTTCTAATCAATTCAACCCATCATGTTGGCAAATTTAGGCTAACTAAAACCCAATGAATAAAATGCCACTCAATTATATTATAAGCCTTCTCCAAATCTAATTTAATCATCATCCAGGGTAGCTTCCTTAATTTCTTCTTGAAGATATATAATATTTCATTTACTAATGTCACATTGTCTACAATTTTTCTAATTAGATTAAAACTTGCTTGACTTAGTGAATCATTGTGTCCAAGTAAGGTCTTAAATAATGTACCAAAATGTTTGCTAAGATCTTAGAAATGGTTGTACATAATCTAATAGGTCTAAAAGATTTGATCCAGCTAGCTTTAAGAGTTTTTAGAGTCGAGCATGGTTAAGTTTGATTCAAACCCTAAAGGAGAGCCTTTTTCTCCTTAGTTTCCATAAAAAAAAATTCAATAGAAGGGCCTATGAAAGACCAACATATTTTGAAAAGACGTAAAAACCATCTTTTTGAGGTACCTTCCATAAACCAATATTCTCGAGGGCTTTTAAAACTTCCTCCCATGAAATTTATTTACTTAAATCATGTTAAGTTCCTCCCAATGACATATCAAAAAGTTTCCTCTATTAGGTTTTTTACTACAGTAGCCTCTTTTGATGTACAATATATAGTTTGAAAATGTTTAAGAATTATTTTCTTTTTCTCTTCTAAGTCATCAACTTAATTTCCTTGTTCATCTTGAAGAACTAAAATTCTTTTCTTAGCTCTTTTCCTCCGTACAATAATATGGTAATAAAAAGTCTTACAATCTCCATCCTTTAACCATTTTTTTGTTCTAGCTTTTACTTTCCATAACCATTTTTCCTCATTAATAACACTTGCTTATGTTTAATGATAATCCTACTTTCATCGAAAATTAAAAAAGAAAAAAGAAAAATGTACCCACAATGCATATACGAATTTAAAAATATTATATACTTGATATATTAATTGTGAAACAATTTCATATTCAAATGCATGCAAGAGTAATGATTGAAATTATGGGGAAAAAAAATTCAATAGAAAAGTCCTTGAAAAATATTGACAATATAAAATTCAAAATTATATAAATTAAATAGTGGACATTCAAGAATATTAAATACATACAATATTAATTGTGAAACGATTTTGTAGTTAATTACATGCAAAAGCAATGATTAAAAATATGAAAAGAAAAATGAACATAGGAGTCCTTAAAAAATAAGATATGAACTATACAAAATTACATAAATACTTACCTACAATATAGAATAGTAATGCTAATCTTAGATTATTTGCTTCGTTGAGAAACTTGTTATAAATTAAATAATAAATTAAATTAAATATTTTACATGAGATTACTTAAACGAAATGAAAAGCATATGAAATTTTAGAAAGAAAAGCAAGAAAAACATTACGTAGAACATATGTTCGTATAAAGCAATTTATGAGGCTTAACCATAATATCCTTTTGCAATATGTCCGTGTAAATAGTGAAGACAATGCTTTGTAGGATATTGAAGCCTTATTTTTCTTTAATTTTTCAACTCTGAAAGAAACAAATAGAATAAAAATGACGAAAATCTTTTCTTTAGGTTTCTTTAAAATTGTGATAAACCTTTTACATAATGATGGCCATATTGTTTTCATGATATCGTATCCAATATGAAAGAAGAAAGCTACATGCATACTTATAAAGGAAATCAACACGAATCCATACATTTCTTATGAGAAGATTATGTTATTTGAGAATGAAATTTTGTTATCATGTTTCATAGGTAAAAATTAAGGAAAGATTAAAACCTATTAATTAATAACATGCTTCCATATAATTCAACTACAAAATTGCTAGATCAATTTGGAAAAAAAAGCACCTTATTTATATACCATAAAGGAAAAAAGATGGTAAAAGTGACAAAATTGATAGAGCAAAAACTTCACGACTAATCTTAGAAAACAAAGCAAAATATAACATTAGGATATCAAAAATTAAGTAAATGATGAGTTCTAAATTGGTTATATTTTCTTTAGTGATTTTTTATCATATTTTGATATTTGAGTTTATTTTTAGATAATAATACTTAATTTAGTAAATTTTTTCTTTTAGATTTTGAAATGATCTACACAAAAAAAGAGAAGATATAAACAAATTTCACTCAAATTATAACTAAAATGAGTAAGTTATAAAGACTTAAAAATTGATACAACCAAACAACACGGCTATGTCATTTTCAAGCAAATTTGGAGCTTATTTTCAACTATCACGATCTAAGACATGACCAAAAGACGAGAAGTCAAGAACAATTAAGAAAGTAAAGAGAAAAGAAAAATTTAGTATTTAATTTTATTTGGATTTCATGATACTTCTTTCTATTCTTTTCTATACTTTATTTTAGATTCTTATTTTGCGATGTATATTGAGTAGATTTTTTATATCTAGATCTTATAAAACCTAAATCTATTCATGTGATATTATTAGTATTTGATTAATTTAATTCTTTATTATTTTTTTAGTTTAATTATATTTGCTTCATGATTTAGGCTATTATTTCTAAAGGTATGCAAATGGATTAAACAGGCTAACCCAACCCAACTCACTTTAACCTGTGGGTTAAATCGGCCAGACTCATTTAACCCACTTTTAAACGGGCTAAAAAACCTTAGCTTAAACTCGTTTAAAAAGTAGATTAAATGGGCTAACCTATAAGCTAAAACATACCTGCACACCTCTAATTATTTTCACAAGTAATAATCTAAAGTTCGATATCTTATAAGAGAATCAAGAGATTTCTCATAAAATTAGATATAGACATAGTTGATGAGTATTATTATAAAATTAGAGATAATTTATAAGATTCTTCTAAAATTTTAAATGAAAGTGTAAAGAATTTATTGTTCAATAATGAAATCTTAAATCATGCAATTGAAAAGAGATTCTAATAGATGATTTTAAGGTTAAAGTTAATTAACTTAAAAAAGTGATTAACTTTAGTAGAGAATTTTCTCGATCAAGAAAAAATAAAAAATAAATTAGATTATCTTTAAAAAAAATCACATGTTAGATCTATGGTAATAAGATCTAAATACAACTAGTTGAATTACTTCCTAGTTAATTCTCGAATTACTTCCTAGTTAATCTTTAAACTAGTTTTGGCAGTAATTTAAATTTATTTATTTAAGTTTCTTGAAATTTAATTTGTCAATTGGATAACAGAAACCTATTGAATACTAGTAATCAAAGTCTTAGAAGGATCAACAATTAGACTTATTTTTCTATATTATAAAATGATAAAGACACTTACCTACATCAATAATAAAGGCTTAAATCAAGCATTTGATGTAATTCTTTGAAGAAATCTACAATCCCTTGATAGCATACCATTCACATTCTTTTTTGTCATAAAGTCCTCTTGAAATCACATTAATAAAATTCCAATTCCACTCTTAATCAATTGAAACATAATATAGAGAGCTTTTTATATACTTAACCTAACTATAAGTTCTATAAAACAAAACTAAGAATAAATATTATTTGATAATATGATTCAAAATACAATTGAATTAGATATTGTTTGTTGAGATGATGAATATGAATCAAAATGTTTGAAATGTTTGACTCATCTTGATTAGGATCATTTATTACACGTCAGTAAATAATAATTTATCAAATGAAATATCACGTAATTTTCCAATCTAGATCGTCACTATATAAGTTTTATAGAACAAGACTAAAAATAAGTATTATTTGATAATATGATTTAAAAAAAAATGGATTTTGTTTGTTGAGGTGATGAATCTAGCTCACTATGTTTAAAGTGTTTGACTCATCTTTAATAAGGTCATTTATCATGTGTGAATAAACAATACTTTTCAAGGCAAAAAAAATGATACAATAATTTGTCAAATGAAATTTCACATAATTTTCCAATCTCAAACCTAAAAGTAGAAAACCAAAAAAAATAAATAAAAAAGTGAAGATAAAACTATTTAAGAAATTTCTTTGACTATTTTTTTAATAACTACATCATTTTTCCCCTTAACAAACAAGGGAGGAAAGAAAAAAGCCTCTTCCTTAGATCTCCTTCTCCTTAGCTTAAAATATTTGAAATTAGTGATAGCCAGTGTTATCAAACCTAAATTAACTTATATGATCCAACTAGGTTTAATTTGACTTAGCCATAAAATTGGTTTGGTCCAACTCCCAATTAAAGTCGATTAATTTTTTTAACCCTTGACTCTCTTAAGTTAATACATAAGCTTGATATAACAACATTGATAACAACACGTGCCTCTATTGCACTCACCATTTTATCATCTTGCATTTCAACCATATCCTTCTCTGAAAAAGCACCATCAACATTTCCTAATAACATATCTTCAAATGAAAATCAAATAAAATGATCAAACCCATGATTGCAAAAAATAGTTTTTGCTTCAAAAGCTTTCTAGAAGCCAGACAAAATAGACAAAGATATTAAATCAAGCACTCAAAAATGATGACGAGGTGCTACTGCAGTAAACGACACGTTTCCTTCTGTAAATCTGAAGGTGATGAATGAGATATGGAAGCAAACAAAGCAACGATGAACCAGATAAAGAACAAAAACCAAAATTTTTAAATAGATTAATTCATAACTAGTAATTGAATCCAAGATAGAACAGAATAAAGCGGTTCAAACACGAGTTAAACAAAAAGGTTTGACGACCAAAATAGTAGTAGCTAGCCATGATCTTAACCAACAGGACTTCTGGGCTACAAAAAGCTGGAAATCTCGATTCTGGCAGAAAAAGCAAAACGAATAATTAACTTCATGCTTTTTTAATTGGAGGGACATCAGTAATGGTTCGTGAAAAGTAATGTTAGTAATCGGGAGAATGGATACCTTTAAATCTTGTTGAACGCCACAATATCACAGCTCTGGACATATTCATTCACTGGTTCAGCAGTGAGATGATCCTCGATGAGAGAGTCGACAGACACTAGATCATCCACAATGGTAATCATGATCTGCAATTTCTTAATACCATATCCCACGGGCGCAAGCTTGGCTGCAACACCAATAATTTCAATCAGTCTGATACTATTTAAATCTATGAGAAAAAGGAAATTTAAGGCAGAAACATACATGCTCCCCAAAGCAATCCCTCCATCTGAACATTCCTAACTGCTTCCTCAAGCTTCTTCATGTCAGTCTCATCATCCCATGGCTTAATATCCAGCAATACCGATGACTTCCCACCTGAAAAATTAAACAAAATCAGAAAAGTTAGCAAGCATTTGAACTACTTCTGTAAAATCGTTCCTACATTTTGAGCAGTGAAAGAGAGAGCTATAGTCCACAGGTGAATCTAGGTCACCAGAATGCAAGATAACAAGGGAGTTGTAACTTACAGCAAAAAACATGGAACAACCATCTTTCTGGATGATAAAAGTTTCATTATTTATCTAAAAATCATATAGACAAAAGGCCAGACAGTTCAATTTGCAAGCACGCAATTCCAGAAAATTTCATCAAAGCAAGCCCCTCTTTTTCAATATCATAGAAAAAACAACCGTGAAAATAGACAAGGAATAGACCTAATTAAAATATAGGATACTCCTCTTTTTTTTTATGAGCGATAACATATACTTCAAACAGCCATGAAAAAAGACAAGGAATAGACCTAATTAAAATATCCGATACTCCTTTTCTTTATGAGCATAACATATACTTCATCTAGTCAACATTATAAGTTTAATTAATGCAGTACTCACTCTCTTTCTTCTTTGCGGATGCCTTAACAGCTGCTGCACGCTCCTCAGCTGCCTTCTTTTCCTCTTCAGTCTCTTCACCAAAAAGATCCACATCATCATCATCGTCATCAGCTGCTGCAGCCTGAAAATCAACATGATAAATTCATAAATCTGTTGAGCCTCTCTTAGTAGAAATAGGTGGGCAAGAAAGGAAAAACCATCATTCTGAAATCCAAATGCATGAGGCTTGATGTAGTTAAACCACAACTACCAGACAATTAATACTTGCCTTTGAGTCACTGACAGGGGGAGTGGCAACTGCTGCCTCTGGAATAGGAGCAGAACCCTTAATAATGACACCACAACCTTCTTCGGACACACCACTGAAACATAAAGAATAGAAAGTAAGATCATCATGTAATCAAAAACAAGATCTTCTATTTGGATGACATATTGACTAAACAAGGCATTGAAAGTGAAGATTGAGACTTTCAATTTAAGATCAACAATAACAAAAGGAAGCATACGAACTTACGAAATCCTCATAAGTGCATTGATGTGGCTGTACCACCTAGTTACATTAACATATTCAGAAGATGGAGAGCTGGGAATTGCAGAATACACAGTGATGTCATCCTTTGAAGCTTGGTATCTGACATTACAAACAATGATTAAAACAACTTCCACTAAGACAAGATGACATAATAAAATCGCAAGGCAACATGACTTAACAATATAGGCAAATAGTTATGAACGAAAAGCAAATAACAAAACAATTCCATGTTACCCACCCAGTTATGTAACTGCGAGTAAGAAGGTACTCATTGAGTTTCTTCAACCCAGCTGCTGAACTAACATCGTGAAATGTGACAGCCATTGCTACTCTGCAAATTTACCAGAAAGCAAAAGACGATAAATAAATCACCGAGCCTATCCATTTAACTGACTGCAATGATCCCAAAACTCAATGTTATGGCACAGATCAAAACAAAAACATCATGCACCATGTAGTCACTTCCTCTAGTAAAAAGAATAAACATTTTATAATTATATGAGTCCTATACCGCTGTTGAGCTTTATACAGTCTCAAAGAGCGCAGATCCATGCAGAAAGTAACATGCACATCGATTCCCATTAATATGTGAATAGAAAGATTAACAAGTAATCAAATTGTAATAAATCAATAAAAACTGATTAATTTCGTAACACAATCGAACCAAAAGACACGCATACCGAACCAAAACAAGAAAAGAAAACTTTTTGTTTTTTTCCATTCCCTAATCGAATTACGGATCCGACAAATAGCTCGCTGATAATTTCGTATCGTCATAGAAATATTATTCCTTTTTGTTCTTTTTCTTAAAATTAAATGACGAAAGCCCGTGCCCTTACGCGACAAAATTACATGAATCTATGAAATCAACCATCTTTTGCTATCAAATTACATACTCGGAAAACAAACTCATGAGATTCTAAAGCAATTGAAGAAAACATTGTATGAATTGAGTGTTACAAGTTACCTGGAGGAAGGTGGAAGGAGAAGAGAAGCTGGCCGTCTACAGAGAGACTGGTGAGTAGTATGTGGCTATTTGATTTGGGTACTAGGTTTAGGGTTTTAAATATAGGTGGAAGGACGCGAGGAGTCGTAAAAGGGTAATTCCGTAATTTGATCACAGAACAGGAGCGTTCTCCCGACCGGTCAGGAAGCGTGTCCTCGAAAAGGGTCCAAATGCAAGCCCAATTTGAGAAGGCAAGGCTACAAAGTGGATGCTCGGCTTATATCTATTATTATTATTATTATTATTATTATTATTTAAGCGCTAATGTCTTTATGGTACCTTTTCTATATTTTCTATAATATTAGTATTTCATAATTTTACTTAGTCTAATTTCACTAGGGTTATAATTGTCAAATACCATAAATCTATCTTTACACTAAAAATGGCATTTAATATAGTTATATTTGTAATTAATATTTCGTTTCAATTCTTATCAATATAGATTCCCTCAATATTTTTTATTTTAATAATTAATTTATGGAACCATTACATTTATCATTAACAACATGGTTTAATTTTCAATAAACATCAATTCCCCCCAAAAACACATCAAAGCTCAAATAAAAAGGAATTCGGTTCTTTCTCATCTCTTTCATTACATTCCTTCTTTCTATTATGGTCGAAACACTTTCCATATTCCCCTAAAGGTTAATTATCATTGTATAACTCAAAATCAATTTCGACTCTTTAAATGTTATCTTAAAAGGCTCTTACATTATCTTAAAAGGTTCCGTTCAAATATCACATTTTTATTTGCACAACTTGTCTTCCATCCAAGTATGGCATAAACTCAATCTTTCCTAATTCCATCCCAATCCCAATACAAGCATAGCATGATCATGCTCTCTAGTCGCTTCAATTCTCTTTCACAAATTTGTCGAATAAATTCTCGTTTTATGGAATGAACAACGTCTAAGTCCTAGAAAATAAATATTAACTAAATTCAATAATAAATTCATCCAAACTTAAAAGATCTACAAAATTAACTTATAACCAAGGTATATTTATACTCCATTAACAACAATCTTCAATATTGTTAAGGGAAGAAAGTTTGCGAAACTAATGGAAATAATTATTGTAATAGTTTTAGCAACTAAGTTTTGATTCTCATAAACATATGTCAGATTTTATGGTTTGTGAAATTTTTGGCCTCTCATTGACACTTCCGATTTTATAGTAAATTTTACCTTGAGTAGAAAATGTTCAAACGCTACAATTTCTTACAAAAAAAAAAACTATAATCGACATGGACACTTATGGAAGTAAATGCGTAAGACATGATTATATAATAGAATATGCTGTCTAAAATATCTTCCAAGGCTATCTTGAGTATCATACAGTTTAAGAAGTTTGATAAGTGAAGGAATTGTAGAGAGAATAATTTTCTCTTTGGAACAACACATACCATAGGTCTGATGCTTGAATACTTGTGCAACACAAAAAGGCCATGTTATGGTTACAAGTCATTGGAGAACCTGATATCTAATTTTTTGTGAAATCTTGAGCAATGTTAAGATTATCTTTTCTTTGTGTTGTTCTAATCATTAATATTTGGAAAAAACATGACATTAAAAAAAATGAAGACAAAATAGTAAATATAATGAGTGTATGGAACATAAAAAAAAATTCCAAAAAGTACCTTCAGTACTAGTAATATCGTATTAATGATATAGTTTAGTAGGAGTTGCAGATTACAACAAAAGTAATTATATAAAACTTCACATAAGTATCGGCATAGGAAATCCATATGAGTATGTACTGTGATGGTGGTATGAATATTACTGAAGAGGTGTTTGCTCTATGTAAGCATGCTAGACGTCTAATAGCTATTAGGTAAAGTTCTTTAGAGGTTCTTGTGTTGCAATCCTTATTCTAAAGGGAGACAGGGATGTTTAACTTAGGACTTAATATAAAGTGAGTATTATCAGCAGGCGGTTTATTTGTAAAATTAGGTAATCTCTCAAATCAAAGTTGACTTTTCTTGAGCAAACTGGTCAAGAGCTGGTGTCACCCTCTTGATAATGACCATGGTAGGTTGAAATCAGTAGAGAAGCTGAACCTCCTAATCATATAAAGGACGGTAATAAAATCGATTGATGCTCCTAAAAATAGAAGAGTTTAGAAGTGTCTAAAAGTGTCCTAGAAAAGTAAAAAGGGAAAAGGCTGACTTATCATCCATAATACGAGAAAATATATAAGGCATAAGATGGTTGAGTGCCCTACAGGTACTTAAGGAAAAGATGAACCTCCTGTCCTGTGATACTTGCATGCTCAATATAAATTGCTCCATTAACAATAGTCTAATATGGATAACGCAAGTGCATAGTAACAACACCTACACGACGAATATATGAAATTGGACTTCAATAATAGGAAATGATATTCAATACCTATGCCTTCTACAATATCTACAGAAATATTAAATGATGAAGTATGGGTTTGTCTTAAGTTTACCAAATTGAACATCACTTAATTGGGTTCCTTCATTGCCTCTTGTGTAATCTACATGACATTGAATGTGAAAATTGTCAAATTAAGTTTTTTGTTTTTTTTAGGTAGCATAATAGATTTTATTTATTTAACAAGCAATGCAATACAATTATTACGGTCATTAAGTTACAGCATACCAAAGGGCATATCCCTCATAATTTGCATTAGTAAATAGTCTGTCTCTATTCACATTAACGTTAACATTCATTATCTTGGAAACAAAAGGCATAGCAACAGTCTTTAATATATCTAAAAGGCCATGCGGTTAACAAAATAGATAGTTTTCTTCTTTATCGAACAACCTTGCTTCCTTAGCCCGATAATCTGTTACCCCATCAATATCATGTGATTCAAAAGTTAGCTTCACTTGGTGGAATTCAAGGAGTTTTTCCTTACAAGAAATTAGCATAGGTAAGTCAATGCAATGTAATTGATAATCTCCTTTAATAATATTCACTATTACTTGAGAGTCCATCTATACTTCTAATTGTGTGATTCCAATTTTCTTGCATAAGTCCAATCCTTACCATAAACCCCACAATTCATCATTGAGAATATCAACAGTCCCTAATTTGTAGGGAAATCCTAATATCTACTGCTTATGATCATTTTGGATAACTTCTCTTGTTGTCACATCTTTAGCCTTCTCTAAATAGGAAGCATCAATATTCAATTTTTACCATCCCTCTTGTGGCGAAGTCCATATAATGTTTCTAATTATTTCTTGCTTATGGTTTTTCCTTTTAAAAAAGATGGTTGTCCAATATTCTTTAGCAAACAGTGTTGCTTGATTCCAGATATCAATCAACTCTCTTTTCCTAGGTGCTAGACTATAGATTAAAGAGCGTCTTTCCTTCCAACATAACTATAGAAGAAAGGTGAGTGCAACACTTTGTGGTGGACAGTTTTAAGCTAGGTCAATTTTTGTAAGTTTGCATTGTTGTTTAAGCTAGTCTTTTAATGAAAGGGGTTCAACAATTTGGTAATGCAAATGTTGTAGGAAGTTTCTCATAATTATACAAGTAGGGATAGCATGTTTAATTTCTTCTTACAAGTCAAAACATCTAAGGCAGCCAAAGGAAGGTATGTGTCGTATCTTTAAGTACTTGCAATAGGTAAGGCTTGTGAGCATGCCCTCTAAAGAAATAATTGCAATCTTAGAGGTAATCTTGCTTTCCAGATCCATTGATAACTATTATCTTTTATTTGTCTCGATTGCTCTAACAATCCTCAGTAGTAATTTTTTGTGTTGAAACATTGTTGGAAATCAAAACTCATGTGATTATTTAAGATGTTAAGACAGAGTAGGCATGGCCCAATGCCTTTGGAAAGTATTTATGATAATTCAAATCCCAAAAGATCATTATTCCACCTATTAGGTCATAGCCATACTCTCTCCATAGTGAGAGTATCCTTACCTTTTCCTATAGGTCCTGCAATAATAGATCTAACCATCTTTATGTTGGCCCAAGGATTAGTCCAGAAATTAACCATTATGCCACTACCCACTTTAAGCCATCTCTCAAATGCTAGGTATGTACTACCTTTCACAAGACTTCTCCACAAAGGGGAAGAGGTTGATGGTTGTAGGAGCTTATTCCCCCTTAAATAATTTGCATATTTAGAATTGCCAAGTTCTTTTTTATTCATAAACATTATTTCTTTCCTTTAAGTTAACAAATCCTAGTCCTCCATGTGATAGTGGCGTACAAGTCTACAACTATATTGTAAACCACCCTAGAAAAAGGAGCTAATCAATTGATCAATTTGGCTTAATGTCTTTTGAGGGAGGTACTAACTTGTAAGTAATGGTTGGGGATGGTATTTAAAGTAAAGCAGATCAATAGTGCCTTACTTACTATACCGATCAATCCTCCCTTCCATCCTGCCAACTTATGTTGTATTCGTTTGGTGATGTCCCCTAAATCTTTTTTTTTTTTTGTCGGTTTCAATCCAATTTTTAGTAGATATCCTAAACACTTACCCAAAGAGTCAGTCTTTTTTAGTTTTAGTATTCCTTAAATGCTCTGCACCATTTCTCCGGGGGTACTATTTAACAAGTATATTGAAGATTTATTGTAGTTGACTTTCAATATTGACAACTCTTCCCTTTTATCTAGAGTATCTTTAATTGTTTTGGCAATCTAAGGGCAAGCTTTGGCCAGGAGAACAATTTCGTCGGCATAAAATAGATGTGTTAATTTCATACCTTTCTTCTTGGTTACGAAGGGCTTCCATTGATTGTTATCAACTTGCCTTTCTATCAACTTACTCAAAAATTCCATTCCAATAATAAATAGGTAGGGTGATGTTACGCCCCGAAGTCGTAGAGTCACAACAGTCCCGCCATATAAATCATTCTATGATAGTAACTGTCCTCACAGTGCCTACCATAGACATGACTTACACAAGGCGTCGATGACTCATCGCTTTGAAGTAAATAGTCCGATTAACAATTAAACTACAATTATGATAAATAGTACAAATTTCTAATAACATGTACAATATTATATATATATATATATATATATCCACAGAGCTTTCCAGGAAGTTTTACATCATATAACAGTTTACTAAATTACAGAATAACTACCAGTCTTTCATTCTTAATTACATGGTCACTTTAGTTAAACACTATACTAAGTAACTTGATCCTCACACCCCTAGCTTCCAACAGACTAACCTCTGGGTAATTGTAGGGCGGCATAGTGCTTTGAGTATTCAGAAATCATAACCTGCAAAAGGATCTATAAGGGTATGAGCAACTACAGCCTAGTAATTGCTCAGTAAGTTGAATTGGAGACTCATGAATCCATACAAGTACAAACAGAGTTATCAAACAATTATTTTCATGCAATGCAACAATCAAGTGTCATCGCACAACGTAATCCGGTCCGTTGTGAAATCAGAGAAATTTCACCCGCTCCAATCCGGGTTGAGGAGTTCCATGTTATGCAGCAGCTCACAACCAAACCCAGGCTTGTGCAATGGAGACCTCGCTCCTCCCGTGACTACCTTCAAACCATTGACTTCACCCTCTCTGCGACCTCCTCTCCTGTCACTTAGTTCGACTAAGGATGAAGAAGAGACCATTTCGTAATCCTGTGCTATCCCTTTCGAAGGGGTCGGTATTTGGTTGGAGAATCCTATAATCCCCTAACGGGTTGCAATGCATGACATTATTTATTATTCGGGGTCGACTGATATTAAATTCTGTTTAAGGTGTTTAAACAATTTCATACCAATTCAATCAGTCACAAAATCACTCACAATACAAATTCAGCACGAATCCAGATACATCAAACACATGCGTAAACTACTTACAATCATAATCATATACAAGCCTAAGTCTTCGAGTACTACAAAACTAGTACTCTATTACAATAAGCAATAACCCAACTTACTTGGATTTGCTCGATCGCTTGATCCCTTAATCACAAGCCGATTTTATCTCTGAATGTCCTATAATACAAATAGGTCTTTTTAGTACTTAACATTTACGGTTTCATATTCTAAGTTATATTTTAATTCATTTTTGTCCGTGTATGCCTATTATGTCCTAATGATTCGTGTACTCTATTTTTGTGTCCAAATCCTAAAGGAGATTTTAAACTTTGATTTCTAAGCTTGAAATATGCTCGAATCCTAATGTGAAATTAATTACATTAAGCTCGAGTGTCCAAATGTCCTATTGGGTCATAATTTGGTATTCTAATATATTTGGTATACGCTAACCCTAATCGCGGTATCGGATTTATTCCCGATGTGTAAAAATTTTACATTTTGAGACTTTTTCTTAAGATTAATTGTTATTTTCAGATTTATTATTTTTCTGATTTCTATTATATTATTATCTAAATAACTCTATTTTTTTTAGATTTATTAATTTACAATATCACATATTACTAATTTCTTATATTACTTACCTAATTTCCCTAATTAACCATACTTAATACCTAAAGGCTGGGATTAGGATTCCACTTCAGAGATTAACATCATTAAACATATAATTAATATTCTAATCAGTAATTAACATCCTAATCACCTAATTAACTCTAAATCACCCAATTTTTCCATCATTATAAGGCTAAAAATTAACTTAAAAATTTCAAAAATTAATTTTAAAAAAATGGTTTCATAGCACTGTTCTACATCATATGAGCATCCTACAGAAAAATTTTGAACTCCAAAATACACCTCTAAGCATATTTATTTTCCGGTTTAGTCATGCTCGGTTTTGAGCAATTTGTTAGGAACCCTATAATTACAAATTTAATTAAACTAAATCACTATTTTTCCCTTAATCTACATACAATAAAACCTCAGAATAACTTTTCATAATTTTCTGGATAAAATAACTAATTTTACAAAATTATTCAAAATCGGGTCATTGAAGAGACTAACCGGTCCAAAGCTTTCTGGCCGTTCAAGCCCGGTCCAAGGTTGTCGGCCGGCCTAGGCGGTGCTTCTAGTATCGGTTGGTGGTGGTGGTTCGGTCCCAGGTGGTGGTGAGTGGTGGATTTAGCTCACGTGCCTAATCTGCACAGTTTTCCTTTTTTTTATTTTTTTTTAGGATTTTCTCTCGATTTTTTTAGTGCTTCGATTTTTTTCAAATGCTAAACTGACCAAATGACTTCTGAAAATTTTTCCCCTATTTATAGACCTTTTTTTGTAATTAATGTGCATTAATTTGACAAGTTTTACTGATTTTCCTAAGTTTTTGACTTTTAGGTTGTCCAAATTTGTTTGGTTAATTTTTCTTTTTCTGATTTGAAGCTGCCACGACCTAATCTTACTTCATTGTATCCTCTTATGATTTTTTTCTAATTTTATTTAATTATTTGCTTAGTTTTTGGCCAATTTAGGTAATTACGAGTATTTTTATCTACACGTAAATACATGTGGTATACACGTGAACATTTTTAATTATTATTTTGGTCATTCTAAAATTTTTAATATACATATAATCTATATCTAGTAATTTATTAGTTATTTCATTACATTTTTCGCATTTTCTATAATTAATACCTATTATGCTTAAAATTTGAAAATTTTATAGTGTCCTATTTTATTACTTATTTTCTTAAATTCAAGTTTACGGGGTTAGTTTTACTAATATTCCTTTTAATAGTTTATAATTTGGGTTTGATCGAATCTTTTAACCGATTGCCCTAAATCTTGGGTTCTAAGTTTAACCCTACGATTACTTGGCTTGGCTTTAGGGCTTACTGGTAATAGAGGGTCTCCTTATTGGGCTCTCTTGTTGAGAAGAAAGGTTCTAACGTTCCTCTATTGACTAACAATTGAGTAGTAGTCATGGTGAGGCATAACTTTATTAGTGTAATCCATTCAAGTGGAATGCTGATCGCTTGCAAAGCCAAAAGAATAAAACCCCATTCTACCCGATCAAAATCTTTTTCAAGGTCCAAGTTTAAGTAGCATGAGTTTTGACTTGCCTCTTTTATTTCTTTGTGTGCGCTAAACTTCGTGTAAGACCAGTCTATTTTCTGTTGTTGATCTGTTTGGGAAGAAACTCGTTTGTGTTGGGTCAAATTGAATACGTGGAGTATGCAAAATAATCACCGAAGTCAATCGAAGAGGAGAAACTAACTTATAATGTGTTTATGCAGCTCCTTTAATGGTAGTTAGCTCAACACGTAGGTAGATGAGCTTTGCATTATTATCTGTTTGTTGAGTGTCTATAAGATCTAGCTCGCTCGCTCTCTCCAATATTTTCTTCGTGCGTCAATATTTATAGACTTTCAAAGCTTAGGTAATCCTTCCATTTCATGCTTTAACGTAAAATAATAAACTTCCATATATCTTAAATATAATAAAGCTAAATATGAAATCGTACTCAATCGACCATTGTATATAGCAAACACGGTGTTGTAAAAAGCACTGTCATAGTTCTGCTCGCGATAGCAAATAATTAACCTCAAAAGTGAAAGGAGATGGGACCGCATTGATGAATCATCGATTAGTCATATTTCATTTATTTATTTCTCGACCAAATTTGCCTTCCTTAATACCTATCATACCTAACCTACAGCTCTTTGTTGGAAATTGCTTGGCCCTGATGTTTGGACATATGACTAAAACTTCTCTATATGACTTTGTATCGGTGTGTCGTATTTCTACTATATACAAAGAAAAATTACACATAAAATGATTCATGTTTAGAATAAAATTCAAATAAATTATCAAACTTTCACATGATTAAAATATAGTATCAATGTTATGATGGGTAATATATACAGAAAATTGATCATTTAAGATCAAATTATGATAAGTGGTTCATATAGAAGATTAAAACTCTTGTTTTGTTTCAATTTTAATTCTTTAATTAAACTATTTATCACAACGTTAATAACATATTTTAACCATTTGAAAGTTTAATCATCTATTTAAATCGGTTAAGATATTATTAATCATCTATTTTAATTACTTAAAAATTTGATTCTTTCTATGAACTTAACCATAAACATTGATTCTCTCGTATATAATTCTCCTTAGTTAAAAACAATAGTATTCTATGGATACAAGTTGTTTAAAGATTTCATCTTTATGTTACTCGACAAAGAAACATTGTAACCTAAGAAATATTTATAATAATAATAATAAAAAAATTAGATTTAATAACTAAAAGATGGCTAAGGCATTTCGTGATATTGATTAAATTTAGTAAAATTGAAGTTAACCAATTAAGCATCATTTGTAATATTAAAGTAGAGGTCTCCTTTTGCTGATGCAGTACATATTTACAGACTTTAAAAAAATTACATAATTACAAATTATATATAAAAAAAAAACAAACCAAAATATCGTTGTTACGACTATTTATACTAATATACAAAATTAATATATTTATGTACCATTACTATATCATATAAATTGCATCTTATGTTACATAGTTGTAAATGTTGTAATGTCGCATCTTGAAAATGCAACATAAGTATTGTATTAGTATCACATTTTAAAAATATAAAACTAATACTAATAGTTATGTGGTATTTTTAAAATACGATATAATGATAATATTTTTTATCCTATTTATATTTATGTAATATTTATTTATTTTGATAATAAGCGTGTAAATTCCTCATTATTTTAGTATCTTTACTACTTTTAAGTATCAGATATTGATATTATTTGCAATTTTGTAGTTTTCTTGTACAGGAAGTCATAAAATGGAGCACTTATAAATTAGGCTATAAAACCAAGACACCCTCATTCACTACTTTATAAAATGATAATCCCTTAACTGCCCATAAAAAAATTCCCAATTACAAATTAAAGATGAACCCTAAAAAAAAATAATAATAATAAAGAAAAGAATGAAATTAGGGGTCATAAGTTAATTTATTAATTTATATTCTCTATTTTATGGACACATGCATTGCAAATGCATTTTTCACTGGTGTAGCATAAAAAATACGGATATGTAAATATTACAAATTGAAGATTAACCGTGCAAAAAACAGGCAAAAGCATCTTACTTTCGTCAAATAATTTTTTAACCCAACATTTCTTTAGTGCATGACATTCAAGCGTTGAAATACTACATTTATTAAAAGCATCAACAGCATGGTGCTTCCAAAAATAAATAAACATATATAATAGTGCGATAGAAGAGGAGGAAAGAAGAGATCGATGAATGAAAAAATCACTTGCATTATCTACAAAATAACTTTTATTTACGTTATACTAATGATAGGGATTATTTCTATAATGAAAAAGGGGGGAAAGGAAAAAAAAAAAAAAAAACTTGAATTTTAAAGCTTGTATGGTTGGCACTAACTCTCATAATCTACACAATTCTCAATCAACTATACAGACATTTCAAATGCTCCCCCATCTATGCTCCTGATTGTTCTTCCTCTTCCTCTTCCTCTTGTATCTTCCTAAATCAATCGCTTTTCATCGGCTTTCAACTTAGAAGGTGCGTGATTATAAACGATGGATAAAACGTGTATGTAGCCTATTTGCATAACGTACATGTTAAATGCGGGCATAAAAGAGGTTTCCAGAATTGAAATAAATGACTATGCCAAAAATGAAGCGACGGCAAATTAAAAGAAAACAAATGAAGGTCACTAATGCAAATATAGAAAAAAACGTGGTATAAAAGCAAAAGAAAGCTACAATTGAAATACGGGAAGACAATCGTTTCTCCCCATGATGATTTTGTCACGGAACTTTTTCAATGCTGATGGTGGTGTTCGATGAAATCATCTGATTAATTGCAAGATCCAAAGCTATGTGAATCGTGGTAATGGATGAAGTTTACTTATTATTGCACATTATTTGATTCATTGTTTAGTTTATTTATTATTGCACAAAGTTACCGAATATAAAAGATTTTGAGGCATTGAATTATAACTAAAAAATTTATACCATGATAGAAAATCTATTTCATAGGACAAAGTAAATATAGCTTTGAAAATTTAAAAATAACTCTTCACTGAATTCCCATGTCATTGTAGCTTATAATACAAATAATTAATATTTTTGTTTTTAAATTTTTTCAATCATAAAAATTTATATCCAATATTACACATACTAAACATAATACAAAAGTATTATTCTCTGCTAACCAAACATCTAAAATAATACTAGCATTGTATTTGTAAAATAATCATCCTTTATCGTGTCGTTGATTTATCAGCAAGTTTCCCATGCGTCTTTGAAAATGTGTACATTTTTGTTTTACTTCCACATTCAACCGCTTTATATGGTCAGTTGCAGGCAAATCTCCAATCAAAAGTACTTAAAAAATTGATCTTTCAACACATAATGGTCTTCTATCATGGATCTAATCTATATAGACCGATACTGTATCGATGATTCGTACGGATGAGGTTGGATCTTGAGATTCCAGCATCCACCCATTTACATAGCCAGGCACAGAACTCTATAAGTCTCTCATAATTTGTTGATTTAAATATTCCGTAACCCAATAATTTCACATGTAAGCTAAAAGTCTCGGTCTTTTAGATATCCGAAACATAATGGCGAAGAAATACCAAGCTTCTGAATAGATGTGATTGGGGTTTCTTGGCAAAACTTTGTTTTTCTATAGCTTGTACTAAAGAAAGGTTTGTAACACTGAAAACACTTTTGATTTTTCAAACACTTTCTTATTCATCAAATACCTATTTGATTCCCCTCTTTTTCTCTAAGAACGTAATATGATGTAGTTTGAAAAATCAAAATATAAAAAAGGAAAGTTAAATTGGAAAGGATGAAAATATAATTCCACATCAATATTTTACAAATAGAAATGTATAGGATTTCGCTTCATTCCATTAGGAATGTAGTACATATATTTATATATATTCAAAGAAAAAAGAGTATGAGAGTCTTCCAAGGGCAAATTTCCTAGACAAGTCTAGATAGGTGTGGGTATGTGGGTATAAATGTAAGGTGTAAAGTCATAATATACATGATTAGAAAAATAACTTAAGTAACTCATATGAAATAATCAAAAGAAAAATATAAGAAAAACGAATAAACAATCTTAATAAGATTTTATCAAGTATAGTGACAAGTAGATAAACATAATGATATTAAATGACAAAATTAATAAATAATTGAGTAAAATTTTATAAGTATTTGATTTTTAAGATAAGATTTTAACAAAATAACAACGTAAATGAGTTTTGATGTAAATAGAATATTTACTGAAAATGATAAATAATCTCATTCATCAAATCATGATAGCGATCGACCTTTAAGATTAAAACTTTTTATTAATAAATCTTAAGTAGACCTTTTCATGGGTTTAGATTCAAATAAAAGATTTTATTTGTTATTTTAATATGAATCAAACTAAAAAAAGTTGAATTACATAGAATGATCTAGCTACCCTTACTTCAAACCTATCATACCAAAAATCATTTAATCGTCGTGGATATTTGGATTCGATTCTTTCAGCATCATCACCTTAACTTAAAAAGTCAAATTGAATTAATTAATGAGCTCCAAGCTTAAACTTGAATTTAACCCTAATCAACGTTATTAGAGTACGAGAGCCTTCATTTTTTTTATACTAATAACTGCAAATCAACAAGAAAAAATTGACAGTGAAAAGCAGGAAGTTTACTTCAAGATTTGTATGCATAAGCTACAGTGATAAATGCATCATATAATTTAGTTTATGCAAATCAAAACCAAACAATATAATTTCATATTGTGAAACAGAATTTTTTGACCCAAGAAGATCCACCTGAGCTGCAAAGCGCGGCGCTCCAGCTTCCAGATGATGTAAATTGTAGGTGCCTGAATTCTATGCATACCTGCCCCGTCCTTACAAATCGCAGATACCGAATATGACAGGGCTTCTTTGGAATCACAAATGGACATTGATGTGGAAGAGAGAAATCAAATACAAGCTGTAAGTGCTGGAATGCATATACCTGCTCCTTACAAATTGACGATACCGAAATGAAATGGCTGCATTCCAATGACGGAGAAATATTGAAGTGGAAGGGAGTAATCCAAACATACGATGCAAGTGCTGGTAACCCTATTCATACTTCGCACATTGATGATACCGAAATGACAAAAGCTGCTACAGGATCAAGAAGGGATATTGAAGTGGAAAAGCCATGAGATCACAAAAGCAAATACCATACAAGCAAGAAGAAAGTTGAGGAACCGGTGGCCCTGCCAGAAACTTCGCGTTGTCTCTGACTGATGCACTTGTGGAGTAGCAGCTGCTGTGGTAGCTGCTGCATCAGCATCGCTCGACCGGTCCACCAACTCCATGTCATTGACACCAGTAACATTCAGGGCAATAGATCCACAGATTTCACAGGTTCTGCATCATTGAGAAACATTCGGTGAATGTCCCTAACACAATGATTAGATCCAGAGCTATCGCGCAAATTAACATACAAACAAAGGAAGGATTCACATGGACATTTTGCCAATTCAGCAGCATTTAAGAAAGCAGCTAGATGAATTCCCACGACAAATATCTTGCAATGCAAATATGAGTCACGTCACTGCTTTCCTTTATATCATGATATATGTTCTGAGTTCTTGGTACTATATTCTTGAAATTTCCAGAAATATAAATAATGAAGAAAAGGGAAGAATATTACTAAAGCTATAATGAACATATGCAATGCTATAAGAATTTACTTTATTCAGAAAACAATGCCACATTTATGCTTGCTTGAGTTTTATTCTTTCATTCTTCATAGACTACATTTTCTCACGACAATTTTCTTTTACATCTTTTAAAAGCTACAAGTAAGCGAAAGAGGATCTTGTTAACAAATGCACACAGGGCACTTAGATTAAAAGGCCCCAGAAAGAAGCTCTTCACATTTTCCAAGATTGATTACATGCTCTACGAAGGAAAGCAAGTGCATTAAACCGTGAAAAGTTTGTTTAGTTCATCTCAAGTGTAAGCGGGACATCAATTAACATTCTCCATCAAAAAATACAAATCCCACTTCCTCATTCCACTAGATGATCATCAACCAACATACTGCAACCTATTCTTAGCAATAAGTATATAGCAGCAAGATGGATCACATCTGAACCTAAACACAAGAGCTAAGCCCAGTGTCACACACTAAACGAAACAATGAGAAATAAAATGCTGAGAAAAATATACAAGGCTGCACCGTGGTCACTCCATTTTATGGAGACATGGTGTCGAGCTATTTAGGTATATGCAATCCTTTGAGAGCCTGTCATCACCCCTAATCTATAGGATAAGTGTAAACCATGTAAAAGCTAAACAATCAATAGACTTTTAAGTTTTTAGATGACATTTGTGAAGCTGATTCTACATGTTTTACCAGACTAGGAGATCAAGAGTCTAAATTCAGCCACTGTCATTTAATCCACATCTAATTAAGTTGTCTACTTGATAGTTCTGATTAAAATCTCAGCCAACAAATGAAGTGTTAAGTATAAAATATTAAAAGCCCATATTATTCCACAGATTAAAGTTTTTAGAGACCCTATTGTGGAGCTAATTCTACTGATATCGGAGTAAGAGATCATACATCTGAATCTTCATCCAATTATTTCATCAACCATTTAATTAAGCTGACCACTCACAGTTTTTAGTTAAAATCTCAGAGCATAAGTGAAGGATAATGTTCAATATAAAATATAAAAGGTCACACTGTCTTATAAACTTAAACTTCCAGATCAGCTAGTTGTGGATGCAAATCTAACATTATATCCTCTCACAACATTCGTGCTGTCACCAACAACAATAGCCATGTCTTCAACTTTTCTAAAATGACCATAACTCTATAGGATGTTTGTGTGGCTAGTAAGTAATCTCTCAATAGGACAATGTTACCAAGGAAAAAATTCCACTGAAATATGATTGAACTATCTGCTTCAAGGGCTATCAACACATGTCCACCTTTGAAGAATTAGATGTTTGCCACAGAAAAAGCTTCTGCTCCACAATGTGCATATATACAGAGAAGCATTACTAACCCTTAAAAAGAAATTGCACGGAAGAAATTAATCGTAAATGTCTAAGGCGCAAACTTCTGAAGGAAGAACATTTGTCCATTTATTTACCCTTGCTGTTAGCCAGGCGGTTAACAGTGATCTTCGTGGTATGTTCCTAATCCAGATAGCTTTGCTCTCAAAAAGTTACATATATACATATTCACAGGTCACTGTATATAATATCGCATTACGAGAGGGAGGCTGGAACTGAAAATATTATTTAAGAAAGGCTTAGGAATATGGGCATTAATTCAATTGCAGTGTGGCATCAACATCTATCAGCTAAGCTATCAGGTCCATAAAATGCTGCAAGCTGATCTCCTGTTGACTGAGGAATGGTTCAACGAAGAATGCATGGAAAATACGATTTCTGCATTTCACCAGTAAAACAGACATAATGAAACACTAGATTTTGTTACTGCTTTAAGTTCACTAAGGATAAAAAAGTTGTGAAAAGAGGTATTCAACAAAATCTAAGATTGCAACAAGTCTCCACTTAAAACTTCATAGTCTCAGCAATTACAGCTTCCTACCTGACAAAATGAGAACATACTAAGGAATACATCCCCTTTTAATGGCCTTCCCTAGAGGCTAGAAGCACATTCTGGAAATCAAAAGAGTACTTAATGGATTCAAGACTTCTCCAGAAAATGGCCTTAGCTGTCATTTTGAGAGTGAAACATAAAACGATTTTAAGTCACTTTTAGAAACACAATTTTGATTGGCAGGTCAAACATGATGACAATTGCTCCTTGACATGTCAAGCGAAATCAGTTTTATTGTTTCTTATATTTCGATAATAGTTATGTTAAATGTGATTATTTCTAGATCCATAACCAGCTGATCTAAATGTTCAAGCCTACTAGATCTTGTGTGGTTTTACATCTTTTAGTTAACATTCTCCTCAAATTAGGACGAAAACTTCAAATGAAGACCACCAAGTTTATCACTTAATTAAATATGGGCAAAAACGAGAGTATAGTGGTTCAAATTTAGGTTCTCCTACTTAGATTTTATGATAAATTTCAGATCTGCAACCAAATGATGTAAAAATTTGAGCTGACTAGATTTGGTGTGATTTTCTATATTTAGGTTAACAAAATTCTTTGAGTTTTTAAGCCAGAAAGATGAAAGTAATCAGCTACAAATTCGGGGTCTCTAAACATAATTCTTCTGCAAGAATGTAATCAAAAAAAGCATTCACAAATAAGTCGGCCAGTGTAGAATATCTTCCGATGGTGTGACCATCTTGAAACAATTTTGGTACTCAGCAAAGGTGAGGAATAACAAGGAATGCGTTTCCTTACTGTCAACCTTAAAAATTTGATGAACCCTACTCTTATGCTCTATATTTCCTGGTTTCCCTTGGCCAATTATGTGCATATCACAATCTACTCCATTTTGATGGAAGAACAATGAACATGTCACTTGATTCTTTGTATATCCTAAAATTAATTCCTTGAATGATGCATTGCCAGCATAAATGTAGCAAGTTTTGCACCCTAAACAATATCGAGTACAATATGCCAGAGCACCTAAACTTAGCTACTTTTAAATTTATATCTTCACTAATAGTAAGCATATTTATATGCACAAAGTTCATTCTTGGCCATTACATTCGTGAAATAGCAAAAAAATCTCCATGTAACTGACCACATCACATAGAAATAAGGCTTTGAGCAATGCTGTTGTTCAATACTCGCAACACTTTTCTTTTCTTTTCTTTTTTTTTTCCGTTTTCCCTTTTTTTGGGCCATTAAGTCCTCATGAAGTTTTAAATCACTGATTTTGGCCAAAAAAACCATAGACACTATTAAGATTCAACGGACATTATAAGAATGTATTTACCGCAAAATTTTACCAACTCATGTCACTAAATCAGTCGTAATTTTGTCCCTTTCCATGCTCATGTTTTAGTTTAACCCAAAATAGCAGCATGTAGAAAGTAAAACACACCAAAGTTCGCATAATTTGATCAACTGAAAAATTAAAACTACATATCTTGATAGGGGGGAAAAATCTTACCTATTTCCATTAAGTTTTCTAAGCTAGACATTGAAGGGTAACGTTGAAGGGTATCAGGTATATGATAATGGCATATTAAGGAAAGTTTTCATGCTTTCCGAGACTACACATGTAGAAATTTCTATATCAGATTCTTAACAAAAGATTTTAGGGCACCTGTTGACATTTTCCTCGGATGACAAACCTTCAACTATAAATGGTGACTCCCCCTTTCTCTTACTCATAATATGATAATTGACGAATTAATCTTAAATTCTTCATATAAGGAAAAATGTTTAAAATTTTCGATTAAATTTACTATGCTCCCAAGGATCAAAACTAAATTCCCATATTTGCAGACATCAATTTAAAAGAGAAGCAATTCCATAATTCGGCATCCAGTTTTCATATAAGGCAATGCAGCACAAACAAGCATCTAAATGGGAAAGGAGAACATAAATGCTCCTTGGTCTAATTACCATAGCGTCTTAAAAGACATCTGATAAAATCGGATCGACAGAGAAGATTAGCATCACCACTACACAAGAACAACACCCACCCAATTGCTCATAGTTAGACACTATGCTTCCAAAGATCAAAACAAAATTTCAACATTTGTACATAATACTAGAAAAAGAAAACCTTAAAGTTTTCTTAATTTGAAATCAATGACTAAATAAGGAAAAGCAGCACCTACAACCATATAAAACAAAAAGAACCAAATATAAAAAAGTAAATAAATAAATTTTCACTTTTACCTGTTGCCTTTAATCTTGAACCAAGCTTCAGCACAATGCTTATGAGCAACAGCCAAATCATCCTTACAAGAACACCCTAAATCAATAAGAACCCCAGATTCATTACACCCTGAAGAATCCAAACCCAAATGACAAATCCTACAATCTCTCTCCACTTTACCACATGACTTGATCTCACCATCACCACCTTCAAGATCCACCTCCACAGAACACTCTGATAGAGATGACCCTCTACTTCTTTTCTTCTTACACCCTTTTGCATTTACGTTAACACCCTCAATCTCTGAAGAACCAACCCCATACTCATTGGGCTTTACTACCCTTTTTCCATCTTCAGAATCACAATGACCCTCTTGTGGGATGTTGATAACATCTGGTTTTTGTGAAGTTGGCATTGAATTTGTAGCAAGATGGCTCATTGATGCCCATTAAATGCTAAAGATTGTAACTTTAGTTTATGAACTTTAATGGGCAAGTGTTTTTTATTTGTTTCTTTGAGATTATGGGTAAAGTTTGTGTTGGTTGGGTTCTTCCTTTCTCTCTTCATAAAATGAGGAGAGAGAGATATAGAGATATGAAAGATCAACAACAATGATTTGAGGTAACAGAACACAGTACTATGCTAACTAAAACTGGAAAAAGAAATAAAAAAAAAAATAGAAACGAAAGTTTGGTTTGGAACCTTACTTTGTGCAGAGAAAATTAGGAGCCTATTTAGTAAGAATGTTCCGACGGATTTTGTCTTCCAACATCCATCTACTGTCCCTGTCTCTTTGGCTTATTATTTTCTTTTTCCATCGTTTTAAAATCGATAAAAACTGGATGTTATATTAAGAAAATCAAAATGACATTAAAATAAATAAACACATCAACCGATCGGAAAAGTTTTAACATATTAAAATATCCTGTAAATAGATTAATTACAAATAAGTACTGTTAAAATTGTAACATGAAATAAACTTTTAAACACTACATGCTATTATGGATATGTATTTTATTATTAATAATTATTCACTATCTCTCAAAATGAATAGTTTACTAATATTAATAAACTTTAACACAAGCTTTCCATATATATTAAGAATCTATAAAAGAAAAAAAGAATTCACAATTCATAATATTAATTACATATTTTAGGAAAAGCGAATATATAAAATTATGAACGTCCATTAATACTTTTCATGTATGCAGGTAATGAGGAAAGGGCTATTTTCCATAATTTTTTTAAAATCACTTGAAAATTTTCAGAATTTCATCATCATTTATTTCGTTTTAACTCAAATCCTATCTCAATTGAACTATTCATTTGGAATAAATTAAATATAAATAAAATAAAACAAAATATGTAATAAGTATGACAACTTATTTTAATTATAAAGGGGGACAGTACAAGTGTTAGACACATTAACCGCATATTAAACTCATAAATAGTTGTGTTTACGGACAGGTCCAATACAAGTATTTGGCAGGAAAACAAATTGTTACGTTGCAATGATATTTTGCGTTTAATCTTATAAATTCTATGATATTTTACTGGATGATGTACTGGCAAATCATTGAGAGAGAAGAGAATATGGGAAAAAAGAAAAGGTAAGGTAAGATGCAGTGGATTTGATTGAAGTGACCTTTTAAGACCTCCTTCTTTATTATGTCCTGAGGCGAAAAAAAAAAAAAAAAAAAAAAAGAAAGAGAGAGAGAGAGGGAGATCATGGTCTGCCAAAAGTAAAATTTTATCTGTCTTCTTTAATCTATTAAGATTTTCGTATTTACGATTTAATTCGGGGAAAATGTTATTTTATGAATTGTTAAATTAATAATTTTTTTAGTTTTCTATTTATTTCATTTTTACAAAGTATATCATTGATGTTAGAATAAAAACTTTTTTTTTTCTATTATGATTTGAAGGTTTATCCCTTAAATGTTGAAGGTATCGATCTGTTTAGTTGATTTATAATATAAGTTAGTTGGGATCTTAGTTTTTTAGTTGCGTCATTTGATTCTGACAGCTACTCGTAGAACGAATGCTGAATGTGGAGTTTACTTTTTATGTGAAAAGTCAAATTTGTCCTTGGAATTATGACCTTGTTTGACTTTGACGAGCACGTACACTGGGAGGTTTGCTTTGACAAATGGTAAGATACCTAGTTTGGAGTAGGATTCCCTTTGTATATAGGAAAGAAAGCAAGGTAATAGCCTAATAGGACAGACTACATTGCATTATCTGGCATCTGCTTATCGTGTCACTTGGTTATTTGTCAAGTAGCTTATTTGATAAAGGTATATAGTATGCCCTGAACATGCATGGTTATAATAATGAAATAATATGGATTAGAAACTTCACTACAGATTAGGCATGGTTTTTTCGAAAGTTATTAAATTGTATTAAAAGAAAAAAATAAAAAAAAAGCTTTCTGAAAAGTAACGAATAAATAATGATAGCACCGAATACTATTTATTACTTTGTATAGAAAATATAAAAAATAGACTTTTTGAAGAATAATTTCTCTTTTTTTTTTTTTTTAAAAAAAAAAGATAATACCAAATTCATTGAGAATTGCTAGTCTATGATGACATATTATCACTAACCAAATGTCCATTGAGAAATGTCATTGGATATTCTCTTAGAAATGTTAGCAGGCTGGATTTTGCAATCCATTAAGAGACCTTAGATTACCATTCTTTGTGGTTAATATTTACATCTTAAAAGAAAGCAACACAAATTAACAACAATATGGCGATGCGTTGGGAGGGCCTTTACGGAATAAGGGTTTACTATTTATAAGCCGGTGTTATCTTAAAGGCGCTACGATAGCAAACAATCTTGTAATAAGATCTATCCATGTAAATCATTATTGCAAATGACGTGGAGTTGGAGATGTGAAATTCTTAAGCCTTTGGTAGTGGAGATATACATTATAAGTCCCATATTGATTTGTCAGGGAGAATTAATGGTGGAAATGTGAGTCCCTAATGGAATATATATATTGTTAATATTAATTAGGAATTTTTTGATTGAGTAGATAAAAGGTTTATTATTCATGAATTTGGATCTTCTCCATTTATTTTTTATAATTTTCCTCAATTTATCTTTTTAAAATATCGACACATATAATTAATATCTACGATCATAAAGAATATGATGACGTGATAATAACATCACATAGTATTACAAAAATCTAGACGATATCAATAATTGATTTATAAATTGAGAAAAATTAAAAGATGAGTAAATTAAGAGGATCTAAATCCATTACTCGCGTATTGATTTGGCTTTTGGCTATTATTACATTGGAAAAGCTATCTTTACTCATCTCATACCTCAATGGTAGAAAAATCGTAGAGGTCTCACCATGTACACCAGTTGTGAGGTTCTACAAAAATTGGTGATCAACTTACGATCGGTCAGCTTGAAAATAATTTATAAAATTTAAACCAATTGTGTAAATTATTCGATCGAGCTCAAAATTTATAACAAAGTTAAAAATATTAATAAAAATGATCCCATAAGTTTGAATTTAAGAAAATAAATAAAAAATAATTAAAAATTATAATATTAAGTTATATATATATTACCTGTTATTTATTGGAAATACATAAAATGAATTCTGATAATTAATAAATCACTATAGATAAATTATAAGCACACTAAAAATTATAAAATAACATAAATAATATTTAAGAGTATTTATTATATCATATATATATTTATGTATAGGTAAAAATACGTAAAATTACTTAAAATACCCAAAATATATTCAAATAATGCAAATTAATTAAAAAAATTATAAATAATTAAGAAAAAATCAAGAAAAATACTAGAAAGTGTAGAAACATCTAGAAAGAAGGCATGAAGGTTGGGATTTGAAGTTGGAAAATTAGCCGATTAAAGCAATCCAACTAAAAAGTGAAAAAGATTAGAAGATAAGGACACTTAGCAATTAAAAAAAAAAAACCCTAAACATCTTTTATAAATACCAAACCTCCTTCCAAAATTCATTTTAGTTAGTTTAGAGGTCAAAAAAATTTAGAGAGAGATCAGAAGAGGAGATAAACCAATTTTACTAAAAATTAACAAATTATAGTGTAATTAGGGTTAAATAAGAAAATGAGTACCAGATGAAAACCTAACATGGTGATTGTTGGGGATCTAAGGTCTGACATGGTTGTGGTTTCGGCTGACCTACCCTTACCATAGATGGACCTTTGGTGGCCAAAGAATTGAAAACATCCGATTTTTGCTTGTAAGTTGCTATTTTTATTAAAAATATCAAATAATGCCCAAAAATTATAAAATTTGCTTTCCCAAAGTACTTTTGCATGTAGAATTAGAATATCAAACCTTTTTTTAAAAATTAGAAGTGCTTATATAGGTTCCTTGACAATAAGCTTGATTCCAACAAATTTTGTATGAATTTTAAAAATTAGTAAATAATATTATTTCAAGCTAATTTTTAGTGTACATATTCCTTATATGATATATTTAATTTATATAAAAATAATTTTTGATAAACTATACATTTAGTATTTATTAAAATTATTTTTGTTGAACCTGTCATGTTTTTCATAAGAAAGAAATAATAGGTTTTAATTAAATTCCTAAATGAATCTAATTTGTAATGACTTCTAAAGCTTTTTTTATGATTTTAGGAATATTAAATTTGAATATTATAATTTTATTTGGTTATTTACTTAATTTAAGCTCATTTTTAGCAAAATCGAACCTAAAATTGATATTTCGAAAAATAATATATATTAAACTATCTTAATACTTCTTATCATCAGAATGTAACAACTATAATTTAGTAAGTATAATATATTTTCTGTAGTTTTAATGGAATTAAAGGTGTTAGTTTTATATATTATGTATAATATGTAATAAATATATAGGTAAAAAGGCCATATTTAAGTTAATTTTGTAGTTGAGTGTCAAATTGGTACAAATTCTGACTTAGGATATATTTAGACATTTTAAGATGTTAGTTGGTGATGAAAAAAAATATTTGAAGCACTAAGAATGTTAGATGTGCATATTAAATACATATTAGGTAATAATGGGTAATAGGTAAATATAGGAAATTAATAAGTAGAAAATATTATGTCGAAATTAATAATATTGTAATAATAATAATAATATAAAATAAATTTGATATAAAATATAAATTTATATAATTATATGAAAAATGTAAGTTTTTGTCACATCATAAATTAAATCGATAGGTAAATTAGGAATTAGGTGTAATATACGATTAGAAGCTAAATACAAGATTTAGGATACTTAAGTCTAATGTAATTAATTTCACATAATTGTTTAAAATAAGTTCTTAAGGTTCGCATATAAAACTTGTGAAACTGAATCAGAACCTAATTTGGAAATCAATTTAGAAACTAAATCAAAACTTAGCCCAAATTAGTAATAATTGTAAGAGACTTAAAAACCTGAATACTTAAATATAATAAAACCCTAAATTGAAAATAACATAAACAATTACAAAGTAAAGCCTATAAAGATAGTTATATGAGTACTAAAACAAAACTTGTATTTTAGGGATTATCAGCGATGGCTTGTGCAAGTCGCACCTTGAGTGAGAAAGTGGAAAGTGGAAAGTGGAAAGTCTAAACAAGTTGAGATTAATACATTATTGTATTTTGGAGTACTAATTTATAGTACTCGGAAGCTTTAGATTATACTTAATTGTGTTTTTTAGATAGTTGACTATGTGAATGCTTGTTTGTGCTGTTTTTAAGTTCGATGATATACTTTTGATTTACTATTCTAACTTGTATTTGTGTGATTTATTTAAAATGATTAAACACCTTAAACTAGATTTAACTAAATATATGACTTATAAATTTAAAACATACCTGCATAGCAACCCAAAAGAGGAAATGTTTAGAGTTCCTCGACTAAATATCGACCCCTTTGAAAAAGATGGCATTGGATGATATAACAGGTCCCTTCTTCATCTTTAGTTAAACTAAATAACAAGAAGAGAGGTCGTGGAAAAAATGAAGTCAATGGTTCGAAGATAGTCATGGGAGTGTTATCTCCATCGCACAAGCCTAGGCTTAATCGTGAGCTGTTGCATAAACATGAAAACTCCTCAATTCGAATTAAAGCAAGTGTAATTTCTCTAATTTTACGCTAGATTGAATAACGTCGTGCGATGGTATTTGCTTGTATATGCATTATATATAACTAATTTGATCAATAACCCTATTTGTATTTGATATATAGTTTTAAGTTTTCGTCCCAACTTACTATGGTGTTAATTACTCACATCTCTATAAACATTGTTACAAGTACTAGCTAGAAAGCAACCTATATTCATCTTAAAACTAATAACTGCTAGATCCTAAGGAATGAGGAAATACATCTAAAGAACAAATATATTTCTAAGGTCTTAATTCTTATTTTAGAATCTTCCATTTTTAAATAAGGTATTACTTAGGTAATATAATAAAATGAAATATTGTAAACATTGATTGTAATATTTAAATCCTAGTATGTGTGTATATGCGTATGTATATGTGTGTGTGTATGTGTGTGTGTGTGTATTCATACTTTCTTAGGTAAATAATTTGTTTAATTTATAAATTGTTTACTTGAAAGTAGGTTTGTTATGGACGCTTTGTATAAAGCAGATTTAAGATAGCAGTTGTAAAGTCAGCTTTTACTCTAGAACGGTTTGTAAAGTGGGATTGTTATAACTCTACCATTTCGGAATGTAACACCAGTTCCTAATGGAAGCTGGCCACTTAACTACTATCATAAACTTGGTATATATAAGGCACATATGACTAAGCAACTCTGAACCATTTTCAATTCGATATCTAAAATAAAATGAAGACATTCGATTCATATAATTATTTTGAAAAATATAAATTTACTTCATATGTTTATCTTTTCGAAAAAAATAGAAATTTACATGGAATTTTTATATAAGAATACCAAAATTGTGTTTATAATCAATACAATACTATAAGTTAATATGGGTCATATTCTTGGCCTAGTTGATTACAAATGAATGACAAAAGTATATTCCAATCTATTTGCTTTTTACTCTAAACCTATTGCCTTACTTTTATATGCTTAAGGATCGAGTGATTTCGGTCTCTATTTTTTAGAACTTGCAAAAGAACCATGAAGATATGAGCAACCACTACTTAATAAGGGGATAGAGATAGAAGAATACACAACATAATACAATAATCAAGTAGGGTTGTGACTCAGTTAATTAGATGCCATACCATGCCATGCCATGCAACAAGCATATATCATCCACACGACGTTGTTTAATTAGTCATGAAGTTAGAGAAATTACGTCGGTTCTAATTGTAAGTCCTAAAGTTAAGTTAAGAGACTATAGGATTAAACTTAGAGCACAAGGTTTAGGACGATCAGTTAAAGGATCCGATCAAACCTAAATTATAAACTATTGAGAGAAATATTAGTAAAAATGACCCCGTAAACTTGAATTTAAGAAAATAAGTAATAAAATAGGAGACTATAAAATTTTCAAATTTTAAGTATAATACTTGTTAATCATCAAAAAGACGAAAAGTGTAATTTAATAACTAATAAATTACTAGAGATAGATTATATGTATACTAAAAATCATAGAATGACCTAAATAATAATTAGGAATGTTCACATGTACCCTACATGTATTTACGTGTAGATAAAATACGTGAAATTACTTAAATTGGCAAAAAACTTAGTAAATTATTAAATTAATTAAAGAAAATTATTAAATTAATCAAGAAAAATCAGAAAAAAAAAATTAGAAGGGTGTGGATTAATGCAAATATGGTTGTGGCAGAAGAAAAATTAACCAATTAGAATTAAACAACACAAAAGCAAAAAATCAAGGAATTTGGGCAATGTCATGTCTAATTAATGCATATTAATTACCTAAAATGTCTATAAATAGGAAAAAATTTCAAAAAACCCCTTTGGACAATTTAGAATCAGAGAAAATTAGGAAACTTAAAAAATTCGAGAGAAAATCCAGAAAAAAAAAAGGAAACTGTGTAGATTCGGCTAGTGAGCCACACCCAAACCTCACCACCACCTGGGACCGAGCCATTACCACCATACCACTCCAACCCCACCGTCTAGGCCGGCCAATACACTTGGACCGGATTTGGACGGCCAAAAATAGTCGAACCGGTGAGTCCCTTAATTGTCCCGATTTTGAATAATTTCATAAAATTAGTTATTTTACCCAAAAAATTATGAAACTTGTTATTCTGAGGTTTTATTGTATGCATATTTAGGAAAAAATAGTGATTTAGTTTAATCACGTCTGAAAATATAGGGTTCTTAACAAATTGAGCAAAACCGAGCATGATTAGAACGAGAAATAAATAGAATTAAGAGCGTAGTTTGGAGCTCAATTTTTTTTCTATAGAATTCTTATGTGATATAGAACAGTGCTATGAAGCCATTTTTTAAAAATTAATTTTCGAAATTTTTAAGTTAATTTTGGCCTTAAAATGATGGAAAAATTGGGTAATTTTGGGTTAATTAGGTGATTAAGATACTAATTACTAATTTAGATAGTAATTAGATATTTAGGAATGTTAATCTTTGATGTGGAACCCTAATCCTAGCCTTTGGAGTATTAAGTATAATTAATTAGGAAATTAGGTAGTTATTGTAAGAAATTATTAATATGTGGAATTGAAAATTAATAAATCTAAAAAATATTAGGGTTATTTAGATAATACTATAATAAAAATCAGAATAATACTAAATCTGAAATAAGATTTAATTTTAGGTAATCGTATAAAAATATAAGATTTTCTCACATCGAAGATAAATCCGATACCCCAATTAGGACTAGCGTATATCGAATAGTTTAGAATACTAAAATTAAGACCCAATAGGATATTTGAATACTCGAGCTTAATGTGATTAATTTTATATTAGGATTCGAGCATATTTAGGACTTAGGAATCAAAACTAGAATCTAATTTAGGGTATGAACCTCGAAATAGAGTAGAAAGAATTACTAGTATATAATAGATATACATGGAAGACAGAGTTAAATTATAACTTAGAATATGAATCCTTAAAGTATAAGTACTAAAAAAGCCTATCTGTATTATAGGATACCCAGAGACGAGTCGGCTTGTAACTAAGTGATCAGGCGATTGAAAAATTCCAGGTAAGTTGGGTTATTACTTACAATCACTAGTTATGGTATTCAAAGACTTAGGCTTGTATATGGTTATGATTGTAAGTAGTTTACGCATGTGTTTGATGTATCTAAATTTGTAATGTGAGTGATTTTGTGATTGATTGAATTGGTGTGAAATTGTTTGAACACCCTAAATAAAATTTAATCTTATTCGACTCTAATAACAAAAAATGTCATGCATTGCAACCCGTTAAGGGATCATAGGATTCTCCAACCAAATACCGATCCCTTCGAAAAGGATAGCGCAGGATTGGAAAATGGTCCCTTCTTCATCCTTAGTCAAACTAAGTGACAAGAGAAGAGGTCGCGGCGAGGGTGAAGTCAATGGTTCGAAGGTAGTCGCAGGAGGAACGAGGTCTCCATTGCATAAGTCTAGATTTGGTTGTAAGTTGCTGTATTACATGGAAACTCCAACCTGAATTGAAGCGGGTGAAATTTCTCTGATTTCACAACAGACCGGACTACGTTGTGCGATGACACTTGCTTGTCGCATTGCATGAAAATAATTGCTTGATAATCTTGTTTGTGCTTGTATGCATTCATGAGTCTCCAATTCAACTTACTGAGTTATAGTTGCTCATACTCTTACAGATCCTTTTGCAGGTATTGATTTTTGAACACTTCAAGCAATATGCCACTCTACAATTACCCCAAGGTTAGTCCGTTTGAAGTCAGGAGAGTGAGGATCAAGTTACTTAATAATAATGTGTAACTAGAGTGTCATTGTAATTAAGGATGAAAGACTGATAGTTATTATGCAAATTAGTGAACAATTATGAATATATATAATTTCTTGGGAAGTTATGTGGACTTATATATAATTATACATGTTTATTAGAAATTTATAATATTTATCATAATTGTAGTTCAACTTTTAATCAAACTGTTTATTTCAAAGCGATGAGTTGTCGACGCCTTGTGTAGATTATGTCTATGATAGGCACTGTGAGGCCAGTTACTATCATAGAATGGTTTACACGGCGGGACTGTTGCGACTCTGCAACTTAGGGGCGTAACACTAACCTGAATTGAGGGGTTTTTGCATAATGGATGTGTACTCTAGCCATAATGCCTTTTAATCAAACTTAAGTTTGTGCAATGAAAGTGTACTACTCCCAAGACCTCTTCGAACCTACTACCTTCAACCTTACAACAACTGTCTCTCCTGTCACTTAATTTAGCCTTAACAATAGGGGAAGACCAATTATAGTTACCTCATTAAAGGGTCGATATTTGGTCAAAAATCCTAATTGTTTCCTCTAGTGGATTGCAATGCATGTCCAATTGCTATTTATGTCTGAGTTTTAGCTTATTCCAATTTAAGGTGACCAACCAATTGCAAACACTTAATTAAGAAGTAAAACATAGCAAAGCAATCACAACATCTAACATAACAATCAAAGAGTATAGTAAATAATTTCAAGCAAGCATGTTACATGTGCATAACCAACTACTTTACAACCATAAACAAGTGTACACATTAACCTTTAAGTACTTTTATATAATACTCCAAAATGCGATTAAGTATTGATCCCACTTACCTAGATTTCCACTTACTCTTGTAACTCAGATGCCCTAGTCCTTTTTATCATCAATAGTCCCTATATTACAAATCATATTTCAATTTCAATACAATTTATTAAAGTGAGGGTGTTTAATTAGTTTACTTTTGCTTAGGCTAGACACTCCTTACATGTTGGTTATGGGTATTAAGGGTTATTACTTCTACATATATTATTGAAACCTTCTCCTTAACCTTTTATTAGGTTTCTTAGGTTTGTAGGACCTTCTACGTAATCTTAAACTAGGGTTTACTGAGTGTGTGGTACCTCCTACTCAAGCCTCTATTAGTGTCCTAAATTATATTCTTTATTTAATGAACTTTCTACTTAACTTTCTACTAGTATTTTAACTTATATTCTTTGATAAGGAATCTTCTATATAATTATCTACTAGTATCTTAACCCATTGTTCTTATCAAATAGACTTTTCACATAACCTTCTATAGGAATTTTGTTTATAGTTTCTATATTAGGAAACCTTGTACTAAAATTTCTAGAACAGTAACTTATAGTCAACTCAATTAGAGAAGCTTTGACAATGCCTTTTATAGGTTAATAGTTTACATTAGCATCTATAAAATTTTTTACAACTATTAGCTCATTCACCAGCTTATCTGGAACTTCTCTAGCACCTTCTACAAGCACCAAATTTGCCTTGCTTCACTAGAAACACATTTTTCACACTTTTCTTTACCTTGTCCATGCTAGAATTTTACCGATATGAACTTCCATGCCTCGAAACTCTTTCACATCGACATGCACAACTCAAAATTTAACCAAAATGAATGTTAAACACACCTAATCAGCTAATGTACTTAAAATACATATATCAAGCCGAAAAATCATGATTTTTAGTATGAAAATTCTTCATGTATATTAGTTAAAATCTTCAATTTACTGCTAATTTTTAGTTATTTTGTAACAAAAAGTACCAATTTAACAACTTAGTAAAAATCATCATGTTTAATTTCACAAAACCTACCTTGTTATAAAATCCTCTATTCCCAC
The DNA here is from genome assembly GCA_024138005.1 of Lumnitzera racemosa. Taxonomy (NCBI): domain Eukaryota; kingdom Viridiplantae; phylum Streptophyta; class Magnoliopsida; order Myrtales; family Combretaceae; genus Lumnitzera; species Lumnitzera racemosa. The sequence continues at coordinate 17,772,320 of JAMXBC010000009.1, forward strand.
TTAAAAATCAAGATCAATCTACTGCATCTAATAAAAATTACTTAAAAAGCGATGGAAAATCAAATCTAACAAAATTAGTAAAAAATAATGAATTTTCCTAAAATTTCAATTTATTGGTTTTCTAAAAGCTAAAAATTAATCCTAATAAAATGAAAAGTTTTGGAGAAACTCTTTATATAGAAATTTTATATATGTAATAAGGTATTTATAGAAAAAAAAAGGGTAAGGAAATTATATCATTTAGGCTTTTGAAAATTAAATAAAAAATCAATCACAAATGAACAATTTCTTACGAGTGATATATAAAATAATTTTTTTTACAAAAATAATAGTTTTTCATAAGATTATACTTAAAATTATACAATAATAAATTTTTTTAGAATTTTTGAATAAATTTTAATATTTTTAACAAATTTTTGAAAATCGAATACAAAGTTGAACTCACTTATGTAAGAGAGTTTGGTAGTCGACAATGGTGGTGGCTTTCTTGGTCCAACTTAACATTGGCTTCACTGTTAGGTGATGGAGGCTGTTCATCGTTGAGTCATCAATTGCTTTGTATTCCATATGTATGTATTTTCTGCTTTAATTTTTCTATTATTTTCCTTAATTTCCTAAAACTCTCTTTGAGTTCCTAATTATTCTTAAGAATTCACTTTAGCCAAAAGCTCCAAATGAAGATGATGGTGTATTTATATAATGGAAATGGATTTTCTCCATTTAATTTTCCCCAATTTCTCTTAATTTATTACTATGCTGCCACCTATAACCAATGATTGAGATAAAAAAAGGATAATGATGTCATGATGATATCAAATAATATTTTAAAAATCAAAATAATCTCAACCATTGAATTGTAAATAGAGGAAAATTGTGTGAAAGTAAATGGAGAGAATCTAATTCTTTATATAATAGTTGAGTTAGTTGAATGGTTACTTGCATGGCTAACATTTGTCCCTCTCTTAACTATCCTAATCACAAGTGTCAAGACTTATTACTCTTGTCTCCTAAAAACCATGAGCTTAAATTTATAGGTTTTTAAAACTATGGCTCTATTCTACGGTTTCTTTCTCAAACCATGAGCCTTAATCCATGGTTTTCTAAAATCATGGATCACATATTTATTGATTTAATTGAGTGTTTTATATTATATTTATTGCTTAGAATGGTAGTTAACTTTTATTAAAGCTTCTACACCTTAACTTAACTTAATAACTAATTTTACTTTCTTATCATTTTTAATTATTATTGTTACATATTATTTTACATTATTTATTAACTTTCTTATTTATTTAATTTACTCCCTACATTTCATTAATTTCTGTTGTAGATTTCTACAATCCTAGTAATTAATTAATTAATTTGTTAATTTGACGATTTAGCTTATATTAATATTCTAGTATCCTATTTATAGAATCTAAGTTCATAGGTATAAGTTGACTAACTTTTGGGATATTAACCTTAACTTTTGAGTCTAAATGGATTGGTTTTGTGAACACTTAAATTGAGACTTCGGATTTTACAATTGTAATTAGGTAATTTAACTTTTTTTTCATATACATATGTTTATTTATAAATTTCATTTCATGTCAATTTGTTAAATTTTACTATTAACTACTTTATATCTAAGATCTCGTTATTTGGACCTCGAGTATTTACAATTTATTATTTTTATGGATAACGAATGAAATTTGAAAATTTAAATATTTTAAAACTAGCATTCATATTTTATTATTTTGCTTCATGTATTTAAATTCTTTGAGTTATTTTAATTGATTTGTAGTCCTAACATGCTATTGAGTTTTAATTGAAAAATTTTCATGGATATCCTACTTTTTTTATACTAAGATCCTATTTACTATAGTACAGGTCTCACAACTAATAGGTATATGATTTAAAATCGAATTAAAGCAAAATATGGTAACTTTGCGATGACCCTAAACTAAATTAGGGTCCAAATAGTGTTAGGAGTGTCGCTAAGGTAAGTCATAGGAAAAGTGTGAGTATTACCTAGAATATAGGATGGCAAGGTTTCTACAAAGAAAGTGAGGCTTTTAATAAGCCGAACTATACACTCAAAATGAGGAGGATTAGGCTCAATTATTAGGTGATGCAACTAAGATATTTCGTGCTTGAGGAAGATTGTGAAATCTCTTAAGCTTGTGGAAGCCAAGAACATATTAATTATAGAGGAGAAGTGATAGTGGCTTATAAACTTTTTGGATAAGTGAAAAATAAGACAAGAGAAGGGGCTTAGGATCAAGTTCTCCGATTTGGATTTTAGAATTTAGATTTAGAAGGTTTTAATTTTATAATTGAATATTTGGGAAGAAGATTTTTAGCCAACATATCCCTTTGCACATATGCTAAAACAAAAAGCTTGTGAGCTGCATTACAAAACAAGACATTAGTATACCAAAAGTGTCAAAAATAAAAATATATGTAAAGTGAAAATGAGTAAAAAAATTGATCTACTTAAAAGTACTATTAACCCTTAAAATTGAGAATTCAAGGGTGTCTTAGGCTAATGATAGGGAGAAAAAAGCAAGGCATGCACAATACCAGGGCTTACAATCCCATTGAACTTAAAAAGCAAAAATGCTAAAACGACATTAGCATTAGACTTAAGATATTTATATTTCACATCACATCGACAATGTAATTCAAGCTTTCTGACAGGGGGAAATGAAAATCTACAGAGAGAGAGATTGAGGGAGGGGTGGGGGCGGTGTGGTGGGGACTGACACGAGGAACAGGGTGCAAAAATAATTGCATTCGTCTGCCAGCAACCCCAAGTCCCAATTATACAGTGTTTTTCCAGTGGTTTACATGTTAATGTAGTCTTGTGGCCACTCTTTTATGTTTACTGGACCAAAGGTTTTGATCACGCCATCAGACAACCGAAATGACAAGGAGCACCCGAGAAAAGCAAATACATTATCGGCATTTCAGGGTATTGTAAATAGAGATTCTATATTTTTCATTCTTTTTATTTTATTTTTTAATTTTTCCATATCCTGGCACTTTGAGTTAACTGGGTTTTGATTATCTCATATTGAGATATAAATCTTGATTAGTGATCCAGAAACACTCAGGTGGCTGGAATTTGGTTTAATTTTCAATCTATACCAAATTATTCTAGAAAGTCCAGTTTTATTTGATTCAGACTAAAAACCTTATTTCAAGTTAAACTATTTGAAAATTAAATTCTCATAGTGATTTAGTCGACATATGCTTTCATTTGATTCTTTTTTCACTGTTAATATAATACTTATACTTAGCTCGGTTAATGGTTCGATTTAAACCATAAAGTATAGTTCGGTATTACAAGAATAGTAAATCCATTTCTAAACCAAATCGAAAACGGATTCAACACTGAACTTTCCTTTCGGCTCTTGTTCAAACAGGCTGCTAGTTCTTATTTGAGTTTGCAATGGGCCAGTTATGAGAAACATATAGAAAAAAAGATTTTCTTTCTTCAAATTATTATCAATATTCTGAATCTGGTTGTCAATCCATCAAAGTAAGGGAAAAAAAAAAAGAAAATAAAAAATTGTAGATATTTTTTATTTATATTTACTTCATGTATACTTACTTAAAATCAAGACGAAGATAATAATATATGAATAGAAAACAATATCAACTAATATTCTTGGACAATAAATTAATATATGTATGATGCCTAATACAATTGACAATTCTTTTAATAATAACTTAAATTTAATACAAAATACAATTTGAATATGTTCCACCATACGGATTATTTCCTCACATTTACCATCAAGTTAATTCAACTTCTTTTTTTCTCTCTCTTTCCAAGTAAATTTCCTCACAGTCAACTAAGGAATTTCGCCATGCGAAAACACATCGCAGTGAGAACATGATGCTAAAACATGACATTCGTTTAACATCACAAGTAGAAAAGATAAAAGATAAGATGCCTTCAATTATGTTTTTTGAAGTCTTTCATGTTTTTTTAATCATATACTGTTATGTACGAGAAAGATAGGAAAACAAAGAACTTTTTTTTTTCTTTTTAACAATAATAATATGATTAAAGGAATTATGGAATAAGAAATTGCTTAAGATAGAAAAACCTAATATAGATTTCTAATAAGATAAATACGCTATGGGTGTTTATGCTTTCAATTTTTAATAGTTTAGTGTTTAGGTTATTGTTTTTACAAGTTAGAATATGTATTTCCAATATAATTACAATTTAATGTTTGTACTTTTTATTTTATTAGGATTTTAATGTCTAAATTCTCATTAAATTAGAAAAAAAAAACTGAAAATACAGATACTAATTTTTTTTTTTTTTTAAATGTGAGCACTTATTAATTTTGGTAGTTACTAGTGTGTATGGCTAAAGACTAAGTACATTACTTGCTGATGTAATTGTAAGATGGGATGGAGATTGGCCTTATTTTTATTTTCCTTTTTCGCCGCTAATTGTGGATAGTAGGCGTGGCACGATTTATTTTGATGCAGTTTGCAATCTAGAACAAAATCACAAATAATGCCCTATGACTTGATTTTTAAGACCCAATTGTAAATCATAAATCCAAATTGTCCCCAAAATTTGAAAATAAATTTTCGATGTGTTTTAATATAATTCGCGGTATGACTCGGTTGTGCTAGTTTTTTCTTTCCCTTAGTAGATATTAGTTTAGCCCAATCTTGATTTAGTTTTAGAAATCTAAAGAACTGATGATTGAATAGATCTCTCCAGGAGGCTACAACAGCACCTTTGAGATTGAGACAACTTTAAAGGCTAGAGACGACATAAGCGGATCTTTGGTTACATGGAAACCTCCTCCTTGCCCTTAAATATGTCGATTCTATCTAAAAAGAAGAGCAAAAGAAGATAAGACCCCCTTGCTCATTTAGTCGGTAATAGATTTTTTTTACGGTTCGATGTTTGTATTTTAGAGAATTAGTTTTATATTTATTTTACTCTTAATTTATATTCTTTTTAAATCTGAATCGTTTTATAAATTGTGAGTAATCAGATTATCGAGTTGAGCTTAGGTTTTATGATACTCGGTTTAATAAATTAAATATTAATTAAGTTCGAGCTAAATTTAAATGTTATTATTATTTTAATTAAATATATGATATCTTTTAAGACTATTAAGTTTAAATTAACTTAATCGAGTTGAGTTCGAGTTTTATAAATTAAAACTTAATTAAATTCGAATAGAGTTTGGGTTTTGAGTTTTTTATTTCAAGACGTGTTCGAATTTAACATAACATCGTTTCCAAGTTTAAAAACCAAATTAAAAGCAAAGCATGAGCTTAGAAATAACTAAACGCGTGCTAACCTGCTCAATGACCGCTTATTGGATCTCCGATTTCGGAATCAGATTGCGGCATAGTAACTATTTTTCTCTTGGGGTTATGATGCGGATTTACGGATGCCGAAAATCTTCCCAACCTAACACGGTTGAGGTCCGTTAGATTGATTTTTTACCGACCGGTGAAATATAATAAAAGCCAAATGGTTCTATAAAAGAGTACGAAATACATTTTCAGCCTAGACAACGTTCCCAACTTTAGTAGCATTTGACAGCGATACGTGGTACCAAAAATTACAGTCGAAATTTTTTACCCGAAACAATCTTTCGCTTAATTCATACACGAGTAATGATAAATAGAGAGAAAAATAGCATAACAATCATTTCTCCCTTTATTTAATTTGCATCATCCTTTTCTATCTCCCTCCTTTTGCTTTCCTTTTCCTTTTTTTTTTTCCTCTTCAATCATCAGCATAAGCTGTCCGCTAATTAATCCAAAACAAGTAGAAAGATCATATAGCCTTTCCTAATGATTCGGTCCAGTGACTTTAAAGGTTCTGGTCTAGTATCCTATGCCATCTTCTATTTCTAATTACTTGTCAAAATCAAACACGAAATAAACACTAGTAAGACATAAAGCAAACACACATAAATAAAACACAAATACAAAAATGTCAACAGATACTAGAATTCTACAACACACAAAACAGCTGCAACTAAAACAAATGTAAGATATTGATAAGAATAAGCATAAGTTACATATACTGTAGCCCTAGTGGATTTACTATAAAAAATAATCCTCATTATCCATCCATGCCACAAACGCATGCTGCACCCAAAGACAGGTCGAACTTCTCTATATTAAGCATGTATAATTGACTAACATCAAGAAAGGTTATGCTCATTATGGGAAGAAATCGCAAATTTAGCCCAAAAACACCAAATGGCGTATTATATGTTAGAGAATACAATCTCATAAGTACGTTGTTTTCAACAAGGGTCAATGTCTGAATTGCATTAGCATGTTAGCATCGTTATCTATTTCAAGATCGGTATCAAACCAAGCAGCAACTAAGAAAATGGGAACTATCCTTATGAAAAATCCACCTCAAAATAATGTTGTGAAAAAAGAAAACCACAGAGCAAGACAGCAGTAGCAGCAACCGCATATGTAACATGAACAAAGTTAGTTCATATTAAAATTTCATTAAGTTTGAGAAATCTGGTCCATCTATACCAACAAAACCATACCTATGGCCAAGGTGCCTGTAAATAAAAGTAAAACCAAGACTGCTTTTTCACAAAATTGGGAATTCCCTCTTGTTCGAGCACTTGAGTGCACAACTCTTGAAGTAAAACTTCCTATGATCCTGTTCATAGCACTGCTGCACGTATTATGTAACACATAAAAAGTTAGCTCTACCCCTCTACTTCAGCTGGCACAGTAAAAGCTCGCCTTGGCAACTGATTTGATAACAATTCCTTTACACCTGCAATGCTGCTCTCTGCTTCCTCGGTAGGCAGACGGTCAATCATCGTGCTGTGTCTTAATATACTTGCTTGTGAGGGAAAATTGTCCTTTTGAGGTATCTGGCATGCTAAGTCCCTGGGTACTCCTATGCCATCCATAAGGCCACTCTTAATCCATGCAATGTTGTTCAATTCCATTGCTACAGACATCAATTCCTGGCTTGAGAAAGAGGGGGGGTCTTCATAATCCACAAACTCAGGCCCTAACAAAGAGCCTTGAGACTGGGATACACCAGGAGATGCACAGCAACCATGGCCACAGCGTTGAGGAACAATTGGATCACAGACTGCAAACCGTGTTTGAAGAGATTCAATCAATGATCCATTTGCTGGGGCTAACCTCAATCTGGAGCATGTTGATGGAGTGCCTTGAGAATTATATGCACTAAACGCACTCAAACGAGGCTGTGGACGATAAATGGTGGTCTTTGCTTCATTAGCTGAATGGACATCTTTTGTTTCAGACGCATCTTCAAACAAACCGGATTTACTTTCAACCGCAATATCTCTTCTTTCTTGGGCTTTTTCTGGAAGAGTATCAGCAACTGATGTTTCTTCAGAGGAGGCCTTTGTTTTGTCAGTGTTCCCATTTTCTGCCACGCCACTTTGTAGCCCAGAGCTAGAAATCCCTAGTTCAGTAAATTTCCGCCTTAGTGTGGAGTTCCAGTGATTCTTGATTGCATTATCTGTTCTACCAGGAAGAAGCTTTGCAATTGCAGCCCATTTGTTTCCATGAATCACATGAGCATTAATAATGATTTGGTCCTCCTCATCTGCATCAGACAAGGCTCAGATGATAACTTGTTTCTTAAAAAGTGGATTAGTTACTAAAGCATACATAAATACTGAATATCAAAAGCATCGCTTATTGTCGATATAATAATCAATTACTAAGGCTTTTCTAGTGGAAAGCTGTACTGCATTCTCTTTCAGCTTGCCTGGACAAGTAAAACAAGGAAGCTAAAGAAGAAGTCCTTCTTTCAAATTGGAAAGGAATACAAGATTGTTTTCTCTTTCTCCTTGAACTAAAAAGCAGTTCACTGAGTCTCCAAATTTTCACAGAAAAAGATAGAGAGAAACACCAAGTTTTCAAACAAATGAAGAACTTCATCAAAGACAAATATTCTCAACTTTTTTCTCCTCCAAATTGGAAAAGATAGGAAAAAGAGGTCGAACAGCTGAAATTTACGATGACAGGCTCTTTTCCATGCAGTCCAATAGAATGTCCTCTTTGAAATTCTTGCAATAAAGAGTGTCTAGAAATGTCTTCTTAGGCTCCTTTTGCTCCCCTACCAGGGATACTTCCACACAATCATATGATCACAGCAGAACAAAAAAATAGACGTGACTGATGGTGCATTTTTCCAAACATTTTTCAATACTCATTATCATCTAGTTTTAACAGCCATTTGTCAAATATTATTTCGCTATGGAAAGCACTTATGCTATGTAGCAGCTCTTAATGGTAGAAGGTAGGGCTGAAGACCAACGAGGTTGGTTAATTCAATCAGAAATTTTTTAATAAACTTAAGAAAAATGGATACCATGTTTTTTTAAACAATTGCCTTGTTTTCAATAAACATTATACCATTCAAATTCATCATCATCTTTGCAGTTGCCAGCTATCATTACTTTTCACCACTAGAAACACTAGTTAACATTATAGTAAATGCAAAAGTGCAACAAATATAAGTATATTAAAAAAAAAAGGTTCTCTAAGTATCAAATGCTTCCCAAAACAAAAAGGCTTTAGTATATATACATGTGAAAGATGTCTAGGAAGAGCTAAGATACACATGGGAAAGTACATGATTTTACTCAGATGGAAAATGATAAATGCCATTATAAAACAAACATGAGGAATGTCCTCAATACTTCTACGTAGCTGTGTAACTTTTACCATATGATGATGGATGGTTCAGCTTCTTTTTGAATATTAGGAAATCTAAGTGAACCATATGTCAAAACCATGTCTTAATGAGGGGAAATTGGCAGATAGATATGACGCAAATGTTAAAGCTCAGCCTTCGTAAGTGACTATGTGACAAAGTTTAGAACTAGACAAAATGGCATGAAAGAGATCAACAGCAGGGCACCTCACGTAACTTCAACAAGTTGAATAGTTTCACTCAGCATCAATGCAAAGATCAAAGAAGAAAGCGAGAGTAAAAGAACACATTGCATGATATAACTTAAAGAATAAGTTACATGGCAGAGGGGTAAAAATCAGAGGCACTAACACATACAAGTATAAATTATTCAACATGAACCCACTCCAAGGAAGCCAAATTCCCAGATTCATATCAAATCATACACTTGAAAGAAGTTAGATCAGACTTCACAACTGCAATTGCTACAAACATTGGATATATGACAGTACAATAAGCCTTTCCATCGGAACTTTTCAACACTACTAAAGTATCTGTAATGCCCATGGCTAACAGCACAGATTGAAGTTTCATTAAAAAATGTCTAGTGAGTCAACTATTACTATTAGGCTCATCAAGTTGAGATGGAACACCATTAAGCTCGAGTCCAAGCTCGACACAGAATTTCAAAGCTCAATCTTGACTCAAGCTCGCTTAAGTTTACAAAGTTTCAGTTCAAGGTCAAATTGATTAAGCTTGTTAGGCTCATTTTATTTTGAAAAAGAATATTTCAGTTCAAGGTCAAATTGATTAAGCTTGTTAGGCTCATTTTATTTTGAAAAAGAATATTCTTCATCTAACTCGTGTAATATTTATACTTAAAACACAATTTGAAATCTACTTATGCTTGAAGTTGACTCAGGCTCAATTCAACTTGTGAGCTTTTTGAGTTAAATATCATTAAGTTCAAGTTCAATCGATAAAGTACTCCAGTAGTTAGCTCGACACTACTACATTTGACTTCAACTTGAGTAAATATTAGGCTACTGTATCTTGGTTCATTTACACCCATGACCTTCTCTACTACTTCACAAATACTAAAAAGATATCTAAACTCTACCTCCTGAAATCAGCTCAACCATGCACTAAACAAGTGTAAGTCAGTGCCTGGAATATATATCTCTCTCTCAATTCATCCTTACCTTCTATAAATCAATCTCATTTTCAATAGAATCACTACCAAAATCGGATCATCAAATTACTGGTCTATCAAAAAGAAAAAGCAATTACTAGTGAATAATTTTTGACATTGACTTATATGACATTTAAACTTCTACGCGAAGCATAATTTTCAATGGATACTAAACCGATCCTCGCAATAAGCAATACGATCGTAGTATAAATAATGTACGTTACAAAAATCAAACATTAAACAGAATCACATTCCAAAACAGATGATTCGATTAAAAACTCGGTGATATTGAGAATACCGGTAAAAGGTTTGCGTTTAACGCAAGGATCGAGCTGATTACACCACCGGAGACGACACGACTTGCCGGAGCGGCCGGGAATACCAGTGGCGATCATGCTCCAGTTTCTAGCGCCGAACCTTGCCACGAGTCGACTCAGAACAGCGTCCTCTTCCGGTGACCAAGGTCCTCTGACAACAGCAACGCCATCTCCTCCTCCCCCAGCACTGCACTCGGTTTGCTGCGATGGTGGGGGTTCGGTTAACGGTTTCGGTTTCATGCCGGTATCGTTCTCCATATTAAGGAGGAGTGAGAAAACGGTTTTAATCGTTTGGCGTGGCTTTTGGTTTGTTAATATTTTTGGTTTTGTGAGTTTGGTATGTCGGTTAGGTTTGTTTTTGTTTCAGTTTCAGTTTTTCTTTTTTCTTTTCCTCATTCTCTCTCCTGGCTATAGAATATTTGCGTGTGCAGTGTGTGGAAATTCTATGGTCATACTAGTCAATAAGGCATTCGCTATAGTCAAACAATAGCCGGAGCTCATCACGATAGGCGCGGTTTAAAAAATTTCTCCAACATTTAATTTGGGCTTTACTCGATTCGGTTGCGCTAAATCATATTTTATTATTTAATGAATTTTATACATTACATACAATTACATAACACAAGCAATAAATCGATCCGGCAATTACATCTATTGACACCATGAAAGCATGAAAGAATTATTATGTATGGAGGAGTGTAAATGGATGTAGGGGTTATGTGTGTGCTACGCAATAAGTCAAGTCATACGTGATTAAAAAAAATAATTTAAGTGATTAAGAGATAAGTATAGAGATGAGGTATAAATAAAATAATCTTGATAAGGTTCTAAGTATAGTAATAGGTAAAATAGTGCAATGGAATTAAATTTTAAGATTAATGAAAAATAAGATAAAGTTTTTGAGGTGCTTAAGTATTTAATATTTAAGGTTTTTCTCTCTATTCAAATGAAGAGGTTAATAGGATATTTATACGAAATGATAGTTAATTACATTCGTTAGATTATAATAGTGATCAATAGTTAAAATTGAAACTCTTTATTAATTTGTTTTTAATTGATTTTTTTTTATATGTTTAAGTCTAAATAAAGACTTTATTTATTATTTTATCATGAGTTAAATTACGAAAGATTGGATCGGATAGATCGATTCAACAGATTCTATTCCAAACCCATAATATCAAATCTCTTGATCATGTTAAGAATTTATGAGGTTAGCTCATTGCGCCTTATCACTTTCGCTTGAGCAATAGAATCTATTTGGTCAATATGCTTGAACCCTAATATTAAATTTAGTTTTCTATATTATACAATTAAACTAAATAATTTAGATAGATCTTGACTAGTTTTATTCATAGCTCTAGGACATTCAGTAAAATTTTAGTTTGACATGTATACATATATTTATTAATAATATAAGGGTCAAATCCATATACATTATATAATCATAAATAAAATTTTGAGAAAAAAATAAATTTTCACTCTTCATCGTTTCCAAACGTTTATAAATGATTTTTGTTAACACCATTAGCATTTATGTCCACATTTGACCTGTAATAGTGCCCAATTCGTTTAGAAAATTAATAATATAATTACATATACATAAATCAATAAATTAATAAAAAAAATAGATATGAGGAAAAAAATTGAGGCCACTAGCAAGATGCTGTTCTAGCGATGGTGAGAATAGCCACCAAAATGTCTATTGGGATATTTGATTCACTTATGGCGATCGATATCCACCTACCATTTTGAACAAAAGGAGTAAAAAAAAAAAAGAAAAAAAACTAAGGGTAGAGCAGCCAATGAGGCTCCGTGAGTCAATTGCAACACTATTAAGCCTTTCACCATTTTTTATATTTAAATTTGTGGTGGTTATGGTAGCCTCCGTTGAGTGTCTTACTTTTAACATGTGAGTAATTACCCACTTGACTTGTTTTTAGCTACTTGGTTATCCCTTTTATTCCTTTAAATTCTTTTTTTTTTAGGGGGGCTGGGGTTTAACAATGGTTATCCTTTAAATTCCACTTTCCTTTTTTCTTTTTACGTTTTTATTTTTCTTTTTATTAATTTAGTCGACTTATATATATAATTATATTTAGCTATGGATGCATAAACGTGCGATTGAGGTTGAATTTATCATATTCAAGTTATTACTAGAATTGTTCATATGTACCTACCTACATATACTAAATAACAACTTTAAAAAATTTAAATTATTCAGTTGACAATGATTTGTAATCCTTTGAAAGTGCCAAGCACTTCAATTAAAAATAAAAAAAAAGGTTTAAAACTCAAATAAAAAAAAAGAAAGTAAGGTATGAGAACCTAAATTTTCTCATTTTTCCACTTTAGGACTTATGTTACCAATTTCTAATTCAAGACACAAGTTGATACATATTAATTCAAATAGGATTTCCATCGCTTCCGTTATAGCTACATTAAAGTTAAATCTTGAAATGGGAAAAACTTAAAGAGATAGGTCTTAAAATGAAAAAAAGAAGAAGTAAATAAAGATATAATTAGATGAATTGTTATAGGATACCTAACTATCCAATTGGCTAAAAACCTTATAAGGTATTATTCATAGGATATGACTAAAAGTATGATAGGATTTTGGGATGAGCTATGAGATTTAAAAAAACAAACCCTATGAGAAACTTGTTACTCAATAAAAATAATAAATTAACAATATTATATTAACTAAAATTCCTAATACTTAAAATAATAAATAGATGAAAACTTGATAAGGTGTATGGATGAGGGACAATAACTTATCAAGCTAGTTCGCTAGATGTCACGAAAACTTTAGTTGTGTTCGAGACTGTTTGTTATGTGAAGAGAAGAGAATGGAAGGATATTATAGTACAAGTGGATAACTTTATAGTTTATGATGCTAACAACAATCCAAAGAAAGCCTCATGGAAATTGTTTGCTATTATTCCAAACCTAATGCTGGCAAAACAATAATTTAGCTCTTTGAATCTAAATCTTATCAAGAGGTAAGCTAATTGGGTCATCGCTTGGATAGCTAAAACTACAAGACAAAAGATGTGTCCTTTGGATTAGGCATTTGCACCCCCATTTTCTCTTGAGTTTCTTATTTTGGATGATGCAAAGTTTGTTAATGTTTGCTCTTCTGTTGAGGGGATTTCTAATGTAATGAACTCATTTGTTATTTAATTTTCGATTCATCTTTATGGAAAAAAAAAAGAAAAAAGAACACAAAGGAATATGTATCTATGTGAGATTTTTTTATTTAGTTAAGAGAAGGAAGTTGTATATTTATTATATAGTAGAGAAAAACAGTTAAATAACAAATTCAAGGTAAATATTGACTATATACTTAAAATTAAAACATATATAAAGGTTAAGATGAAGTGTACATAGATCATTAAATTTATTGTATGATAATACTATTAGATACTCCACTAATGCTGTGATAAGATACATAGGATGAACATTATACAACAAATGCATTCCTTGATCCTCAACATATTATATTGTTCCTCAAAAAATATGAATCAATTTTTTACATAATGATTAATGAAGGGAAAAAATAGTCATTTGGATATATATATATATATATATGTTTAGGAATTAAGAAGCAAATACCTTATTAGAGTAACGGGGTAGATTCTAGGTACAGGATTAAAAACCTTATAGGGTTTTGAAACAGTTTTAATAACCATATTAGTATAGGAATATGGGTTCTAAGTTCTTATAACTCGTCTCAAACCTACCTTATTTACATCTCTAAAAATAAACACAATAGATGGACCTAAGTTTTTCTATTACTTTTCGATTAAAGATCTAAACTTTTATCTTTTCAAATCTGAGACTTATGTTTTTATTATTTTTCATTTATAGACTTAAACCTTTTAATGGAACATATAATTGAAAGTAGCAAAGGTCCTTTTAGCTTGTTTTTGAAAATTTAGGCCTCGAAATAGAGAAAACTTAAAAGATAAGTCTTAAAGTGAAAATAATTAAAGAAAACATGGATCCTTTTAGTGTATTTTTCTAAATAGAAAAGTGAACAAACTTTGAGAATGAAAATTCACTTTCCCCATTCTTTTGTCAAATTACAATAAAGGAATTTGTTTAGTCATATTGCAGAAAAGGGTTTGAATGAGTTGTTTATAGAATTATAAGTTTTTTCGTAAAAGTGATTTTACCTATTATGTAAAACGTAACGGTTATAACTTTTAGGAAAATTATATAGAAGAGAATCAAAGTCAAGGGATAATTTTACATAAATGATCAATATTTTAAGAAGTTTAAACAATAGATCTACCTTTTGTTAAAATGGTTTAAATAGGGGATTACTTTAGTTATCCATTATAACACCATTAAAAATATCTAACATGGCCTTTAACTAACATGTTGCACTCGCGTAGTGCTTACATGTTGCCTACATGTCATTATTTACAAATAAAAAAAAGAAAAAAATGTATACAATTATGAAAAATACATATATTGAAATTAAAAAATGGAAAATTACAGTATTTATAAACTTAAGAAAGATAATCATATATAATTAGTTTAATTAATAAAATATATAAAAATTAAAAAAATAAATAAAGAACTGACCACCTTCGACCTTATGGTAGCTAATTCAACCAATATAAATAAACAGGTTATAACCTACTTACAAAAATGGATTATTTAACCCACTGTGCTCCTTAAATTGACCATCCACTACCTTTCAGAGGGGTTTGGACACTCTTCTTAAAGTGGTGGGTGGCTTCCTTAAGCCTAATTTTTTTTTCCTTTTAAAAAGAAAAAAACAAAAGAGTTAAAAATTAAACTAAGTCTATCATGCAATTGAGTGATTTTCTTTTAAATGGACAACTGGGGATACTAACCCACCATCTTTAGGGTGTTGCATACTGAATGACTTGTTTTTATAAATAGGTCATGACCAACTTATTTATATTGATTGAACCAATTGCTCTAACATTAGAAGGTAACAAGTTCCTTTTTTTCTTTCTTAGTTTTTCTTTTTTATTTTTTCAATTTCTCTTTTTTATTAATAAATTAATTATACATATTTATATTTCATATGGTTATATGTACTGTGCTTTTTTCCAATTTTATTTTATTTGTATCTAATTTTTCATTCTTTATAAGTATATATATATATATTCTCCTTATTTTTCTTTTTTATTTACAAATAATGGTACATAGGCATTCCATAAGTGCCATGTAAGTCTCACACGTCAGTTAACGGCCACTTCAGATGGCTATGGTGAATTGACAAAATTCTAAAGGTGTATAAATGGGTTAAATGGACCAATTCAGTTTGGCTCATTTTAGCCCTTGAGTTAAATAAGTGGAATTCATTTAACTTACTTTCTAAATGGGTCAAAAGCAGTTTACACTAATCCTTTTTTTAAGCGAGTTAAATAGGACACCACGCGAGCTAAAGGTGTAAGTGAGTTAAATGGGCTAACATAAATCAACTTATAAGTTAAATTGGTCAGGCTCATTTGACTCGCTTTTTAAATAGGCAAAAAACACTTGGCCCTAACCCGGCTTTTTAAGTAGGTTAAACAGGCCGACTTGAACCTTATTTACACATCTCTACAAAATTCTCTATTTGAATTACTTACTAAATATTAATTCTTTATTTATATTTCTTGAAATAATGTTAATCTTGTATTTTAATTTACCCTCAAATGTTAATCCCATTCCATGTAATTTTCCTTATGACTTCCCTAAAAGTTATTAAAGATTTGCTAGAGAGGGCATCAAAGTAATTAAAGTAAATTACTAGAAGTGAGAGGTAGAGTTTGAAAGGATCAGAAAAGTAGTTTATAGTAGTTTCTTCTTGTGAACTAATCTAATCTTCTAACTGCTTGCTAGGGAATTAGTCCTTCATACTGGTACATTACACAATTTGAGAAAAAGAATGGTTTCAATTACATTCGGTTTCTATTTTGTTTGACACTTCCTTAACCTTGAATAAATTATAAAAAAACTATAGAATTGCTTTCACTCTCTAATAATCTAGCTAAGTACGAAAATCAAAACAAATTTAAGGAAAATACCAGTACAAAATCCTTCAGAGATTAGCTTGAGTAGAGCAAGGTTGTACGTCTAGAGATAAAAAATTTGAAAGCGATAGCTTTAGCTCGAATATATCTCTTGTTTCATAAATTGTGTATATCTTCTTTTATCTAAAATATATGATTCCTTTTAAAGTGATTTCCATCATTAAAGGATTAAGGGGAAAAAAAAAATCACCATCAAAGATGGTTGAAACTTACATAAAAAATTGATATAGAGACAAATTTTATATTGTCATTGCAATAAAAGAAGATCATGACCCATAAGCCCTCTGCCTCCACATGGCATTGCTCATTACACCTTGATGCGGAAATATTCTTTTGAACTCTCCTTATGATGTATTTGGAAAGAACCTAGTTTCAAAAATTCCTTATGACTTCTTGTCTAAAATGTCTTTAATCTCTTTATGTACTTTGAAGAATATATTTCTAATTCCCTCCAAACTTGATATGTTTTTTTTTTAACTTTTTTTTTAGTCCTCAAAATCTAATAGTATGCTTTTGTGCTAAGGCTTAGTGATATTGTTTTAATATAATTTGTAAAGTAAAATTATCCAATATAATTTTAAACTTCATCTTTTCAGAACTTTCTTTATAGTAGAACTTTTGCTTTTGTGCCCTTGAAAAACATATTACTTTTGTGTTCTGCTTAATATTTTGTTTCTTTCTCTAGTATAATTTTGTTCCTCTATAAAACTTCTAATGGAACTTTTGGTAATACACTCTTCATTCTTTGGTAGATTTTCCAATAGAAATTTAGATAAGTAAGATGGTTCAGATACTTCTAATGTTTTTCTTATTTAGCCAAAACTTAGTTTACATTGATTAAAACTTTGAACTTTTTTTTTCTCAATTGACCGAAACATTTTCTATGATTGTCATGACTAAGTTTTTATTGGTTAAAAGTATTGAAAATATAATAATCTTGTAATGCCTTAGGATCTTAATAGGCATTACAACTTGTCACATGCCTTGCTAGCCAGGGACATGCTAAGATGTTATGACCTCAAATTTCAAAACCTATAACAGTAACATATTGCATTCATATCTTCAAATAAGATCTCCAAAAAGAGTGGAAAATATCATCTATGCATCATCAATATAACTTGGAAGATATATCAGATAACTAGAAAGTCTAGGGATCAAAGACTCTTGGTCACAAGTAAACCATAACTCATCAAGGAGTCTATTGCTCTTAACCACAACAATAAAAAGTATTTACATAGGAGTCCACATGCTCTTTAACAAAACCTTAGGTTGGACTGACATAAGCTAAGGAGTTTATCTCCCTAAAACTAAACAACATCCTTCAATAATAGTATATTCTCTAAACAGAACAAAGTTCATCGTATGGTCCCAAGCAAACATCAAAAGCCACCAACTCTCGTACGTTATCTTAATCTTTAGTCATCATAAAAATAAAGATACTCAATTCCCTTGTCCTCTTGAATATCATCAATATAAGGCTTCTCATAGATAATATAGTTGTAGATACCTCATTTTTATCTCTTTATAATTTTAGTTTTTCTTTTAGAATAAAGAAAAGGGTCCTAATTGAAAAATTAAAGAAATAAAAAATATAGAAAAATACAAAAAAGAAAAGGAATTTCAAATATACAAAAAGAAAAGGAAATTTAGAAAAAAGTAAAAAATTTAGAAAAATATGAAGAAAGACCAAAAAAGTAAAAAAAAAAAAAGGTTTAATAGAGTTAGAGTATTAATAAAATAAGGGTAATAAATAATTTAGGATAGGTTTTAAAAATAATAAGCTCTTAGGTAGGTTTGCCATTCTATTTTTATTTATAGTTGTTTTGGGCTTAGTAAAATTTAAATCTGCCCAATTTTAGTCATTAAATACATTTTACGTGCAGTTTATAACAGGTTGTAGGCCAATAGTCAACTTGGTATAACACTTGGTCTTAAACAGAAATTGAGTTAGAGGTCTTAGGTTGATACTAATGAAATGCATAAAGTTCATTTTTATTTTGCTCCCATAGCCATGCCTCTTGTCAACACTGATAGGTCCACGTGGCATAAGTCTCTTGGTCCATGTCGCTGATATAGCATCCATGCGGTGAGATGTCAGCATGTCCTCCATTATAGAATAGCTTAAAACTTGCAAATTTCCAAGTTTGGACTTGCCACCTCTAAGCATTTTTTTCATCTAGTTTTAGCCAAAATTGATCCAAAAAATTTACATTGTTACATTGCCAACATGGAATATTGCTAATTGAAACAAAAAACAAGTTTGGATTCATTCATTTTAGCAATCGAATTTGAGCTCAAAATTAGGGAAAAAAAAAAAGCAATCCCAGATTTTACTCTCCTCTTCCTACTCGACCCCCTCACTTTTCCTTGATCTTGCACACAAATTACACACTCATGTACACAATTTCACAATGAATTCATGTTCTATGCATGGCCTAATTTGTATCAAACCTAAAAAATAGGCTGTATTCATCCATTTAGTGCTCCAAATTAGGTATGGAAATCAAGAGAAATCATATTCTTGAGCTAGAGCATTAATGGTAGAAATTTTCCATTATCGAGCTTTCGAAGCTCGTGTAAGCTTGAAACACCATAAATAGGGCTTCCCAATCCCTTCCCAAGCATTGGTTCTCATTCCCACATCCTCCAATCACCTACTCTCTCTCTCTCTCTCTACCCATTGCTTGTTTCTCTCTTTGTAAGATTCACTCGAGCTCAAAGCTCTTTAAGCTAAAATAGCGATCCTATTAAGTTACTTATAGCCTCAATTCTCTAATGCGACCACTTGTCTCTACAACCATACCCTAAGCCGTAAGCTCTTCCCACAAAGGGTTTAATGGTGGTTGGCCACTAAGTGAAACGTGCACCATCAGCTACTCTTACTTAAAGCCAATGCTACCTATAAGCTTGCCAAACTCTAAAACCCAAGACCATCACCTTCCCTTGTCTTGAAAAACACTAGCCGTAGCTACTCAAAGACCACCATCGTGAGACCCTTATGCCACCTTTTGAAACCTTTAGCTTCACCCCTTTAGGCCCAAACGACCACCATAGCTGAACTTATGGTGGTCTAAAACCCCACACCTAGTACCCTCTTGACCTCTAGTGACCATCAATTGCACCACCTAATGATTGCCACCACCCTTTACCATACACAACCACTAAACCCCCCCTTTCTTAATTAGATTCACATGAAATTCAACTTACCTACAAAAAATTCATGCTAGAATCGTTTGGAGCCTTACCTATGACAACCGCCTGCATCTTCCATAGTCAAACATGTGTTGTGCATGTAACTGGGTTGGATGATCGATTTGGATTTGGTCTTTCAACCCATATGCTAACTCATGTTTTTCAAATTAGGTTTCTTCTTCTTATTTTTTTTAAATATATATTTATTATTATTTCAACTTTATTATGAAAAAACTAACTAAAGAAAAAATATTCTTTCTTTTAAGTTCTTTTATTATTTATTTATTTTTCTTTCTTTCCTTTTAAAATTGATTTCTTAATGAATAAAAGCATTTCTTTTATACTTAGATAATATTTTTTCTTTAAAGTTTAAGAAAATATTTCAAGAATGAAAGGGGTGTATTTTAAATAAACTAAAATAAAATGAATGGTCTCATCACTCAGAATAATTTTTTCTTAAAAAAAGAAATTTTAGCTTTGTTTTCAAATTATTTTTTTTTTAATCTTTTAACAAAGAATAAAACATCAAGCTAAGGCCTTTCTTTTATAATTTTTCTCAAATAAAACAAAAATAGCTAAGAAACGTAAACTCAACCGATTTTTCAAAAAAATTAAAATAAATTAACGTACATAATATTTTTAAATGAACTACCAACCCTTGGCCCATTACAGCAGCTAACCCAAACATAAATCTTAAACTTATCACATAAACTAAGCCCAACCATTTACCGAGTGAAAATACGAAGTCAGATATAACCTTAGACTTGTTAAAATGAAACCCCATTTTGATTTTGACCCTTGGTTCAAACAAAAAGGAAATTCATAGCTCCTCCACCTCAAAAGATATCAATACTAGCTTATTCGACTTTAAAGAACCAGGCCCAAACATGAAAGCCAATGGGCATTAAGACGTATAAGTCTGGGGCAATTGCTTGCAGCCATCAGGAACACTTAAGATTTGGAGTATTTGGTCTTTTGAAATTTAATGAAACTTAAATTGAATGAAAGGCATCATTTTACCCTAGGGCATGTTATAGAGAACATTTAGAGAGACTATGTGTCATGCCCCAAACAAGGGGGTTGTAATAGCCTCCTCATATAAACCAACCTACGTTAGAAGCTAGCCATTTTAGTCGCTAACATAGGTATAGCCTACATAAGGCGTTTACTAATCTATTTCTTGGAAGTGTCCAATTTAGTATTTGATAAAAATCAACTTGTGATGTAACTTTTCAAAATAGCTATTGAAAATAGTTTATGGCTTAAATGTTTGAGGGAAAATCAAGTTTTATAATCGTATGAAGAATCAAAACCTTAAATTTAATAAAAATTTCAAGAACTTACTTTGTTAGGAAAAGATAAAGTATCTACTAAAATTCTATTAAAATCTACAGGCTTGCAAAGTATAGAATAAATCTCATTAGTTGAAAATTAGGGGTTACCCAAGGAGACCCTATTAGTTTTCTTAAATGTTAGTATAGTTGACAAACCAAGTAGAAATCTAGACAAGTTGTCTTAAATCTTACTCCTCAACCCTGTACTCTAATCTTTTGGAACTTAAAGTAGTACTAGTGAATCTATTAGGGAAACTTACAAAATAGTTATAGGAAAATGAGCAGCAAATTACTTAGGAAGCAAGATAGAGATAATAGCACATATTTGACACAAAGCAACAAGAGTGATTAAGCAAGTTTAGTAAGATGTTACGCATGAACAACCAAATGCTATTGCACAACGTTATCTCATCTGTTGTGAGATCAGAGAAATTGCGTTCACTTTAATCCTAGTTAACATAGTTGTTAAAATTACGATTTTACTCACACGATTTTATGAGTTTATGATTTTAGGAAATTCTTTCAAGTTAGCTCATGTATGAACTCTTTTTCATATAGAAACTTATATTTTTAATCGAGTTTACATGTAAATTTAGTAGAGACTTATATTTTTGACTTAATTTACTGATTCTACATATTTAAGTTGATTAGGCTAAAAAATAAAAAAATACAAGTTTGTATAAGCCATTAGTTATTAGGTCATTACATTATCTTCCTTATTCTATTTTTTTCTCTCTTTTTCTCTCTCTTAATCCCTTATTTTATTTTCATAGCCTTTACCCAGGTTTTAGCTCTAATAACAAAAATTATAGGAAAAGCTATATAATTCAATTTATACAATCAATAATTTAAAATGAGTTGAAATATTTGTTTTTTTTTTAGTTTATTGATTTTTTAAAAGAAAATAATAGAAAAAGTTTAGTTTCGACTTTATTTGTCCCTCCTTTGTACATGTTTAATTACATATTATTAAGATTTTTTATGAAAAAAAAACTTAGTCACTCCAATTCTGTATGTCTATCATGTATTTTAAAATTTGAATAATTACTTTAAGTATCTATATAGTTTTCTAAAGCCATTTTACATAGGTTGTAAAGACTTACGTTTCTATGTTTTGATTTTATGTTTTGATTCTACTATCCTTCTAGTGATTTTATATAAAATTATGAGTTTGACAACCATGCTAATTGAGGAGATCAACGGTTATTAGTTGAGGAGATTGATGGCTGCGCACTTTATGGATCAAAACCAAATTGAGGCTTGTGCAATGGAGAAACATGCTTAGCTCGAGACATTACTTCGAACCATGGACCCCAACCTTACTGCGACTTCCTCTCTAATCACTTAATTCAACTAAGGGTGGGAAGAGGACTATTTTTGCTATCCTCATTGAAGAGTTTGTGTTTAACCCGAAAATCTTAATTGTTTCTCTTAGTGGGTTGCAATATCGGTCCAGTTTAGTAGTTTAGTCGGGTTTATGTTAGATTATTTTTGGGGTAATCAAATAATTTCAAACAGTTTAAAACAAGTAATATCATGAAGCAATCAATCACATAAGTCTAGCATTTAAAATAGTACAACCATATTCAAGCACATACATTGCATACGTGTAGACAACTAACTTACAATCATAAATAAGACATATACTAAAGTCGACATGTATTCTTAAACAATACTTTAAAGTGTGGTGAACCACGGATCCCACTTACCTGGATATTGATACTCATTCTCTTCGCACATCGCTTTCTTTTTCCTTTATTATCCCTATTATTTAATGTGACCTCTTTAGTTTTCAACCAATATGTAACATATGAGTTCATTTTAACATTTAAATATGTTCCTTAATTTTGTTAGGTAAGTTTTCTAAGGTGTTTGTTAGGTATTAGTTAAGTAAGATACATTTTAACTAAGGTTTTGACTTGGTACAGGTTGCTGCCTAATAGTTTTTTACCCAAGTTCTGATTTACTAAATTCTTGGAAGACATAGTCAGATGACTTTTTGATATACTCTCTGACTCTCTAATGATCTAGTATTTAGTACCAACTATTTTCAAACTTCCAATTTCTCCTACATTTTGCATTTTTCATTGAACTACTTTTTGATTGAATTTCTGACTTAGGTTTTGGCCTAGCCTTATAGTATAGATTATTGTTCAAGTAGCTTTTGACTTATGCTATAACTTGGATAAAGATATATAGTTTATATACATTCTGATTTTCATATATAAACTTAGTAAAATACTTATTAAACGTCCATTTTTCTATATTATACCGATTAGTTTAATTATTTCACAAACCTACCTAAAGGGCATAAAAAGTTACTATAAAACACATACATATCTTAAGTCAATCCACCCCTATATAAGTTTCTGACATACATTCTTATCATAGACTATTTCTCATCCGCTGCTGATGTACATTCTAACAAACCTTATAACTTATTTTCTAACATATACAAACTATACTTTGAATTCTCAAATCACACAACTCCAGTATCGTTATCCTTGTTTTCTTACTTTAACGTTCTAACCTAATATTCCAAACCTCAAATACATCTATAAACTTGTACTTGATGACTCGATTACTCAATTAAAAACCTACTTTAGGAAATTTCAGCCATAAGCGTATTAGATAGGAAAATACCCTAAAATTTAAATTTTGAATTTTTAAAAAATCTTTTCATGGAGTCAAATTAGATATGTGGAAATGTTTGTATGTAAATTTGGGATCAAAACAACATCATTTAGTTTATTAAAAATTAGAATTAAGATTTATTTTTAGCCTAGTTTCTTAAGGAACAATAGTTTGACTTGGAATTTGAAGAATTTGGTTGTATTTTTAGATTCTACACAAAAAAATTACCTTAGGAAACCAAAAATTATAATTTTTAGAGGTTATTTACTATTTTTAGAAAAATAGATTCAAAATTGAAACTCACTGCTACATGTAACTTTGGCTACTGTCTGGGGGCGAGGGTTTGTCTTCCAAGTTGGCGCCACCTCCTTTGTCTCTAAGTGGTTTGGCTCACTCCTAAGTGGTAGTTAGCTTAAGGAACTCGGATTTCACCTTAAATTGCCCTAATTCTTTTTAATTTTCGCAAAAACCCTTATTGATACTTCCAAAGCCTCCCAACATTTTTCCCAAGTCCTAAATTATGTAAACAAATTTCTAAATTCAATTTGGTGTTTTTTGGAGCCTTCTCTTGAGTTGGTGAGTTTTGTTAAAAGTCTTCTTTTCCCCATAATTTTCATGCACTTATTCATTTCCCTTCCTTTGTAAAGTAAGCCAAAGCTTTTATCAACCTCATGCCATGCCTTTTCTTGGTTTATGAAGGACCCATTTCAAATCCTAATTTATTTAACTTAATCATAACTTTGTTTTGGATATTTTATATATTAGATGGTTATTTTTCCTATTTTGGGAATACACTTGTATATTGGATGCTTATACCAGCTATTTTACTCTTAATTGACTTCAAATAATTATTTTTATAAGTTAGATAATTTTATTTTTAAGACCTCGCTATCATCCGATCTTGCATTTTAAGTACATAATACTAATTTTTCATAATTGGTAAAAATGCGTTTTTATTGAATTAAATATTTCGCTGACTTAATTTTACAAAATATACTTTACTAAAGTGTTTCTTTTAAATTTTTGGACCTTATATTAAAAATTTATTTAATCTTAGGAATACTCTCCAAAACCTTAAACTTACTGATTCTAAATAACTAAGATTATTTTACGTAATTGTACTCGTGTCTCATGCTTTTTGTAAGTAGTTCCTTTCCTCATTTTCTATATCATATTTTCTAAGTTACATATTTATTAGAAATGTGTTGCCATTTTGAGTCTTTAATAGTTGGGTGAAGACTGGAGTCTCATACTATAGGGCAAAGTTAATTTCCACCTTAGGGCAAATCGATATAGATTCCTACATAAGGAAATGGTAACTCACTTTTAAAAGGTTTAAAATGAAAATAGGCAAACTATATTCCATATACTAACTCTTAAACACTTTAAGAGTTGAGTGACATTATGGTTGTAAGCCATATAAACAGCTATTCAATATTCGGTTCGTAGAATTTAAGTTGATCAAACAAATTGTTCGATTTAGCCTAAATTTTACGACGAAGCTAGAATTACTAATAAAAGTGATCCCATAAATTTAAATTTAGGAAAATAAGTAATAAAATGATTAATTAATATAATATTGAATTTTTAAAAAATTATTCGTTATTTATTGGAAACGCTTAGAATAAATTCTGGTAATTAACAAATTAATAGAAATAAATTATATATACACTGAAAATCATAAAATAACTTAAATAATATTTAGGAGTATTTATTTATACCATATATGTATTTACTTATAGGTAGAAATACACGTGATTACTTAAAATATACAAAATAGGCTAAAAGAATATTAAATAATGAAAGAAAATGCAAGATTAATTAATGAAAAATGAATAAAATTATAGAAAAATATGGAAATGTCTAGATGTGGGGCATGTCAATCTAGAATTGAAGAAAAAAAAAGAAACCAATTAAATTACAACAAATAGAAAGTAAGAAAAAGAAGAGATAAGTCAAATGTCATATTAAATTAATGCAAAATAATTCCCTAAAACCTCTATAAATAGCTAAAAAAAATTAAATAAGATCATTTAGATAGTAAAAAGGGTAGAAAAACTTAGAGGGTTGAAAATTTGAGGGAACATTAGGGTTTTTAAAAAATTAGCAAAAATTTGTACAGTTAGATCTTTAGAGCATATCTCAAACTAAATGAATACTTGGGACATGGTGATGGCAACGCCTAGGGTGGCCGACAAGGCCTTGGTGGCCAGAGCCACCAATTCTATTAAGTCCAATTTTCCCTTGATTTTTCATATTTTGTTAAAAATATTAAATATACTTATAAAATCATGAAATTTGGGATTATGAGGTTTTTAAGTAAGAATATTTAGGAAAAAAATTTATTTTGATGATTTTGTATCTATAAATATATTGTCCTTAAGAAATTGTGCAAATATGAGTTTTGTTCAAGTTAGAAATAAATTATCTTAGAAGTGTAGTTTTGAGCCAATTTTTTTTTTTTTTTTTGTAAATTACTTAGTTGATATAGAACAGTGTCATAAATCCTTTTTTAAAAAATGAAAATTTGAAATTTTTAGATAATTTTTAGGCCTTAAAATGATGCATAAAATTGGTAATTTTGGGTTAATTAGATAATTAAATAGATAATTACTGATTTAGTATATAATTATATGTTTTAGGATATTGAAATCTGAAGAAGTATGATATTTATAACATTTAGGGTGTTAGATGTAATTATTAGGGTATTATGTAATAAATATGTAATAGGTAAAAATGGTATATTTTAAGTTAATTTTGTAAATTAGGGTAATTAGAAGTAAAATTTGATTTGGGATGAATTTAGGCATTTTAGGATGTTAATTGATGTTGGAAGATGATATCTAAAGTGATAGAAATATTAGACGTGTATTATGTTCATAATAGGTAATAATACATAATATGAAAAATTAGAAATAAAATAAATAGAAAATATTAAAATAAAAATTGATATTATACTAATAATAGGAATATATACGAAAATCTAGTAGGGGACTTAAATTTAGGTATTTATATGAAATATTTAAAATTTTCTCATATCGGGAATAAACTCGTTATACTAATAAAGATTTAAGTGTACCGGGTAAAATAAAATACTAATTAAGGGTAATTATGATATTTAGGATACCCGCAAATAATGTGATTAATTTCACATTATAGGTCAGAATGATTTCCTAAGATTTACGTATAAAATCCATAATTGAACACCGAGTTGAAAATTTAATTTAGAAACCGATTAAAAAACTAAATTCGAACCCAACTTGAAATTAAGAATCATTGTAAAAGACTTAAACACCTGAATAAATGGGTATATTAAATCCTAAACAAAAGATAACAATAAGCACTATAGGATAAAACTAATCTTTAGTAGTTATGTAGAAAACTAAAGCTATATTTGTATTATAGGGATTTTTGGCGATGGATTGAGCAAGTCTTACCTAGAGCAAGTAAGCGAAGAGTTCAAGTTAATTGGGATTAATACATTGCTGTATTTTGGAGTATTAATTTGTAGTGCTTAGAGGCTTGAAATTATACTTAATTATGCTTGTTAGATAATTGACTACGTGTATGTGTTTGTTCTGGGCTGATGATATGATGTTGATGTGTTGCTTTGACTTGTATTATGTGAGTTGTATGAAACAATTGATCACTCTAAAATGGACTTAACCAAATATTTGACTCATAAATTCTAAATTGAACATATATAACAACTCATTAGGAGAATATTAGGATTCTCCGGTCAAATACTAACCCCTTCGAAAGGGATAGCGTTGGATGGCATAATTAATTCCTTCTTCATCTTTAGTCGATCTAAGTGATAAGTGAGGAGGTTGTGATAAGGGTGAAGTCAATGGTGCAAAGGTAATGATGGGAGGAATGTTGTCTTTATTGTATAAGCCTGGGTTTGGTTGTGAGCTGCTGCATTAATGGAAACTCCTTAACCAGAATTAGAGCGGATGCAATTTTTCTAATCTCACGATGGGTTAGACAACATCGTGTGATGACATTTACTTGAGCATGCATTGCATCTAATAATTTGGTTGATAATTTTGTTTGTGTTTACTGTATGGTTTTAAGTCTGCGTCCCAACTTACTGAGCTATAATTACTTACATCCCAATTGACTTTATTGCAGGTGCTAACTAGGAAGCGGATTTCAATTACCTCGAAGCTAGCAACTATTGGATCTTAAAGAGTGAGGAAATACATCTAAAGCATATATATACCTTTAAGGTCTTAGCTTTTATTTATAATATTTCATTTTCAAATAATGTATTACTTAAGAAGTATAAGACAATAAAACCCTATAAACATTATTTATAATACTTGAATCTTAGTGTATGTATATGTTTCCATACTTTCTTAGCTAAATAACTTATTTAATTGATGAACTGTTTACTTCAAAGCGGGTTAGTTATGAACGCCTTGTGTAAATTAGGTTTAAAATGGCAGCTGTATGGTTAGCTTTTATTTTAGAATGGTTTACACGACAAGACTATTATGACTCTATCGCTTTGGGGCGTGACAATGGTGATGATTTTTTTGGACTCATTCCTAAAAGAAGGTTTTTTTTTTTTTGAATTTGATACATATATCAAAATGAAGTTAGACAATCGTTTCTACACAGATATTACTCTGTCATCCACGTTGAGCCAATTTGGAGTATTATTTAAAGTATTTTCAAATTTAAACTCCATCAAGAAGCACCTTATAATGGGTAGCTTGGAGGTTAAGTCATTAATTAGGAGGAAAGAATAAAAATTAGTTAGTGCTTACCCTAGTGGTATCAATTAAAGGATAATTTATTTTCTCTAAAATGAAAAAGAGTTTACAAAGACCTCATACACACAATCCAAACATTTCAGAGAGAAAATCACTAGGCTAAAAAAAAGGGAGTAAGAGGCAATAAGAGAATGGGGCAAAATAAAAAAGATAAGAAAAGAAAAAGGAAAAGGAAAAAAAAAATGATTAAGAAGGAAAAAAGAAAGAAAACGAGAACCTTAGAAGCTAGGCTTAAATGCAATGAAGGAGTCTTAAAATGTATACCCTACGCTAACATGGGCAGCAAACCTGAGTCATGAAAAGAGCATGAAATTGAAGCCCTAGAAGCCGCAAAAGCATAAAGCCTTCAGACTCATTCTGAATCACTTTTTGATTTCCTCCAAACATAATCCAAATCTTGAACACAAAGCATTCATACTCATCCTGAATTACGAACGCAAGGCCTTCCTACCTATAATACCACCTACATTCAATAAAAACTCTTCTAATCATAAGGAATAATTTATCTTAAATAAAAATTATGTTTAAAACTGGGGCAAGTACGATTCTAATTTTTCTTAAAAGGTTCTTAACTTATACATAACGGTGTAATTGAATCGAGTTGAACTAAACAATATTAAGCTTAAAGCTTGAGCTCGAATTGAAAACTCAAAGGTCAAGCTCGAATTGAAAACTCGAAGCTCGAGCTTGAGCTCAAGCTCAACTTGAAAACTCGAAGCTTGAGCTTGGCTTAAGTTTGATCGAGCTTTAAATTTTAAGTTTAAGCTTGACTCAAAAATATATATAGAAGTTTAAGCTCGATTAAGCTTGAATTTATCATAAATTTTTTTCTAACTAATATCAGGTTCACTTATATTTTAAAAAATAAAAAATATATTAAAAATTATACCAAACTCAATTAGGCTCACTAGTCTAGTGAGCATAGTATTTTAAAGCTTGAGTTAAGCTCGACTCAATCTACTACTTAAGTAGCTCGAGCTCAAGCTCAATCCAACTATCACCAAGTCGAATTTAAATGAAACTTGAGTTAAGCTCGAATAGTCCCTTACTTGTACACTTTAGTTAGATAAAAATAATTCTTTCAAAATAAACCTTCTCATTAATCCCTCTCGAAACCATTTGACTAAAAGCTTCATTCATAATAGTGAACTAGAAAAGACCTAACAAATTGATCGCGTATATCATCTACAAACTATACCATAATTTTTGGAACAATAATCAAGAGTGAAATCTAGACTATGAGTATGAAAGGTAGTCCTCTTCAACTAGACAAATCAGAAGTTACCGTTTCCTTAGGTGAAGAATGTTCAAAATCATAAGGTCCTACCGGGAAGCTCAGCATATCACTAATTTAGCCCTGATGGTATTGGGATCAAGAGATATTTTTAGAGATTGAGAAGAGTATGAAATGTTCTACCTGGTTACTAAAGAAGGGAATGGTTATAGCTTTTACTTCTTAAATAAGAATTTGTATCTATTAGCAAACTTTCAAAAAAATAAAAACAAAAATAAAAATAAAAAAGAGAGAAAGAGAGGGAAGATAAAGACTTGTGACAAGTTTTCCACCATTTTCATATCCACATCAAGGCTTTCAAATAAAGTTTTTCACTTTCATACAATGTAGTTACACCTTTTCAGTTGGCCTTATCGATCTAAGTCATTCTCTTTATAATTGATGTCTACTGACTCTCTTTTTCAAATCAAAGGACCTTATCACTAATGCCTTTTTTCATCATAAATGGTTTTCAATCGACAAATTCCTTGTTTGTAAAAATTTTTCTAGTTAAGAGGTTTTTCCAATTGGTTACTTTCCCCCTTTTTTCATCAATTCTCATTTAGGGTCTTAAGCTAGCTTGTAGGACGCTTTATCTTCATGAATTTTCTTTTAGGGTCTTAGCCAGCCCATGAGGTGCTTTCCCTTAATCATATTTCACTTTAGGGTTCTAGTTAGCTCATAGATCATCAACCAGACTGATATTGTCTTTTACGGTTTTAGTCAGCTTATGGAGTGTTAACTTGGCTCATACTATCTTTTAAGGCTTTAGCCAACTCATAGAGTATTATCTTATCTCATATCTCCTTTAAAGTTTTAGCTATCTCATATAGCGCTATTTTGTGTTACATTTCTCTCTAGGTTTTAGCCAATCGTTAGGTGCTTTCCCTCAATTCATCTCCCTTAAGGTCTTGGCTAGCTTAATGAGTATTTTGCCCATTCACCTAAGTTAGTCAGCTTAAAGTAGCACTACTATGTTTAAATTTGATTCTCACTTTAGGTTTTTGCTAGCTTAAAGAGTGCTTTGCTTGTTTGCCTTGGATAGTCATCTTACAAGGGCATTACTATGTTTCAAATCGATTTCTCATTTAGGGTTGCTAGTCTTTTAGTCACACTCCTGCTTAGGATAGTCAGCTTAAAAGGGCACTACTAGGTTTCAAATCGATTTCTTATTTAGGGTTGCTTGTCTTTAAGCAACACTCCCGCCTAGGTTAGTCAGCTTAGGAAGACATTACTAGGTTTTAAATCGATTTCATTTAAGGTTGCTAATTTTTCAGTGAAATTCGTACTTAGGTTAGTTAGCTTAGAGGAACACTACTAGATTTTTAAATCGATTTTTATTTAGGGTTGCTAGTCTTTTAGTGATGCTTCTACCTAAATTAATTAGCTTAGAGGAACACAACTAGGTTTCAAACCAATTTCCCTAGCCAACTCATAGAACACTATCATTTTGGGATTTTTGCTAACTTATAGGAAATCTACCTTTCATTTAGTATTTTTTAAGGTTCTCGGTAGCCCATAAGAGCGTTACATTCCTTTTACAATCTTTTAAGATTCTTGTTAGCTCACAGGGGTGCTACTCTCCATCAGTATCTTTTAGGATTTTTGCTAGACCATAGGAGCGATACCTTCTACTTGGTATCCTTTAGGGTTCTTGCTAGTCAACGGGGGCACTACCTTACATTTTGTATCTTTTATGGTTCTTGCTAGCCCATAAGAGTGCTACTCTCCATTTGGTGTCTTTTAGTGTTCTTGTTAGCCTATAGGGGTGCTACCTTCCATTCTGTATTTGCATTATCCTCTATTCAAAATCTTTTAAGGTTTTTGCTAGCCCATAGGGATGCTACTCACCATTCAGTATTTTTTAGGATTCTTATTAGCCCATAGGGGTGTTACCTTCCTTTGAGTACCCTTTAGGGTTCTTGTGAGCTCACAAAGGTATTGCCCTCCGTTCAGTATCCTTTAGGGTTCTATAAGGGCATGATCCTCCATTTAGTATCCTTTAGGGTTCTTACTAACATGCATGAGCACAACCCTCCTTTTAGAATCTTTTAGGGTTCTTACTAGCTTGTAAGGGCATTACCTTCTATTCAGTATCTTTTAGGGTTCTTGTTAGCTAGTAAGGGCGCTCTCCTCCATTTAGTATCCTTTAAGGTGCCTATAAGAGTGCTATCTAAGCTAATAGGAGTGTTACCCTCCATTCAAAATCTTGTAGGGTTCTTATTAGGGGCAGTACCCTCAATTTAATATCCTTTAGGGTTTTTGTTAGCCCATAAGCGCATTACCATCCATTTAGTATCCTTTAGGATTCTTGCTAGCCTATAGGGGCACTAATTTCCTTTTAGTATCTTTTAAGGTTCTTGCTATTCTATAAAAGTATTAGTATCTTTTAAGGTTCTTGCTAGCTCTTAGAGCGTTGCCTTTCAGTATATGTCACTATTAGTATCTTATCAACTTTAAAAGTACTTCTCTTTCTTCAAATTATAGCTAGCTCTTAAGGCATTATAACCTTTTGAAAAACCCATTCTTGCATTTCGGTTAGCTCTTGGAGCGCCATCTTTCTTTTTTTGAACATCTTGTACTTTTCGTCAAATCCCCAATGAATTGAGCCTATAATAGCCAACTGGCTATAGGCTTCTTAGTGCAAGCTTATCCTTAGAGTAAAAATGGTGTCTCTTTTGTCTTTGTAATAAAGTTTTATTCAAACTTCATCATAAAGAGAGACAACTTTAGGAACCTTATTTTTGTCTCTTCATAGTTTATTTTTTTTCTTTTGGAATAAAGAAAAGGGTTCTAATTGAAAAATTAAAATAAAAAAGAAAAACACATACAAAAAAAAGAAAATTCAAAAATACAAAAAAATAGGAGATTTGGAAAAATATGAAGAGAAAATGAAAAAGTAAAAAAAAGAAAAAGAGAAAGGGCTTAATAGAGTTAGAGTGTTAATAAAATAAGGTTAATAAATAATTTAGGATTAGTTTTCAAAATAATAAGGTTTTGGGTAGGTTTGCCGTTCTATTTTAATTTATGATTGTTTTAGGCTTAGTAAAATCCAAATCTAGCCAATTTTAGTCATTAAATACATTTTGTATGCAATTCATAATAAGACATGGGCCAATATCCCAATTACTATAACATTTGGTCTTGAAAGGAAATTGAGTTAAAGGTCTAAGGTTTGATACCAATCACATGCACAAAGTGCCTTTTTAGTTTGCTCCCATAGTCATGCCACTTGTTAATACTTGGTAGGTCCATATGTTGCGTAATCTCCATATGGCTAACATGGTGCCATGTTAGCATGTTCTCCATTATAGAATAGCTTGAAACTTGCAGATTGCCATGTTCGGCCTCACCACTTCTATGCATTTTTTCATCCATTTTTAGCCAAAATTTATCTAAAAAATTTACAGTTTTACATTGCCAACATGGAATATTGCTAATTGAATAAAAAAGTATGTTCGAATTCATTCATTTGAGCAATCAAATTTGAGCTCAAAATTAGGCCAAAAAAAAAAAAGCAATCCCAGATTTTACTCTCCTTTCCCCACTTGACCCCCTTACTTTTTCTTGATCTTGCACGCGAATCGTACATGTAAACAAACAATTTCATAGTGAATTAATGTTCTATGCATGGCCTACTCTATATCAAACCTAAAAAATAGGTTGTATTCATCCATCGAGTGCTCCATATTGGGTTTGGAAATAAAGAGAAATCATACTGTTGAGTTAGAGCATTATTGGAAAAAAGTCGCCATTAATGAGATTTGCAAGCTCATGCCAGATCAAAATACCATAAGTAGATCATCCTAATCCCTTCCCATGCATCGATTCTCATTCCCACATCCTCCTATCACTTATTCTCTCTCTCTCTCTCCTTACCCATTGCTTATTTCTCTCTTTATAAGACCCATTTGGGCTTACAGCTTTTTGAGCTAAACTATCAATCCTACTAAGTTACCAACAGCCCAGCTCTCTATTGCGATCGCTTGTCTCTACAACCGTGCCTTAAATCGTAAGCTCTACCCACCTAGGGTTTGATTGTGGATGGCCACAAGGTGAAATATGCACCATTGGCCACTCTTGCTCAGAGCCATTGCTACCTGTAAGCTCGCCAAACTCTAAAACCTAAGACAACCAACTTCCCTCGTTTCAAAACACACTAGCAGCAGCTACTCAAAGACTACCACCCTGAGACCCTTATGTCACCCTTCAAAACCACCAGCTTCACCCCTCTTAGCCCAAACAACCACCATGATTGAACTCGTAGTGGTCTAAAACCCCACACCCAGTACCTTTTCAACCTCTAACAACCATCAATCACACTACCTAATGACCGCTACTACCTTCCACCTTGTATAACCACCAAATGGCCATTAAATGTGGTGGACTAGTCTTAAATCCCCCATTCCCAATTAAATTCACATGAAACTCAACTTGCAAAAAATTTGCCTTAGAATCGCCTGGAACATCACCTATGATGGTTGCTTACGTCTTCTATAGTCAAACATATCCTTTGCATGTGATTGGGTTTGATGACTTGAAGTCCGACTTAGATTTTGCCTTTTAACTTGTACGCTAACTTGCAATTTTCAAATTAGGTTTCTTATTATGTTTTTTTTTTTTTATAAATATATATATTTATTATTATTTCAACTTTATTATGAAAATATTAACTAAAAAAAAGAGATTCTTTCTTTTAAGTTCTTTTATTATTTATTTATTCTTTCCTTTTAAAATTGGCTTCTTAATGAATAAAAGCATATCTTTTATCCTTATATAATTATTTTCTTTAAAATTTAAGAATAAAAGGGATGTGTTTTAAATAAAGTAAAATAAAATAAATGGTCCCATCATCTAGAATAATTTTTTCTTTAAAAAAAAATTTTACTCTCTTTTCATATTAAGGTTTTTTTTTTTTTTTAAATCTTTCAACAATTCCTTCTTTTAGAATTTCTCTCAAATAAAAAAAATGGCTAAAAAAATGAACTCAGTTGATTTTTTAAAAAAAATTAAAAGAAATCAACATACGTAATATTTTTAAATGAACTATGGAAATTTAATCTTGAATAGTAGGTATGTAAGCATTCATAGGCAATTATAAGGTAACTTAAAATAAGATTTTTTTTAATTTTCCCCATTGTAGATAAATTTATTTTCTTATTTGCTTCTTATTTTTATAAATAAAGTTAATTTTCTTTAATTGTAAATTAGAGTTTATACTTTGAAAAACAAATTCAAATTTGGTAAGTTAAAAGTGGTATAGTTTAAGTTTGATAGGTTATCCCATAAACTTAAATTCTTTAGTTTTATAAATCATTTTTCAAAAGTGATTTTATCGCATATCAGTAGATAGATCAAAATCAATCCACCCAATTGATTTTAATCTAACTATTTTTCCGACCCCAGTTAGGTGGCAACTCTAAAAATTGTTTTTAAAATTAAAAGAAAACCAAGTTTTCTTTAATTATTAGCTGAGGATTTATATTAAATGGGTATAGGGTTCAATATAGGTCGAATTAAGTAAAATATTAAAAATCGAAAATTTTTGACTCGATAATAGTTATTATCTTGTACTTTAAGCTACCAAATAGCAAAGTGGCACTCATAACCTTACCACACGATTATCTTTTATATATATATATATACATACATACATACATACATATATATATATATATATACAGGTATATACATATAAGTTTTCCTTTAGAGTCCTTTGCATCTAAAGTCTAAAGTCCTTAAACCTAGTTTTGGTTGCATTGTTCCACATGCAAGTCCACTATGGAATCCCTATATATGATCAATAGGTGCCATCCTAGGAAATTGTCACTATGGGCCCCTAAGACGAGCTAATCAGGCATAACCAACAAGCTTTAAGTTAGATTAGATGTAGTTTAGTCTAGTTAATTCATTACTATGCTCACAAGCACATCCAAACAATTAAGCACCGCATCCTTGAATGAATGAATAAGGCTAAAACTAGACTTAGATAGTGATATAAGAAGTGAATCGAATAAGAGAACCTTAAAACAAGATCAATAGATTAGTCTTAGATACACAATCAAGCCAAAACCAAGATTATACATCTTAACCTCCAAATCCTCTTATACAACGTCCTCATAATTTCTCTTCTTCAACTTCAATTCAACTCCTCAAGATCACTATTTCAATAGCTTAAATTACTTGTCACATCCAAAACTAAAGAGCTTAAACTCCTCAATTAACACTAAACAATTCCTTAACATACTTTGATTAATGTCAACAAATAAAAAACCAAAGATAACTTATGCTCACTTGGTAAGATTGTTAGTTTGATTAACAACTTCTAAAGGATTGCTTAGGAATTCGATTACCTTTGAAATTCAAAAACACTTTACAACTTAGAGTCCAAAATGTTTAAGAGACTTCGAATTTGATAACACCTAGTACTCAAAACTTCACATTTTATCATCATTAAAAATTATTAAGTGCTTGAAATGAAACTAAGTTAAACTTTTATTTAAGTTGAACAAAACTTTAATTTTAGGTTGGTAAAAAGGTGTTTAAAAGCATAGAAAACCTTTTGAATTCAAAATCTAGTATTTAGAAATGAGGGAAAAAACAAAGAGGCTTCGATGGTAATGGGGAGAACCATCTAGCCAGTCCTTAAGAGGAATTGTTTGGCCGATTCCTTAAGAAAACAAGCTCTTCTAGAGCTTAGGGCTAGCAGACCGATTCATTTTAATTTTACTATGTGAAAATGTGATACCCCATTGTTAAGTATCTTATATGGATTATAGGAGGTCA
Source organism: Lumnitzera racemosa (assembly GCA_024138005.1). Classification (NCBI taxonomy): domain Eukaryota; kingdom Viridiplantae; phylum Streptophyta; class Magnoliopsida; order Myrtales; family Combretaceae; genus Lumnitzera; species Lumnitzera racemosa. The sequence continues at coordinate 17,808,580 of JAMXBC010000009.1, forward strand.
TGGTACTAATTTTTAAGGTCACGGTGGTAAATGTCTTGTCAATATATGATTACAACTTTTGGGTTAAGTGGTTGAAATGAACCCATTAATATTTGTTGGCTTGGTTATTCATTACTTTGGCCTAGGACGTTACTAATAATATCAAAGTAAACCCCCTATTAGTAAGTGGACGTTTCTAGTCTGACTCCAGTTTAGAGAAGAGGTCTGAGGAGGATAAAAGGTACCATTAAAATATGACTCCTAACATACTTTTAGGATAACCTATAAATAGTGAATGGCTTTAATTGTACATCAAAAAGGAGGAAAATCTAACCTTAATTGTAAAATCTCGCAATGAGGATATCATGTATTTAAAGAGGGAAGATTATGATACGCTATGGTTAAGTGTCTTACATGGATTGTAGAAGGTTGTGGGATTAACTTATAACGCTATGGTGGTAAATGCCTTGTCAATAATTTGTTGTAACATTTGGGTCAAGTGGTTGAAACGAATCAAATAGTATTTGTTGACTTTATTATTCACTATTTTTGGTTTGGAGTGTTACATAAAACATTTGTATTAACTTAACAAACCAATTTGCTATCACAAAAACATATTAGGATACCTAAAAATGATTGAAATACCACTTTCTTTTATAGAATTATCCTAACTGATTTTTTTAGTTTGATTCAATAAATTACTCCAAACTAATCTTAGATTTTCTTATTGGAAATTCTTCAAAAAAATTAGTAAAAGCACTTTTTTTTTTTTGTTTAATTTGGTTGGTAATTCAATTTGGTTCGGTTGGTTTTCTTCCTACCTTTAAGGCCATTGTCCTTATAGGAATTCTGAATGATGATCTCAAAAGCCTAAAGCCTATAATCTGTTACCTATCAAAACTATTAATTCTCGACAAAAATATAAAAAACCCAATTTGCGAGTTTTTCGGCACTTAAATTAGTCAGATTTTTCTCTAAATCATCTTATTCCACCTTCTTGGCTAACCATCTTCAATGAATTTGGATTTGTAAGGATGACTAGTAAAGCCCACAATCCATAATTTATAGCCCATGACATTTTTCAAATTTGGCAAAAATTGAAAAATTTGTTTTTACGTATCTCTTCTAGGCTTAAGGCCGATCTCACTCTAAATCATATTATGACACCTCTCTAGCTCTTGTTGAAAATAGATGTTTTGGGTGGTGCCTAAAAGTCCAAGTCTGATTTGTAGCTTATTAGTGTTGATTATTCCGGCAAAACCTAAAAAATGCATACTCATAGTTTCATAGGATAATGATTGGCTTGTTTTTATTCTAAATAATCTGACGGAACCTCCATAGTTATTCCTCTTTAAGGGAACATCAAATTGTGGCATAAGAAGCCTTATATGATTTATGCACTATTAGATTTGTGATTCTTGACGATAATTAAAACATCAATACTAGTAAGTCTTTTATGGATGCAAATCAACTAATTTCTCTTCGGATTATTTAATAATACCTCCCAATTTGTTTCTCTTCAAAGAGTGGAAAAAAAGAAGAAGGAATTTCGAATGGTGACTCTAGTAGCCTAAAATCCACGATCTATACCCAATAAAACTTGATGATTTTCTTGACAAAAATTGAAAAATTTATGTTTGTTAGTTTTGCAAGATTTGAATAAGCTGATCTTCCTCCAAATCATCTCACTAAACGTCCTTAACTATTTCTCTTCAAAAATGAAATATTTTTATGATGCCAAAATTTATGATCTACAACCTATCGAAATTGATGATTTTTGACAAAAATTCAAAAACCTAAATTGGTGAATTTTGTGATACCTAATTGATTAATTTATGCTCCAGATCTTTGATGACATTTCCCCGAATCCCCTTAAGAAAAAGGGAATTTCGAATGATGATTTAGGAAGCCTATTAAAACAAGTAATTTTTGACAAAAGTTGAAAAATCTACAAGTTTTTAGAATCCTTAATTGGTAGATTCTCATTTTGAATCATTTCATGATGCCTCTTTGGCTAATCCTCTTGAAAAAAATGTGAACTTTAGATAGCCACCCAAAATTTGAAAAGTTCATTCTTACAAGTTTTTTTGTATTTAAAGCTCAGTCATAATCATTTAACGGCAATCTTTAGCTATTCTATTTTAAGAATGGGAGCTCCAAATGGTGATCCTAAAAGGAAGCCATGATCTATAACATATTAAAATCGGCTATTTTTGGAAATAAAATCCATTCTTTGAGATTCCAAGACTTGAATTGGTTGCTTTCTGCTCTTTAACTTCTAATTACACTTGCTTAATCATTTCCATTTAGAAAATGAGAATTTCAAATAATGACATTGGAAGATACATTATCTTTTATATCGTATTTATAGACTTATGCAAGAGAGCTCAATGGGTCAACCCATTTCGCCCCTCATTGACGTGCTGATTAAGTGGATTGGCCTTTTTTAGCCTGCTTGAACATGCAAGCTGGATTTTCTAGCCCAACTCATCTCACTATGGGTTGGCATGCTAAGTAGGTTGGCTCGCTTTAATATATTAAACTCTTGGTGGCCATAGGCTCCTAACATAATTGTTTCTATGAGTAGCAATAGCATATTTTATAATGTAAAATAAATAAATAAATAAAACTAAGTAAACACCTAACATCCTCTAATTCTTAGGTTCTAGTTTTTCAGGAAGATGATTAGTAATTTCAGGAAGATGATTAGTAAACTCGGTTGGAATTTTATTATTTTGTTGTTTTTTTTAATTATTTTCATTATTCTGGATGTGGACTTTGTTTATTTACATTTTTATTTTTTAATTAATTACTAGAAATGTAGTTTCTCTTTTCTTTTCATTTCTCCCTTCCTCTTTATCTTTTAATTTCTTAGCAAAGTAGGCCAAAAAAGATTGCATTTAAGTAGAATGAAATTTTAAAACCCAACTTGCATTTTTTATTTATTTAAATGGGCCAGTACGTGTGATCCACTCTACTTGCACTATTTACTAGTAATTTTCTTAAAAAGAAATGTGAATTCCAAATGTTGGATTTGAAAGTTCAAAAATCGATGATCTTTCATATTTATAGTCTTATAAGGTAATGATAGGTAAATTAGTAAATTCTTAAGAGGAGACAATTGCATTGCTATAAATTTAGGGCAAAATAATACTAGTGTTGCATTAATGGGTGATCGTTTGATGATACAGGAGGAAAGTACTTGAGAATAATAAGAAAAATAGCTCATAATACTGGTTAATGAGGCATACTTAGGTTGTGTTGTAAATGTACAGGCAAAGCCTATTAAAGGAATAGGTAAAGTTTCTTCTTTTAAATCTCAATGAATAAAATCTTCTACTCGAGGTATTTAATACAAAATTATTTCTATTGATTCAATGATCCCATATAGGTTAAAGAGAATTGATTCCTGGGGACTAACGAGCCAATAAAACGATAGTAGTTATGAAAATAATTCTAAATCATCAAAGGTGAAATGGAATATGCTTGGATGTAGCAACTGGTAAGAAAAAAAAAATCATCTTTTTTAGCTTAAGTAGTAAATACTTACAAGAAAGGGGAGCTATATGATACATCATTATTGTATGAACCTATTAAAATCAAAGATTTTTGGCAAAAATTGAAAGAAAAAAAACTGCACTTATGAGTTTTAAGGATCTAGATCTATTGGATTTTGTCATGCCTCAAACTAAGGAGTTTTAATAGCCTTGCTATGTAATTAACCTAAGCTAAAAGCTAACCACCTTAGCTGCTAACATAGGTATAGTTTACATAAAGTGGTCATTACTCCATTACTTTGAGGCGTCTAATTTAATATCTGATAGATATTAACCTATGTTGTAATCAAAATAGTTTTTGAAAATAACTTTATAGCCTAAATGTTTGAAAAAAATCAAGTTTAATAAATTGTTTGAAGAATAAAAGCTCAAGTTTAATAAAAAGTTTGAAGAAGTAAGTTGTTATGAAAAGATACAATGATTAAACTACTAAGAGTTTATTAAAATCCACAGGTTTATATACATAGTACAGGTATCAACAATTGAAAACTAAATGGTTACTTGAAGAGACCTTATTGGTTTTTCTTAAAGGTTAGTAAAGTTGATAAACAGAATGGGAATCTAACCAATTAGTCTTGAATCTCACTCTTTCACCCTACTCTCTAATCTTCTAGAACTTGGAGTAGTACTGGGAAACCTACAAAACAGTTATAGGGAAGTGAGTGACAACTTGTCTAGTAAGTGGGATGGAGATAATTACACATATCTAACATAGGGCAACCGAGGTTTTCAAGTAAGTTTAATGAGATGCTATGTAAGTATAAGCAAGTGTCATCGCATGACGTTATCTAGTTCATCATAAGATCAGAAAAATTGTACTTTCTTTAATCCGGTTGAGGAGTTTGACGCCAGGCACTTTGTGGATTAAAACCAAACTGGGGTGCGATAGAAAACATACTCTGCTCGAGACTTCACTTCGAACCATGATCCCTAATCTTATTGGATCTCCTTTCTTGTTACTTAATTCGACTAAGGGTGGGGAAAAGACCATTTTGGCTATTCTCATCGAAGGGTTCCTGTTTAGCCTGAGAATCTTAATGTTTCTCTAGTGGGTTGTGATGCATTTCTGGTTATACGTTAGGTTGAGTTTTAGTTAGATTGCTTTTGAGATGATCAAGTAATTTCAAATAGTTCAGAGTAAGCAATACCATAAGCAACCAATACATATAGTTTAGCATTCCATAATAGTAATACAATATTCAAGTATACGTGTTGTATACACATAGGCAACTACCTTACAATCACAAACAAGATATATACTAAGATCTCTAAGTATTCTTAAATAATACTTCAAAATACGACATATATTAAGATCTCTAAGTATTCTTAAATAATACTTCAAAGTGCGATGAAATACTAATTCCATATACTTGGAACTCAATCTCTTACTAACTAAGATTGTTGACTTGTCCTTGTTGGTGATTCCTTGATATTTATCCTGATTTAGTGCTTCATTTTGAGTATAAATTATGAAATATTGCTAATTTACTTGATTATATAAGAATTAAGTTGGTTAGTCATTAGTTTATTATCTTTTTCTTTAAGTATTGGAAATTTAGAATGGTAATATAAGTTTATTTTACCTTTATTACCTTATGAGATATTCCTTGAGTTAAGATACCCTTGAAGTATTTAACTGCAGAAGCTTCTAAGCTACCCTCTAAACTGTATGGGCATTGAAGTTTATAGTAGATTCAACCTCTAAGTTAATCTCTAAGTTAGGCAAATACCTAAGATTTTTCAATAAGCACTCTCTACTACAGCTTCTAAGTATTCATATATCTATAGTTACCTTTAATACTCTCTTTGAGTTACCTTTTAAATGGGTTGTTAAGTTTACAAAAATTTAGATTTCTTAACAAGAAAATCCTCTAAGCTATCCTTTGAGTTCAATCAGCTTCATAATTTTAAGGAATTTACCCTTTGAACTTTTCTTTGAGACCAACAACTTCTAAATTCCTATGAATATTCCCTCTAACTTAGTATTTGAGATTCCCTGTTTTGCCATCTGCTCATAATTTTGTCTCTAATTTAACTGCTGAGTGAATACCTAGTAGAACATTTGCACTCAACTTCTTCTAAGTGATCTTCTGCCCAAGTTTAAGTTACATACAACTTATTAATTTATCCACTTCCATCTTAAACTCTAATCAGAACAACTCATTAACACTTCATGGAATAAACCCCAGCTTAATATATCATTACTCTCCAATTCAAATCTACAACTACCAGACTTCACTTATAAGGGCATTTCTTAGATACGTGAAATTCTTACTCTTAAAATTCACTCCAACAACATTAGTATACAACATATTACTCCCATAATCAACTTACTACGTATTCTAAGTGAGGTCTATAGGGAGAATATATTAATTTTTACTAAAATTACCATTATTCACAATTTAGGGGTCTAAAATTAATTAAAAATATAGAAAATAGTTTTGTTGAAATTTTTTTATAGCTTTTTAATGTAAGTAGAGAAAAGTTTGTAAAAAAATTTTAAACTTGAAACTATGTCAATAGGGTAATTAATTTGATATAAAAAATTCCTCAATTTTATCGATTTCTTAAGGACATATATCATAAATACCAAATTTGTACAAAATGATAGTTTTCTTAGATTCTACATATGAAAATAGGTAAAATAAATTTTTCCATTATTTTTTGAATATTTGTAATACTTTTATAAATTTCTGAAAAATTGGATTAAAATTGAACCTCATCGAAAAGTAGAGCTCTAATTGCCACTAGCAGCCACCTCCTTATTAGTACGCCAAGATGGTGAGTGTGGGCTCAGGTGGTAGTGGTGGTTTGTCCTCGGATTGCTTTTGGGTCCTAGCTCTACAATGTTGCTTGATTTGTGTAGGTTTTTCTTTTTATTTTTCTCCAAATTCTTCTTCAAGCTTTCACCTATTTCTCCAATTTTTCTATAACCTAAATGTCCTAAAGAACTTACAGGGAGCATTTGGAGGATTTTCTTAGGATTACATGGATGATATTGAAATATTTTCTCTCTCTTAAGGCTTTTATATTCTTAATTTAGCATATTCTAGTTGTCTTCATTTTAATCCCACAAGCAATAGCTACTCCCTTACACTTGCCATGCCTAAATCCATATAAATCTATTAGTTTAGTAAATTTTTATTAATTTTTAGCTAATTATGTATATTGTTGAATATGTTAAGCATTTTTAGCTATTTAATTATGTATAATAATTATACCTAAGGTATACGTACTACATCTATATATTATTTTATGTCATTTTATGATTTTAGTACTTAAATAATTTGACTCTAAAGTTTGATTAATTTTTGTTACCTAAATTGTGTGTTTATTGCGGATAAATTGCAATATAATATAAATTAGTGAAATTAACTATTTATTATTTTTTTACACTATTATTTTATTATATTTCTATAATTCGGACTTACGGGGTGTCCTCGACTAACTCATACAATTTATTCATGAAATATCTTTCTAATCGACCTATTTTCATATACGTTTTAAAGTATTTGCTCAAACGACTATATGAAATTATAGGGCTCATAGATTTTACTCCAAATAATCTAATGATATATCCTTGGCTATCACCTTTGGAAATGGTGAACCATTATGCACTTATTAATCCCCTAAACTAGGATCCATAGCTTATCAAAATTAATAATTTTTATTTTTTTTACAAAAAAATCATACTTGTTACTTTTTCTAGGCTTAGATTGAATTGTCTTTGCTCTAAAAGATCTATTGACACCTATTTAATGAATCTCTATCAATAAATTATAATATTTTAAGGTGACATGGAATTGAAAACCATTATTTATAGAATATCAAAATTGTTGATTTGAAAAATCCATACTCATGTACCTTTTCACAATCCATACTAAATGTTGTTTTCTTTGAATCATCTGATGACAATTTCTTAGATATTTTCTATCAAAAAATGAGAATGTTGCATTATGACTCCTAATGCTGAGAAAATAATTATTTATTAGTTGCCGAAACTACTAATTTTTGACAAAAATTAAAATATCTATAGCACTTCTCTCCCTCTCTCTCTTTTTTAAGACTATGATTGGAAGCTTTTCTTATGATTTGCTTCTGATGATAACTATCAAGCAATTTGCTTCAAAAAAATGAGAATTTTGGATGGTTGCTCTAAAACCCTAGAAATCATAATGTATCAACTAAATTAGATTAAGCATTTAATGTACAACTCAGAGTTTAAAAACAAAAAGGGGAAATTAAAATAAGGTTTTAATGGGACCGGTATGACTTGAGTTAACAAATGCTTATAAGGCCTTGTTAGTTAGCAAAAGATTAGAGCTTATTAACCCTACAACCTCTCTCTTTATGAAACCTTGTTTAATAATAAGGAGCTCTTTTTGCCGTCATTGAATAAGAGAACCGAAGTACAAATCTTAGGCTCTTGGGTGTCGAAATCGCAATTGAACGTCGGATTTGCTATAGGAACATGAACTAACATAAGATAATTAAAGATTGCATTGTGAGTTTAGTTTTTTTGCAAAAGAGGGGTGAAGAACCTTATTGATTTTATATTTTGTAGCATGGTGAAGGGTTGGATCAATTCTTGATTGTTGTTTTAGCAGAGAAAACAAGATAGTAATCCTAAACCCATTGCAATAATGTTATTTTTGTGAAAATAGAAAAGCTATGATTGTTTATTCAATGATTGGCTTTGTGATTTACCTAATCTTGGCATTGAAGGGTTGAATCAAATTGTATGGAGTATGATTGTTTTTTTGAGAATGTGTGTGATATTGTTTAGATGGTCTAGAATGGCGATTGAAGGGGAAAAGCTTCATTTAAGGGGAATACAGCCAAAGACCATAGGCATAGTCGTAATCATGTTCTTCTTAGGGCGTATCATGATGAGTTTTACGCGTAGAGGAGAAAAAGAACTTTTGCTAAGAGGATTATGACCAAGGTCCATGATTGTGATCTCTAACCATGTTCTTCCAGTAGTTTAAGAAAAGAACTACAGCTAAGTTCTACGGTCGTAATTCTTGAGTGTGGACTTATGCCCAGTTGTGGACTTATGCTGTCCTTTGTTCCTTTTTTTCTTTGTTTTTTAGTCTTCTAAACTGTAATCTAAACTAATCTAAGTCATCTTAGAAACCTAAATTGGTTCCAAAAATCTAGATAACAGCAATAAAACTCTAGATTCAAGTGGGATTAAGGAAATTAAATTAGGACTTGAAAGGACATTTTAGAAAATTGTAGATTCTAAATGTTGTTTCTGTTGTTGTATATTAGATGTTGATCTTGGACATACTCTTGGCTTAGACACATGTGATGGTATTGGTTGTTTTCTAAGTATAGGTATGTGACACGTAAAATGTATTTCAATAACTAGCGAATCGCTAGAGATAAATTATATGTATACTAAAAATTATAGAATGACGTAAATAATATTTATAAATATTTATTTGTATTATATATGAATTTACATGTATGTAGAAATACGTATAATTACTTAAAATATGCGAAATGTGCTAAAATAATACTAGATAATTAAAGAAAATTTATAATTAATTAAGGAAAAATAAATAAAAATTAGAAAAAATAAGGAATGATTCAAATTTAGGTCGTGGTAGCTGGGGAAAAGAAGACAATAATTTAGCCAATTAAATTAGAAAGACAGAAAAGGCAAATTGGAAGAAACTAAGGTAATTGCCTAATCAAATTAATGCATAATAATTCTCCAAGACCGCTATAAATACCCCAAATTTTTCAGAAGTTCATTTTGGATGTTTTGAATTGTCGAAAATTAAAGAGAGGAGGAATTGAGAGCAAACTAGGGTTTTAAAAAAAAAAAATTGTACAATTGGGCTTCTAAGGTGAACCCAAACCCGATGAGCACCCGAGAGTAGATGACCACCATCACCTCACGGTGGTGGCAATGCCTAGACCGGCTGACAAGGTTATGGCGGCCAGCGGTGGCCGGACCCACCAATTTAGGTTAGTTCATTTTCCAAACCGATTTTGTGTAATTTTGTAAAAATATTATTATAAAATTATAAAATTTGTTATTATCAAATATTTTAGTATATAGATTTATAAAAAAATTTTATTTTGATGAATTTATGTCTAGAAATATACTGTTCTTAAGAAATCATGCAAAACTAAGCATGTTTCGAATTAGAAATAAATAGATTTAAGAGTGTAATTTTGGACTCAAAATTTTTCTGTAGACTACTTAGGTAATATAGAATAGCGCCACAAAGCCCTTTTTTTCAAAAATGAATTTTCAAAATTTTTGGATAATTTTTAGGCCTTAAAATGATGCATAGATGGGTTATTTTTGGTTAATTAAGTAATTAAATGGTTAATTACGGATTTAGTGAATAATTATATGTTTTAGGATGTTGAAATCTAATGAAGTGTGATATTTGTAGCATTTAAGGTGTTAGATGTAATTATTAGGATATTATGTAGTATATATGTAATAGGTAAAAATAGTGTATTTTAAGATAATTTTGTAAATTATGATAATTAGCAGTAAAATATGATTTAGAATGAATTTATATATTTTGAGATGTTAATTGATGTTGGGAGATGATAATTAGAGTGATGGAAATATTAGATGTGTATTATGTACATAATAGGTAATAATACATAATAGGTAGTAATGCATAATATGGAAAATTGGAAAGATAATAAATAGAAATATTTGAATAAAAATTGATATTTTACTATTAATAGGAAAATATATAAAATCTAGTGGAAGACTTAAATTTAGGTAATTATATGAAAAATATAAAATTTTCTCACATTGGGAGTAAATTTGGTAGTTAAGTAAGATAAGGGGTATATTGAATGAATTAACATATTGATTAAGGGTAAATATGATATTTCGGAGACACAAAAATAATGTAATTAATTTCACGTTATGGGGTCAAAATGAGTTTTAGAGTTTGTGTATAAAATTGTACTTAGAAATTGAACTAAAACCTAATTTAGAAATCGATGCGAAAACTTAACTTGAACTTAGCCCCAAACCCAGAATAATTGTCAAAGATTTGAGAGCCTAGATAATTGGACATATTAAATCCTAAAGTAAAGATAACAATAAGTGTTGTAAGATAAAACAAACCTATAACAATTATATGAAAACCGAGACAAAATTAGTATTATAGAGATCATTGGCGATGGACTAAACGAGTCTCACCTCGAGTGAGTAAGCGGGGAGTCGAGGTAAGTTGAGATTAATATATTACTGTGTTATAGAGGTTTGAGATTATACTTGGTTGTACTTGTTAGATAGTTAGCTATGTGTATGTGCTTGATTATGAGTGATGCTATGATTCTGTTTGTTGCTCTGGCTTATATTATATGAAATGATTGATCACCCTAAATTGGGCTTAACAAATATATGACTTGTAACCATAAACCGTGCTTACATAGCAAACCATTAGGGGAAATCTAGGATTCTTTGACCAAATACTGACCCTTTCGAAAGGAATAGTGTTGGATAGCATAATGGGTCCCTTCTTCATCCTTAGTCGAACTAAGTGACAAGTAAGGAGATCACAGTAAGGGTGAAGTCAATGATTTGAAAGTAGTCACAAGAGGAGCGGTGGCTCTATTGCATAAGCCTGGGTTTGGTCATGAGTTATTACATTAACGGCAACTCATCAACCCAGATTAGAGTGGGCGCAACTTCTCTAATCTCATGACGAGTCAGATAATGTCATGCGATGACATTTGTTTTAACATACATTGTACCTAAGAATTTGGTTAATAACCTTGTTTGTGTTTGTGGTATAGTTTTAAGTCCTCCATCCCGACATACTGAGCTATGGTTACTTATATCCCTATAACCATTGTTGTAGGTGCTAGCAATGAAGCAACTTATAATCACCTTAACGCTAGCAACTGTAGGATCTTAGGGAGTAAGGATGTAATTAGAAGACCAAATTCATTCTTTACTTAAATTTATTTTAAAGTTTTTAGCATTAGTTTACAAATTACTCAATTAGATTGTGATTAGATTGCTAAATCTTATAAATACATTCAGATTAATTTAATGTGGATATTTCTTGTTTCTTAAATTCATAAGTAAACAATTTATTTAATTTATGAACTGTTTACTTCAAAGTAGATTAGTCGTGGATGTCTTGTGTAAATTAGGTCTAAGATGGTGACTGTATGGTTAGGTTCTATCTTAGAATGGTTTGCATGATAGGATTGTTACAACTCTGCCGTTTCGTAGCATGACATTAATGATCATATACGACTCACTTGATGAGGGTTCCATATTGAGATGACTTAGCTAAATTTAGAAAGGGTTACTTAGGTGATGGGTAGGACCTATACTAATACTATTCTATATATGTGTGCGCGTGCGCGCGCGCGCATACTTATGAGTCATGAGTTACTCTAAGTTTGAAGGAATTGGAATTTTGTTGCTTACTAGCTAATAAATAAGATAATTAAAATATGCTTATTACACTAGTTTATTTATGTTTGTATATAAATTCTAGTCAAACGTATTACATGCATGTGCATTTAATGTGTTGTATTAGGTTTCAGCTCATCCTGTTTTAATTTTTAGGTATAGGTACTTGAGTGGAAGTTATAAAGTTAGATGAACTTAGATCCAGTTGTTAAGTTTATTAGAATAGGAAGTAGCAACTTGAGTTTCTACTATTAAAACAACTTAAGTTAGGACAGTTACAGTTTATTTTAAATTTATAAAAATTGTTGTTCATTGTTTCACAAAAATTTATTTAGAAGTTATTTTGGATTTATTTGAATGATTAAAATTTATTAAAATTATTTGAAGATTTTAATAGATTATTTTAGAAATTTTAGTAATCATTATGCTTGAATTGTTAATAGAGGATAAGGACATGCGGTTAGCTGTAATCCTCGGATTCTAGGGCATTACACATAATAAAGCCTTCTCTATTTCCAAATCATGGGTTGCTTTCTATGGTCTTGTTAGGCTTAAGATTTTGCATACTAAGAAGTTCTCTAAAGTTTATAAGTTAAAGAAAATGGAGAAATTGTAAATAACCTTTTTAAATTTTGACTCAGATGCAGATTTACTCTTTAAACTTTCAAATTTTACAAATCAACCCTTTACAGTTTGATAAATTGGCAACATTAATGAAAATTTCTTTTTTAGTTTTAAAAAGTAACACTATAATAAAAGTTTAGAGGATCTTAAAGTATATTTTGATAATCTTAAGTAGTGTTTCCTTACAAATGTTAAAATTTAGGGGAATGATTTGTAATTTACGGAGTTATTTACTAATTTATCAAAATTAAAGGGAGATTATAATATTTGAAAGTTTATGAGGTAAATCCATACCTAAGTTTAAGTTTAATGAGGTTTTTTGAAATTTTCGAAAAAAAAATGGGAAAATTGCAAATACATTGTTAAAATTATTCTTTGACATTAACCTCTTAAAGACCTAGACTTTCGAAGTACAATTTTTAATTTCTTGTGTTTAAATGTTGGTTTAAGTGTTCTTATAATGATTTGGATATTATAGGCATAATTTTAAAAATTGTGAGGGTATAGAGTTACATTGTGGAGGTAAGGGGTAAAGTAATTAATGGAGGAAGGAAAAAAAAAATTAGAATGGAAGTATTTTACTAAGAGGAAAATTTCTTATTCTAAAAATAAAGATTCATTTCTTATAATTTAGTAACTTTAATTTTATTTAATCATTAATATCAATTTTTTCCAATAATATCAATTCTCTAGTACTATTATTACCTATTGTCATCATTCGTTGGCTAATACCATTTTATCTCACCACCTTACTACCCGCTAGCATAATTACTTTTGGTAGGCTTTGACAAAAAGCTAAGCTCTGTTTCCTTCATTTTCTTATTAAAATTAAAAGAATATATTTACTATATTTCCCCTTCATTGACTAATTTTTAAGATTAACAATATAATCCTAATCCTTTGAAAATATTTCCTTTTTACATCTTTTAAATAATATGTATATCATGTGTATCGAAAGATGTGTTAAAAAAGAAAAGATTTGGAGTTTAATACTTTATGCTCTGAATTTTTTTTTGGTAATATATATTTTCATTAATAGTTGAGAACATACATTGGGAGCAAGTGTATAACCTTATTGTATAAAATACTCACTCGAACTCTACTTGACCAGGTAAGCTCGAGGTAGGTGATTAAGGTTATATGGTCAGTTTCAGATAGAAATTTCTTAGAACCTGTTCCTACAGAGTAGGATACGGGTATGAAATCGGGATATCCTATACCTATTCTAGAACTTGTACTTTATAGTATACAGGGGTACCCTATACTCGTTCTTTAATGGTAATTAAATAAAATTAATAAATAAAAAAGAATAACATCTCATTAAAGTAAAAGAAAGCTCATCCTATTGGAAACCCTAAACTAAATGCTTGTCTGTCCCATCCTTTCCATCTTTATATTTAAGTCTTTACTTCATTGTCATTTTCTTTCTATTCCTTCCTCCTTTGCAATATCTATCATCTAATAAAGTTGAAAAAAGGAATATGATTTTTAGGTTTTTACTTCTAGCATCATAAGTTATGTCCAGTACTTATTTTTTTATGATAGAATAGTCTCTTTGTTTTATATTTGATGAGATTTGATATTATTATTAGAGTGAAATTTAATTTTACTAATGCACATACTTTATAGAAGAATAATATTTTAGTTTGAAAAATTAGTTAAATCGAGCAATTACTTTTGAAAAAAAAGAGAGCCTAAGTTTGTTTAATGTTTTGCAAAAAGTAGCCATATTGAAATTTATAAGGGGGAAAAAATCTATAGGTTTTGTAGGGTACCCTATACTTTGTAATTTACAAGATACGGATTAAAGGGTAATTCTAGCACATCATAGGATAGGGTATGAGTAGTAAAGTTTCGAAATCTGTACCTATAGGATATGATATGGATATGTCTCTAAACCTTACCTACCCTGTACACGTTCACCCCTAATATACACTTAGCGCATACATACATAATTAGTAGTCCCCTATAGATACTTAGGTTCATATGACATACACATCTTATTGGCTTTACATAAAGCATAGTTACCAAAAGTTTTAGTCTTTCTAACAAAAGACTAGGAATACAGATCCATAGAAAGAAGTTTACACACATTAGCAGGGTGAACAAATGTAAATGCATCACTATAGCCAAAGCTTATAGCATCATTGACTAGAAGATCATCAACTACAGTAGTTTCACATGGTTTGAAGTACAAGTAGAACCCTTTAAACCGCTTGCATAAGTCCTTGCATGCAATAAGAACATTAGCATAGTAATTAAAAGGTAAGGATTCATATTTCAACATGGTAACAGCCAATTGTGAGTCCATTTGAACTTCTTAATTTTTGATGTGCATCTTCAAATGTAAATCAAGCCTAATGTATAAGTTCCAAAGTTTAGCTAGTAAGATATTGATACTTCCAAGCTTCTTCATGAAACCTCTAACCCATTATCCTTTACAGTTACAGATAGCTCCTTCCCCAATGGCTTACTTAAGGATCGCATTGAAGTAGCATTAGTGTTTAGCTATAACCATTTCCTTTTTAGAGGTTGCTAAGTTAGATTGATATATTCAACTTGTTTCACATCTTTTGTATATACCACTTATATCTAGAATTCATGCGCTTCTGCTATGGCTAATCCAATAATGTTTGACTCTCTTATATGTTCATGTGAAAAGAGATATTTATTTCTAAACTTCCATATTTCCCATAATAGGAAAATTAAGAGCACATTCTTTCGAGGGGTTGGTTTCATTTTGTCTCTTTTATAGGGGGTTAAGAGTGTCATCATCTATTATTCGAAGGGTATGTCCTTTAATTGCTCCATTTGTAAGGACTACAGCAGTTGTTGGGTATATAGATAGGATCAAAAAATATGTTCTACATCTTCCTTGGCACTAAAGCATTTATTGTAGCCATTAATAACTGTTTGTCATACTAAAAGGTTTGTAGCTATTGGTAATCTATTAAAACAAATTCTCTAAGTGAATAGGTGTCGTTTAGGGAAGCGGCATTTTCCAAATACAAGCAAGATGCTATGGGTTAGGAGAGAGCTTCTCACATGATTATAAGTAAATTTGTTGAGTAGAAAGGAGTAGAATCACTTTTTTAAGGCTTGGGTATCCTTTTCATTAAGAATTAGGTAATATGAGCTAAAGGTGGCTAACAACAAAGATGAGACTTCAAAGTTCACACACAATTCATTCCACTGCGAACAATTAATCCATACATCACTTACAGAGAGTAAGTCCTTCTCTTTTCCAATTGGCCCATGGATTAGAGATTAAATTGTTACATCTCCCAACCATTTGTTGAACCAAAAGATGACATATTGGGCCTTATTGATTATATAAGAGCTATTGATTTGAAGATTTTGGCTTCCTTAATTTAAATTGCCCAAGAAGAGGGGGGGTGGGGGGTTGGAGGAAGGAGGCATGGGTGCTTCTCCCTTAGATAGTTGCCATATTTTCTTTTACAAAATTTTACCCAATTCTTTTCCTCATGTTGAAATTGCTAGGCTCTTTCAATGGAAAAAACATTATCAAATTAACTTAAGTTCAGAATTCTCAAACCTCCTAGAAGTTTTGACTTACATAAAGTGTTCCATTTGCTCTAGTGAATTTTCATTTAATTTTAAAATCATTATAAAGAAAGTTCGTAGAGATTTGATCTAGCTACTAGATTACTACCTTTAGTATTGAGGTTACTTGCATATAATATGAAGGAATCAAGTGAAGAACTGAGCTTATTAGAACAGTTTTACCCACCATACTAATAAATTTTCCCTTTCATCCTAGTGATTTCTTTTGGACCTTTTGAATCAAGAAATCAAAGTCCTGTCTTTTAGGTTTGTATCCCTTTGTAAGTGGAAATCGCGAATATCTACCTATTCTTCCACATGTTTGAGACCATGAGTTGGCTTATTTCGACCTTTATTATCTTATAGGGTTTTGGAAGAGAAGTAAAGTAAGGAATTTGTAGGATTCACCTTCAGACTATAACATCGTTGAAATTCATTTGATGTTTCAATGACACATTGTGCAGCTAAAGTTGAAGCCTTAGCTATGAGTGCTATATCATTTGCAAAGAAGAAATGAAAGAGTTTGAAAGAGATTTTCCTAAAGTAGAGTAGCTTAGGAATTATTTTTACACATTGCGTTCAATGAGTCTACGAAACATCTCCTTGCCCATTATGAAAAGATATAAGGAGATGGGGTCTCCTTGCTTAATGTCACATGAGAGTAGTATGGGAGAAAGAGCAAAACCATTAATTGCTTAATGCTACATGAGAGTAGTATAGGGGAAAAAGCAAAGCCATTAAGTAAGATATGAATTGTTGTAGAGAAGATACATGATGTACTAAGTTTGATGATGGGATTGGGGAAGTTTAAAGCTTTTGAGGTATAGACTAAGAAGTCCCATTTAATCTTGTCAAAGGCCTTTTTTAAGCCTATTTTCAGGATCATATAGTATTTTTGCCCTTTCCTTTTCTTGAAACTATGGAGGATCTATTGCATTAGGAGAATATTATCACGTGTTGTTCTTTTGGGGATAAAACTAGCTTGTGACAAGTGATTTAAGTTGTCTAGAAAGGGTTGAATTCTGTTTACTAGGATCTTTGTTGTAAATTTATAAAGAGTAGTACACAAACTAATGAGCCTAAATTGAGTTAAATGATTTGCTCCTAACTTCTTTAAGATTAGTATCAAAAGAGATTCATTGATTTCAGGCGATCTAAACTCAATTGAAAGACTTCATTGAGAAATTGAATGACGGAATTGCCCACAATGGGCTAACACTTGTAGAATTTTAAATGAAGGCCATCTATACCAGGGAATTTGAGGAGTTAATAGACAATAATACAGTAATGATTTCTTGTGAAGATAATGGTTTTGTTATAATATTTGCTTGCTAAATTGAAAGACCTTAATGAAAGTAGTTATGAAAGGGGTCACAATAAGAGGTAATCACTTCTATAGTAGAGAACAATTTTTTAAAATGACTCAACAGGTAGTACTTTAACAAGCTAAGATGGTGAATCCATTTACCAATATCATTCTAAAGACATCATATTGAAAAGTGTATAAGAGTTGAATGTTCCCATTTACCTAACTTAAGTTAGATATAGTTATTGATGCAAAGATTCATTACAAACATTATAACTTTCTTTATAATGTCCAGCTTATTTTAATAAAAATAGGTATATACTACTAGAAAACAGGGTGAGGAATATAGCTTTTTTTACTCAATAATAGCTTTGCCTTTTATTGGTGATCGAGTGACTAGTAAAAAGGAAATATTTTATATTTTCTATCATTTGTAGATTTTATAAAAATGTAAGTAAATTGAGAAATGGAAAAGTTTCTTTTTTTTAAGCCATTAATAAATACCCTTGTAAGCATATTTGTACATTCCTCTATAAGGAAATTAATAAAGTTTCGAGCAGGGAACCTCAATGGTTATTTTTTTAAATAAAAATAATTATAGAAATATAAAAAATGGAAAAGAAGAATAATAATGTACAAAAATCCTTGTAGTAGAAAAAAAATTGCAATTTTTTTATTAATGAAAGATTTATCATTTTGTTAGAAAATTGTAACTTTCCTACCTAATCCCTAAAACTCCTTTTATTTTTAAGATTTTAAAAAATGCAAGAAAGATAAAAACATAACTATTATTGTAATGATCATTATGAGTCAACTCTGCATAGTCCCATAAAATATCTTTAAATTCACAATTTTACTTAATAGTACATAAAGTATCTTTTAGGTTCACGTGACTTGAGTTTATAAAAACCCTTAAATGTTTGTAAATTGCCTTAAATGTTTGCAAAATTATGTAAAAGTTTGTAAATCCAATTAAATTTGTACATTCGATTTTCTGTGAAAGCTCTTACAATTTTATAAATTTCATATAAAGACTTTAATTTTTATACTTTTTTTAAATTTCATAACTTAGCTTAGAGATTTGTAAAATGCAATGTGTTCATAAGTTGACATAAAGTTAGTAATTTCACTCAAATGTTTGTAATTTTACTTAAAGTTTCGTAAACTTGCATATTTTTGTAACTAGATTGTGTACTTATAATTCTATTTTATATTTAATATTTTCATATTAAAGTTGCTAATTTCTTTAAATTTTGTAAGATCTATTAACTTAATAAAATAAATTTTCTTAAAATCTTAATATATGTCATAAATGATAAAGAATATATATTAGTTTATGAATAGATTAGTGGTGTTCACTAGTATATATACTTGTGCAATAGATATTTTTCAGTTTTGAATATAATTGCTTCAACTATCATGGAACCTTCTGTCTTCTTCTTCATATCATAGTTTTTCATCATAGTTCTCTATAACATTGCTTGTAATTGAATCTTTATTGGTTCTATATTGATTTTACTAGTTTTCATCAAGCTTTATCAGTTTATTTTGTGGTTGTTTACTCTCTTCATTATTCTGTATCTTATTATTTTGTACTTCTAATTACATCATGGCATCAAAGCCTTTATGAGTTGCTTGCAATTGCAAATAATTAGTTAGCCGCAAGTAGGTATTTTGAATAATAGAAAAGGTACGGAAAAGTGTAATGGAACTAATCATATGATTAGTAGCTTTAGAATGTAAAACCTAATACATAATATTACATGAAATATAATTAGAAATAGTAAATGAAAATGTACTTGCTATGTGACTTGCATGAACTGAATATGAAGGATTAGAATCCTGCCACATAGAAACTTAAGGCACATTTAAAGAATCAGTAAGAAACATGCTTAAGTTATTCTAACTTGATTACTTAGAAACATTAAGTAAGCCAAGTAAATGAAGAATTTAATCCTTTGTAAAGTTAATATTTGGACTATTGCATGATCTAGGACTTGCATTGTTCAAATTTGCAACAGCAAATTTACCATTTACAACAACTTCAATAGGCTTCTCAACACTATTTGTCATAACCTGATTAATTCTATTAATTCTAAAAGTCTTTGTCTTGGTGAACTTCAAATATGGAGGAAAATCAATCAATTTGTAGCACTTTTCTATTAAATGCCCTTTGATAAAGTATTTATAGACTAGTGGATGTTTACTTTAATTATCTCATGCAAAGCCTTAGACATTAGATTGCCTTAAAATGAGTCTTATGCTATTTGAAATAACATCTAAGCTAGGATATTTTCTTTTCTAACAAGTTTAATCTTACCATATAAGCATATAATGATAGTGATTGGGGAGATTGCTCTGATACTCATAGATTTGCTTTTGGTTTTTGTGTTTTTCTTGGCAGTTTGCTTATAAGTTAGAAGTTAAAGAAGCAAATAACAATGGCTAAAAGCCCTATTGAGTATGAGTATCACGTATTAGCTTATACTACATGCGTATTATTTAGCTTGTTGCTTTGTTAAAGGAGTTTCATGTGTTTTCTTCATTTCTTCTATGTTAATTCAATTGTTTAGTAACAACCAGTCATCTTTGAACATTATTGGCAACCATGTGTTCATGAGTATACTAAGTACTTTGAGATGGATTTACATTTTGCTAGAGACAAAGTTAATGATGGCACCATTTTACTCATATATGTTCCTGTCAAACTTCAGCTTGTTGACATATTTACTAAATGGCTACTGTAGATATGGGCGTAAATGATATTTACTCTCCATTTTGAAGGGGAGTGCTAAAATATATATTAGTTTGTAAATAAACTAGTGGATGTTCACTGTAATTATCTTATACTTATGCATAGTTTATTATATCGCATTAGTATATATACTTGTGTCATAAATATTTTTCAATTTTGAACATAACTACTTCCCTATCATGGAACCTTCTGTCTTATTGTTCATATCATAGTTTTCACCATAATTCTTTGTAATACATATTTATAATTCAATCTCTATTGATTCTATAACAATTTCACTGGTTTTCATTAAGCTTTATCAATTTATTTTGCGTTTGTTTCCTTTCTTCATTGTTATGTATCTTGTTATTTTGCATAGCCAATTTCATTAGTAGAGGCACTCATAGTTCATAAAATCACTTATTTATTTTGCAATTTTACTTAAATATTCGTAACACAAAGCAAAGTTCATAATTTCCCTTATATTCATAAAATCACTTAAGTATCACATCTTCTGTAGACTCTGTAAATTTAACTTTCTAAACATAGTGTTGGACTTGAGTATTGTAGACATTTATCTAAGTCAACAAGACCACATAAAATGCAATGACTAAAGTTTTAAACTCATAACTTAAAATGAACTCGAAAGGCACTATGATACAATTTGGAAACCCTTATCATACAAGAAAACCGCAATCCCTACATACGTGTACAAGAAAAATGTAAACTTAAACTCAATAGAAACCATAAATATCAAATCATAAAAATTTTTAAAACTCTATAAAATTATCTTAATGCTTAAAAAGCCATAAATAAATAAAATTATCAATAATTTTGTAAAATCATATAAAACTGATAATAAACGAATCAAAGATTATTTCAATTAATACCAAATAACAAAACTAAGCTAGTTAAAGGAATAAATTAATAAATTTACAAAAATTATTTTACTTGTGTACATAAGTAACCCCACAATATGTATATATATAAATATATACATAAATATATTATTAAGCAATTTCCTTTCCTTTTCTTGATCTATTGTATGATATATATATATATATATATATTGCATAATAAAGCGGTATTCTTAAATAATTAAGTCAATTGAACCTCAAGCTCTTAAGTGTAAGTCAATTATTCTCGAGTTGGTGAAAAACCCTAAAATATACATAAACTCACTCGAACCCTAAACCTTGGGATAATCAAGGACTTATAGCCTTAAATAAATAATTAAAAATATAATTTCAATAAATTTTATTCAACTCTAGAAAACTTAAAATTTCTTAAGAAGCAAATCATAACCTATAAATTAATTTGAGAATCAAGCCCTAAAAAGAACTTCACATAAGATAATTCCCTTATTTTCACTTATAAGCCATGTTATGTATGGATAAATTGTACACCCTACTTTTTAGCGGACTTGTGATTCAACTAAGAATACTTCCTAAATGATCCTAAGGATAAACTAAGTTAAGAATTCAAGTTTACATTTAAAAACGAATTTAATTTTCCAATTCGAAACCCTATTATCAATAAAACTCAAATACGATAACCATAGACTCTAAACCCAAAACCTTAAAAACAATTGAGGACTTATAATCCTCAGTGACTAATTAAGAATTTAATTTGAATAACTTTATTCAACTCTAGAAATTTTTGTAATTTTATAAGAATTAAATCATAACTTACAAATCAATTTAAGAGACAAACTCCAAAAAAAATTTCATATAAAACAATCTCCTTATCTTTATGTATATGATTTGTGCACATGAATAAGTACACCAACCAATCATCTTAAATAACTTATCAATTGATAAATATAAACCCTACTTTTAGTGGGCCCATGATTCAATTAAAAGTACTGTCCGAATGTTCCCAAGAATTAACGAAACTAAAAATTTAAGTTTACATTTAGAAACAAATCAATTTTTTCCAATTCAAAAACCAATTATCGAGAAAACCTAAGCTTGAAGAACCGCGAGCTTTAAAATCACTTAAAACCTTAAACCCTAAAACCAATTAAGGAATTTTAGCCCTAAGTAATTAATCGATAATTTAATTTGAATAATTTCATTTAACTTTATAAAATTTCACAATTTTATAGGAATTGAATCATAAAGTACAAAACAATACAAGATGACAATCCTAAAATAATTTCTTATAAGACCATGCCCTTAACTTCATGTCTAAGCCTTATACATAAATAAATAGACCAACCAATTACCTTAGATGACTTATCAATTGATAATGGTTCCAAGTCTCAATTGATAAGTTATCAAAATCTAGTGATAAGATATTTTCCTTATCACCCTTTTACTTATACTATATATGGACAATTTTTTATAAGATTTCACATACTTAATTTCATTAAATGAGACAAGACCATTCCATAACCCCCAAAGGACGCTAAATGGCAGATTTGAACAAGGAGAAAAGGGAGGCCATACTCTTGTCTTTCAGCCATTAATCACTTTCTCTTATACGCCACTATTCACTCTTTAATGCTTACATCATCAATAGTTGTAATTGTTGACTTTTATATAAGCTACAAGACAATCAATTAAAGCTTCTTGCACACACTTTTTCTCTCATTCAAAAATCTGCTGCTCTCTCCTTCTTTCACTCCCATTTTCACTTCCTTTTCTCTCACTTTAAATACAAATCAAAAGAAGAAATCCAACTCTATAAAATCCTTCATTAAGCTGCCACTTCTATGTCCCACTCACGGTACTCCCATTTCTTTTTCTTATGTCATTTTCTTCTAACATCTAAGCTCTTTTAGAACGATTAGAACCTTCCACAAACCCTACTCCAAAGGATCAAACAACTTGAGTTTCCAAAAGGTTGCAAAAGGAGGAAGCAAAATTAAGTGCTTAAGTGGAACCTTTGTGTACAACTACCATATTTCGCTTTAAGGACGAGTAAGTATTTCTTGTGATTAGTTGGTTAGTGTTTATGTTAGGAGACATTGATTTCTTGAAGATATGAGTATGATTTTAAGTTGTTATAACACCAAAGACCATTTTAAGAAACAAACTCATGAAACTCTTACATGAAGTTGAAACACGAGCATATAAAGTTGGTGTTTTGTAAAGATACTTGTTTAACACTTTGAATGGAAGATTTTAAGTTGAGAAAATCTTGAAACAAGAACTTGAATGAAAGATGATCATGCTGGACGTGAGGATTCAAAAGTCCTTTGAATGTTGATTTTATTTCCATTAAGTTAAACATACTCAAATCTATACTTAAGTTAAGGAAAAATCCATTATATAAAATTTTATGAAGAAACCAACTTTATATGACATGAGCTATGATATAAAAGTTGTAATAAGTGTAAGATCTTCTATTTTTTTAGTGTAATATTTTTTATTTCTTTGTGTAAAGCATGAGTTAAAGAATCATCTTATGGAAGAAAAGTTAAGTTAAGATTTGGATACAAGTAATTTAAGTGTATAATTTAATATCTAAAGTTAAGGAAATGATGAAACAAGTTGAAGAAACAAGTTGAAAACCAAGTGAAAACCCCTTGGAATCATCATGACCAGATCTGGAACATGGGTAAGAGACACTTAAAAATATGATAAAAGTAAATGAACAAAGCGAAAAGATCAACTAAAGCAAGTATAGTAAGTATACAAAGCCTAAAACTCAAAATCGAGCTTAGAACTCTTAAAACGAGCCTAGAACTCTAAGTTGGGCCTTTGTTAAAATTCTGACCAACACTTTAAAATATTGAGAGAGGTTGTTTTGAAGCCTCCAAGAAATCCACCTAAGGCTCCATAAGCTCACCAAAGTTACTAATTTTAGTTTGAACAAAAAATAAACCCATTTAACAACTTAAGCCTACATAAAAGCCCAAGGAGTTGTTGTTGGCACTAAGAGTGTAAACCAAAGTTGGAAATCTGACTTTAAAGAGTATTTTAAGTTTGGAATGAAGTCTTAAGCCCAAGCCCAAAGAATTTCTCAAGTTACCAAAAAACCCATTTACCAAATAAGGCCCAAAAGTACTAAAAAACATGGGGATTGCTACTGTTTTGGCCCATGGGTAGTTTTGCATTCCTCATCACGAAAATATAATCTCACCACGTTAAAGTACACTAAAAAATGATGAAGATTGAATATAAGATCATAAAAATCGGATTTAAAACGAAAATGTTATACGCGATTGAACTTTTAAGTAAAAACCGGGAAAAGTTATGAAAATTAGTCAAGAGTATAACTTAAGGGAATTTGACTTAGTTTCCTAAGTTTATTTTAATCCCTTATAAATATTATTTCGATGACCAGGGGACATCGCGTATGGAGACGACTTGCCCCCGGATTATTTTGATCGATCCATATGGTAGAGTGAATAAATTCTCGATGACTCTTTACTTGATTTTACTTGTAGAATAGATGCACCTAAACTTATATATATAAATTTGGATGCTTGTGGGATATGGAAAATACATGTATATGAATTTGTGGATGAATGTAATGACTTGTTAATTATATATAATAATGGGAATTGTTTGTACTAATACATACATGGGAATGAAATTGTTTGATCACCTTGAAAATCGAGTTAATCATTTATACGATTAAGAAATCAAAATGAATTATGCATTCCCCATATTGCATACGGATAACACTGACTGCTGTTTCACGCAGAAGATGAGAAGGGACTTACAAGAGGACATGCCTCTTGTAGGATTGGGCACTAGCTATGTCATTATTTTTATTAAGTTTCTGTCCTAAGCTAATGGGCTTACTAGGTGATTGGAGATGCCAATTATCGACGAGAGGTCGAGTCTTGTGGCTTTTGCTTAAGGTATGTGTTTGTGGATTGCGGAGGCCACCATATTACTAGACTTAGGATTTTGAAAATATGATTTATTATTCGGTAATGAAAGTATATATATGTATATATATGTATATATATACATAGTTTTGTTTTAACTTAAGCACAGTAGTGCTAATGAATTAAAACCTAAGGTCTAGAACCCGGATTTTGGTTTAGGTCGGTTAATTATCTCCAAACCTCAACTACAGAGAGCATAATTTTGAGTCGTATCTAGTTCCTAGATCACTGTATGCTCTCTATGACATACCGATTGTTCATGCATTCATATGACTGTGCATCTAATAAATTTCTGTTATGCGGTATTGATGAGGGTAATTATCTCATTAAATGTAAGCTTACACGCCAACAGTTCTTTTCCTTGCAGCTGCAGGTTGATCGATAGTTGGGAATATGATAGAAATCGAGTGCAGAGTACTACAATTGAATCAGTATGATGAAAAGCTTGTGTAGTTAATTTGGAATGCTCTGAAAAACAACTAATGTCTCAATTAAGTTTAGTATCTTTAGTAAGTTTAGAATTTTCTGGAATTGTCTATCTTATTTCACTATTTTGGTAAGGGATACCTATTCTCTATGGTTTTGAGGAATCGTGGAAATAATGGATATTTATAATTATTTATATTATATAATGAGTCAATGAACTAAAATTGAAAACTTTAGTAAATAATTATTTAGAGTCTTGCAATCTTTGACTTGCAAGGCGATTTTCTTATTATGAATGCACACGTGATATGGAAATTTTAGGCAATATTACTAGACCCCTCCTAGGGTCATCACATCTTCACAATATACTATTTGTTATGATTATTTAATTAATAATGAAAACTTAAATGTTTACATAAAGGTCGACAAATTTGTGAAATCACTTATTATTCATAATTTTATGCAAAATTTACAATTCTAATGTTCATACATACTCATAAAATTTCATTCTAATTCCTAAAATCGTACAAATTTCTTAAAATTACTCATATTAAAAAACTTGTGCTTGTTATTCGACTTAAAAATACCTGAGCATACGAATCTTCCACCAATGGAATTTTAAGGGCTCTTTTTCGTATAAATAGATGCCATTCGGTCCATTATTTATACCCCAGCCTTAGGTGGAGGATTTCATTTCTTAAGAACTATTATACAATTTATTATGTGAACAAAAGCATAAGTTTGAAGGAAAAGAAGAAGAAGAAGAAGAGCTAATAGTAGAGCGAACATGTAATTAGGATTTTTTTCATGGTTCTGTTCTTATTTTTTAACAAGATCAACCTCGTCCTCCATCTTATCCTTAATTTATATTTATTTAAATCAAACTATTGAAAAAATTGTAAATTTAACGATTCATATTTAAAAAAAAATTATAAATGAAAAATGGAATGAAGTGTTAGATCTGTCCATTAAAATGGAGGAAGTAACTGTAAAACCTCTAATGTAATTAATATATATTCGAAACAAATTGGATAATCGTTTAAATATGTAAGTTGAGTTTGAACCTCCATGTCCTAAGTTTTTTGTTGCCTTTGGAAAGTGCTTGGATTTTTCTTTTCCTTTCTTTCTTTTTGGATGTAGATATGTAAATTAAAGCCATATTGCCTTTTAATACATGATATTACGGTATTCAAATTTTTGTAGCAATTGATCTATGGCCATGCTTGGACTTTATTATAATGGTCTAAATACAATCATTTTCAACATGTCTTATGCTTCTTATTCACCTCAATAGATTATGGCATAATACTATAAAGTGCACAAATCCTAAACTAACGAGGATTTGAGTATATATATTATTTCATAGAGATTAAAGTATTCAGTATTTAGCTAGGTCTATTTGATTATCGTTACTTTACTTTCACTTCAAATAAAAAACTCGTAAGCACTTATAGTAACACCAAAGTATCACGCTAATGGTACATGGATATTGTCAGGTTGTGCCACATAATGTTAAGTTCAGTAACGAGTGCAATCCTTACGTGTTTAGTTATATACAAGATGGATGAGATTCAATTCCACCATCCCTAATTATAATACATGTAATATCTGGTGAAAAGTCAAAAAGGCTACGATAAATTTCAAAAGTTTTGCCAATTGATGAAAATAGGAATTCAACTTCACATAGTACGAACAATATTCTTGAAATTGAGTTACAAATAAGAGTTACTACTTGGGCAAAATATATCCGCATTCTTTACTCTTCTCTTGAGTTCTAATATTCTATGGTCAAAAACCAATCTCTTGTTTGGTTGTAGGCATAAAAAGATTTATCAAATTATATTGCTATATTCCTAGTTATAAAATAAAATTCTATTTTTAGGCCTCAAAAGTAACTAAGTTTAGGAGGGTAGGGGTGAGGTTGAATTGGTTGCATAGAAAAATTACAACTTTTTTTAGATTGTTATGAAATTATTTCTTCGCATAAGTGGTATGAAAATTATATATATAATAAATTCTGAACAAAAATAGATAGAGAGGATAGGGAAAAGATCAAGCACTTAAAAGAGAGAACTCAACACTTATATTTCCAAATTCTAAATATATTATCACTAATTAATTTCCTCTATATCCTTAGACGAGAAACTAGTCAGCAACTGCACTGGTAACATACAATGACTTCATTTAAATCAGGACAAGGTTCTACCTTCCCCTAAGAACCTTAACTCCTTTACTATTTAAAACAAAATACGTATGTTTAAATTTACAGCAGACTTAAAAAAAAAAAAAAAGAAAGAAAAACTTAGGCGCATAAATATGATGAATAATAACTAAAACGGAGAAAATAATATCGAGATTAATTGATTACATAATATATGTAAAACGGCAGTAGATGTGACGTGAAATCCTCCATTATTGGGCCCTTGAGATCTGTGCTTGAGAATGCAAAGCCCATCTATATTCATTCAGTTGGACAAGCTGCCAGCCCACATGGTTTCCTCTTAAAATCGTACCCGGTCCAAGAAACATTAAAATCAATCCATTCCTCTGTTTTCGTTTTCCTCCTTTGGCCCGATAAAAACTAGCATATTATATTTATCTCATCATCATTTTTCCTTTTTTCTGGCAGAATTGTATCTCATTCTTCAATAGTTACTTCTCTATTTTCATTATTCCAGTTTAGATGAAGGGTTAATGTCAAACTTGATACTTAAAATTTGGGTTATTTTTTCTATCAGCTACCTATATTTTTCAAGAGCTAATGCTAATACCTAATTGAAAAATTTCACTAACGAAGTTACTGTTCTAAGGAATTTCATTACCTTAAGAGAGAGGGAAAAAAAAAAAAAAAAAGTAGACCGTTTGTCTACCTACTTTTAACAGCACTGGAACCACGAAAGGTCTATAGGCCCAATTAGCATTTGACACCTATTATAACTTACTTGATAAACAATTAGAAGTCAGCTGGAGCGCTCCACATTGTTTTTTTTTTTTTTTTTTTAAAAAGCATAAAATGAAACTCTAAATGCATACTAGCGTAAGGATTGAGCTGAAGGAAATCTGGGGGAAATTTTCTAAACCCATCAATGACCACTAGGAAAAAAGAAACCCATTTCACAGAGGCTTACGACCTTTTAACCTCTTTTGGGAGTCCTTTTTTGTTTGAAGTGCCGATGATGATCCATAAATGTAGTTTAATACTCTTCGTAATGATGATAAGATTCGTATTGCATATTGTTGCTTTTGATTAAGCAAGTATGATGCATATAGTTATGAAAGAAATTGTGGTTTTTATTAGATGTTTAATAAATCAAACATAGACGACATCAAACACTATCCGTGTCATTGTGCAAGATACAATGAAGCATTAGATGATACTCACTTGCAGCATATAGTGTAATAAATACAAATATGTGATGAAAAAAACTTATATTACCGTAAAAGCAACTATTTCATAAGAAATTTATAGTCTTATAACCCTAGTATATATAAGAAAACCAAATAAAATCTACATTTTAATAAATTAGGAATGAAATAAAACAATGATACATTTTCTTAAATAACACTTTGCCTTCAATGATATTGTATCTTGCTAAAATATGCAAATTTGACTTTCAAAATATTATGAAAAGGTAAAACGGTTTATCTCAGGTCAAAGTAGTAGTCTTAAATAAGTCTTTATTGACATATTAAGACTTTATAACTCATTATATGTAAAAAGTTATGACCCTTCAAAGTTGATAGATCCAAAACTAAAGCATCAGAGTTGTGCTTCTAAATGATTGGTTTCTAGACATCTCCTTACTTGTTATGGTTCTGGTAATGTTGCTTTTAACTGTTCTTAAACTCGCTATTGGATGAAGCTGGCTAACTTTAGATTTCTTCCCTCCCCCTTTCTCTATTGATTCAATTTAGGGATGCAATAGAAGCAAGTTCAAGACAGGCTTTATAAAACCCAAGTCAACTCTTGTAGAGTTTAGTCTTTCTTAAAACTCTATAAAAATTTTATAAGATTTTTATTCCTATTACCAAATCTTATCTCTATAGGGTGTCGGAGTTTCCTAAAACCTTATGTAATTTTTCCTTTTATTACTAAAATTTATCCCTAAAGTCACTATGGATCGATATTAAACTATTCTATCCTGATTATATAAAATATTTTATTTTAATTTTGATCTTTTAAGCTGTTGGTTCATTATTCTTAAATGATTTTTATAAATAAATACTTAATATGCTTATTAATTTTTTTAGTAACAAAATACAAGATAAAGTCAATGAAATAATTTATTATTTTTTATCTAATTGGGTTTTTTATTTGTTTTTTATTTTTATAATTTCAAAACCGATTCTAAATCCTATAAAGTTTTTAATCATATTCTAAAACCCAATCCTAAATTCTATAAGATATACTTTATAAAGTTTTTATCGAGTTAAATAGATCGAGTACCCTATAACAACTTATCCGGTTGCATCCCTAATCTAAATATATCGTGCCTTATAGTCCTAGCTTGTTCGCATCCATATACTTAAGATGGCTTACAAAAATCACGATGCGTATCCTTAGAGGACTTCCGAAGAACTCTTTCATCCTAGACTCATCGGTGCAAATATAGAAAAATCACAATAGGGGATCTTATTCTTGAATGGAGATCTCCTTTTATCATCCAATAAGAGCTTAAGGACATGCCTAGAGTGGGTAAACTGATTCTTATCATCTCTTTAAATCGTTTCATACTAACAAAGACCATTTTGACTGTGGATATGACAGGAAACCGTAATTTGTAGCATGACGGTTCAATTATTTCTATGTTGATGACAGCAGATTGTTTTCCATGACAGAAGATCAACCTACCTGCTTTATTATGTACTAGTCCTCCACTAACAGCGCCATCATGAGATTTTGATACATCCATGCTTAATTTATAGGAATCAACTTTAGGAGGAGACCAAGCCATGACAGTTGGTTTTTTTTTTTTTTTTTTATATTTGCTTTTTATCTTAACCATGAAGCTTCCTAGGAGTAGATATGCTTGATACTAACTTCATTCTACAGCAGGAATTAGCGTGAAAGATCACGTAATAACATACTTTCAGTAGCTACCCATGCTACTTTGGTTGATAAAGATTCATTTGGAGAAAATTTTCATAAGGTTGTATTTAGAGAATCAATTGCAACAGGAATCAAAATAACATGAATTGTTTCGTCTTGACTTGATCTATAACCTAAATGAGTTTGTTATTATTATTCTATCAATTTCCAATGAGATAATTTGAAATTCTTTTCCTTTATAATCTCAGTGGATGGCATTAAATTATACATTGCTCTCTCCTCGAACCGTACATTATACAAACAACGATATCTGCTTTGCACCCATCATAAAAAAAAAAAAAAAAAAAATGTTTTTCTTCCCATTCATTCTTTGTCCCGAAGTATTCTCATGCTGCTCATCAGGAAAAAACCTTCTAATCTTATTTATAGTAATAGAATTACGACAAATGTAACACAATCATCAGCAAAAGCCACGTGGGAAATCAAAATCAATCTCCGAGATCCAGATAAATATTCCGAGCAAGTCGTGGAGCCCCCCCTGCATATTACTTTAAAAGAAACGTGTAAAATAAGAATAAAAAAAAGAAGAAGCAAAGGGCAAGGTTGAAAATGAGAATTAGCGCATGACCGGCGGGCTATCTTCGTCCAACGCCCCAACACAGCAACTGCCCACAGAAAATTAGCAAAAATTCCAGAACCATTACAATATACTCCTATTGTAATGAAACTTATTTATTTTTTCATTTTCTGGCATAAATCAACACATGATGAATTAGTTCTCATTTAGTAATTTTACTTGTGAATATTGAAATTTAAAAGCGTAGTGTTACTGCAAAGTAAAATAGCTTTAAGAAGGTTTATCCTGTCTATCCCCAACTAATTTTTCTGTTAATATAATAAAATTTTTGAGTATAAAAGTTTCTAGAAACCAACGAGGGTACACTTTAATGGTTAGAATCTTGACTCAAAATACTAAAGTATCTGAATTCAAATTTTTTTGAAATGAGTTTCGGAGAGATTAATCTTACTATAAATCTGATATACCAACATAGACCGTACTGATTTTGATTTGTCACAAGCAGCCATGTACCCCTCATTACCGGCCCACCGAAAAATAAAAATAAAAATAGGGCGAATGATGTCAAAAGTGAAATTGGAATAGCCCATTGTGTCGTGTGATAATGCTACAACACTGGACCTGTGGCAATATGCTCAGTTCTTTTATGTATGAAAGTCAAAAGCCAAGAAATTGGCTAGTTCTTTTGTTTCAGAGTGCCCTCTCTTTTGATAAGAAAAATAAAAGGGAGAGAGAAAAGAGAAAAAAAAAAAGAAGAAGAAGAAGCTTAAATTATGTTGTAAAATGATAGTGCAAAGCAAGACATGTTGATAGTAACATAAGCTGAAGAAATATGTGATTGTTGTTAAATTTGGCAAAAAGGAAAAAGAATGCCCCCTCTTTAATTGATCAGGAGTCTCGGTGGAGCAATTGAATTTAACCGAACAGAGAACTTTGCTGATTTCTTTTTTTTTTTTTTTTTTTTTTTATCTTCAACCTTATATTTTTCACAAAAGAAAAATAAAAAAAGTAAATAAATTATGAATAAAAGAATAAGATATTATTAAACAAGGAAAAAAATAAATAAATGATGAAACCATTAAAATTTTCTTAATTAAATCTGCAGTTTATTTTTATTTTTTATTTTGTGTGTGGTGGGTGGGTGTGGTTGATGTAGTTTCTTAAGAAATATTTATAGATGTGAGTATGTTTATATATTTATATAGAGTTTTTTGTTTTTTTGTGTCAATTATGGAGAAGGAGATTTGAACCTTTGATTTATCTGGATGGGATACCGGTGATAATTGCATAAAGCTACAATTTAACATGGCATTACCAACTATTTTCTTCCCATAATCAAAACGCATTCACATCATTAGAATTTGATTAAGATATTTATAACAATTGAGGAACATCGTCATCTGTGTGAATATTTGAGAAGCATCAATTTCTTAAAAACCATAGCCAGAGGACTGTAATTGAAACCTATCATATCGCTCTAAATACCTCTTGGAATATATATGATTGAGCAAGATATTATAAAGTATAAGGTGCCATAAAATTATCTATTTACTCCTATGTTTATGAGTTTTTAAGTGACATATGAATTGCGAAAATCAAATTTCATATAAAAAGTTGTATAGATTAAAGTTTTGGGATACTTACCCTTTCTTTCTCGTTATCCTTCTCTCTAATTTATTTTTTCTATTTTTATTAAGTTTTTCCCTACTAATATTATTTTTCTCAAACTTTTCACTTTTTTCGGAATTATGTTTCCTCAACAAAAGAAAATTAAAACTCCGGCTACCAAAATGGAAAAGATATGAAAGTTTAAGTATTCCAACTATCATCATTATCTCATGTTTATAGTATAACGGTGTCATGTCACATGATCATTTTTCAGAAAGTTGAGTTGTTAGAATGAAAAAAATAAAAATAAAAATTTGATCTCCAAAATAGGGAAAAAAAGAAGAAGTGAAAGTTCAAATACTTTCCCTACCATTATTTCATACCTATTATTATTAGTATATAATAATAATAATTTGATGAGCTCGATATTCTCTATTGACTAGGTCAATTATCTCATATACTAAAATTTCTTCTTACACATAAATTTATACAAAAAAAAAGAAAGAAAAAATCAAACAATCATGGAATTTGGTTCATGGTGACTAAGCTTTCACAATTGCAGATAAGCAAGCACATATTAAAGGCCGCACGATGAAGTGTTTGGTTCAAATAGGGCAAAGCATTGATTCCTTGAAAGGACTCCAAAAATTTAAGAAATCCTCCGCCCACATTATGTCTTAAATGTCGAACTTCTCCATCGCTTTCTTTGATGGAAATTATGTTTTTAGCCTACAGATCATATTAACGACAGTTTACATAAGCTACATAGTAAAATGAAATTAAATGTGTTAAAAATGTTTGTAGGAGGGTGTAAATCAGCTCGATTCAATCATGATTAAGGTGAATTTAAGGTAAAACTTCCTTTTTAAATTATAAAAAGAAAAAAGAAAAAAGAAATCGTGAATCGGTTTTATTTGTTGAATATCTGACGTACTCAGCACCGAGGAGTAGCTTCAAGGTGGGCAATTTTGCATCTATTGATTCTCAAAATCATATCCTAGAGTTTTGGTAGGAAAAATTCAGTTTTACCTATAAAAACATCCATCTCGACACCAATAAAAATGATACGGTAAAATAATTACATTTGTCCCAGGCCGTAAAATTGTTATGTTACACTGCTGCTTCATACACCGTATGCTCCAAGAACTAAAGATATATATCAGCTTATCATGATTAATGTTAGAGTAAACTACAACAATACCCAACAACTACCAAAGTTATAGAAAGATTATAAATTTTGAAATATTGCACTCTCATCTAGTCAAACTTTACATTGGTATATAATTGTACATAACTTTTGAAGTTGACTTATTACTTGATTTAATCAAGACTACCCTCAAGTCAGATCATGTATCAGCTTAAGAAGATATTGCAGGCATTAATTTATATAAACAACTTACTTCGAATTATATTGGAGGAGAAATTTGTCGATGACAATATTTTTTGAGATTTGTAAGAATGATATTCTAGAAATTAGAGATTTTAATAGTTTTATGAAGATATTGTTTCGATTTACCAAGAAAAGGGGAAAAAAAAGAAGAAGAAAGAAAAGAAAAGAGTTGGTCCATGACAAAGAGGCTTTATCTCTTACTTTAGGATCTTTACCAACAAAGGGGAAGCAAGATAGCAATCCCTAAAGAGATGTGTTTGGTTTCCAACCAACCAAAATGCATGAACTTAAAAGCTATTGATTCCTACTACCTACACAACTTCAATGTATTTCTTGTCCATGTGGAATTCAATTGGTCACATACACACACACACACGTAGACATAGTTGGTTATTCATAGGACCACAATATAGCGAAGGACGAACATTTCATGAATGAACAAGGGTTGCCACTTTAGTGATTATAGCATAAAAGTCTCCAATGTATGGTGAGCAATGCCTTTTAGATGACTCAGATTTACACTACACAAACCATAACTCCAAAGGAAAAGGAGATCCAATATCCTTTGGTAGACCAGGACTAACTAGTTAATGTTCTTGACTTGTCTCGTCACTCTCTCAACTTTGCAAATAGAGCTCAAAATTGGTAAATTAGTTTTAGGATAAATATAGGAGAGGGAACAGCCTTTAGGTTTAACTTCAAATAAATAGAAAAATTATAATATTGCAAAGAGGTGATAAATGTTATTTAAAATGGTATAAGTAGAGGAATTTCATGATATGTTATTAATATGATATTTTAAACATAAAAGTGAATATTGATGTAGCTTATACTATATCAATCATATATATCTAAAAAAAGTTAAAAAAGGTAGTATAATGATATTGCACCTCTTTGTTAACATTTTTCTTTTTCTTTTTTTTTTTTCTACTAATTTTGTCATACTATATCTAAACTATAACTCAAATATTTATCCTCTCATATTCAAAATAGTTACAATCTTAATTTTCCTTTTAAATGGTGGCGGATTATCTGTTTCTCTAGTTGTGTTAATTTACCTTTAAAAAAAAAAAAACTTAAATCTTATGTATTGACTACCACAAAGTGTCTTGAAAAATAAGTTGAACAACTGGAGCCCAACAAGGAGCACAAACGACCCCTTCCGGCTCCCTTGGCATGTTTACACAAGAACGGTCTCAAAATTGTTAAAATCCTACATTGATTCCGTGTATTTGCCCCTTTACCATTCGTACGTTTTTCACATAACACTATATGGACATCTACACGTTATAAGCTTTGAATGTTAAACTAAATGATTATAGTAGATGGCTAAATTTGATATGTGAGAATTAAACTTAGTAATGATTTGGATCTTACTCTTTTAGACAAGTAATATGAATGAAGTCTCTTAGGAGCATGAAATGTTCCAAATGTATGACGCTTCCTTCGAAAAATGTGTGTGACATATGAATGAGATCTCGTTTATAAAATAACCTCTCTCCTCAAATTTCTGCCAATTTTTAACTAATGATTGTGTTCTTTCAAATCTTTTAAATATATTTATGCACTTTAATGGCATTGCTTGTCTTTAATATATCTATATATTGATAGCCTGTTTATTTCAATGAATGAAGTGAAATTGTAGTGTTATCATAGCCTTTATTAAAGAATGGAATAGAATTGTAATAAAATTTTCATTTATTAATTTTGATTTTAATAAATGTAATTTAGAGAAAAAAGAGAATTTTAGCATTGAATTGTTATTCATAAGGACTAAGATTGTAACTCAAGGTTATTTACTAATTTTTCAAACTTTAAAAGATTATTTGCAATATTTGAAAGGTCATTGATACCTGTGTACCTAAGTTTATGCTTTATGAGGGTTATTTACATTTTTTTCATAATTTTTTTTATTAAATGTCAATTGTATTTACTTAATAATTTTATTATTATATATTATTCAATTAACCAAGAATAAAACAAGAATAACTACTAAATTGGTACATTTTCATCAAATAACAATAATAATAATAATTATTATTATTTTGATGATAATTAAACCTTTTAAAAATTAATTAGTAAATAATAACTTTATCATCCATGCGAAAAAGAACATCTAAGTCATTTTTAGACATAAATAATTTAATCATAATAGTTAATTAGAAAACTAAAAATGTTTTCCTAATAATTAGTAATCATAAATAGTAACAATTTAATATTATAAGAGATTGCAAGTCCCTTCATTATTTTCGTTTATTGTTTTCTTTGAGGATTAATATTTAACAATTATGTTATGATAAAAATACTTGATCAATTAAACAATAACAACAAACAATAAAAACAATAATAATAGTTGTTTAATTAGTATTAATAGTCATAAGGCCACATATCAAGGACATTATTACCTTTTTACCTCTTAAAATCTTGATGCCTATGTAGATGTAGGGTTTTAGATAGTATTGTCATGTGGAAACTGTGTAAAAGTCACGTTATATGTGACCTCAGAAGAGTAACATGTGAATGGTACTTATAGGGAGGACTTATTGAAAAATGGTCAACGAGAGAAACATGTAATCTAAATAGCTCAAGCACACTTGTGATAAGTGCTCTTGAGCATTAACCTTACTATTCTTGATTAAATGTTGAATCGTTCTTTATTTGAGAGCTATTTTGATCTTTGAGAGTAGAGAATTCATAAGATAGTATTGTTTCTCTAATCTATAAAGCATATGAAGTCATTATTGAAAGGGCATGGTTGAATACTTATAGACTTTTAGGTTCGATAGCAATCGTTAGATTATACTAACGATCAATGGTGAAGATTACACTTGCTCATTCAAAGTTATCCTAATGAGCTTACTATGAGCTCAAGGCTAGTGACCTGCTTTATTGAGTGTGTGGGCTCGCCTAAGAGAGGTTAAGAGTTGATAAACCGATCTAATAATCTCTATTTCAAGTCCCCTAAGCCAAATTTCCGTGAGTTATCCTAATTACAAACTGAACTATATAAGTCCTGTCACTTGGCTGATGGGGTTAAGTTTAAATAAATAATACATTAATCATAGGCTTAGGCCACAAAATTAGCCCTCTACCTTATCCAAAATTCTTAGGCAAAGTCTAAGTATTTTGGGCATCAATCACTTTTTTTTTGGAATAATTAGGTTGTTATTCGGCATATCGCATATCATAAAGCACCACTTTGCTGCCAAGTGTGCTTACATAGCTAAAGACTTTCTCTCTCTCTCTCTTTTTTTTTTTCTCAATAAATCATAATATACGAGTCTAGTATTAAAATTGTAGTTTTTT
This sequence comes from Lumnitzera racemosa, assembly GCA_024138005.1. Taxonomy (NCBI): domain Eukaryota; kingdom Viridiplantae; phylum Streptophyta; class Magnoliopsida; order Myrtales; family Combretaceae; genus Lumnitzera; species Lumnitzera racemosa. The sequence continues at coordinate 17,845,966 of JAMXBC010000009.1, forward strand.
TTTAATTGTTATACATTTCATTGTACACACTCGCAGCATAGTTTATTTTCTTGCGTTGAGTTAAGCTTATTAGAGTATAATTGCCCTTAATAACAATATTATAGAATAAGTTTTCAATATTATATAGAAATTTGATATTTATTTTTTGTTTTTAATACTATGAGAATTTTATTTGTAGCTATCATATCCATATATAAATATTAAATATAGATATAACACTTACTTTCTTTTGTACATGCTAAACCTTAGAAGTCTATTTTACTTGATTTTATCTATTTAAAGTTTTAGGATTCTTTCATGTATTAGGCCAACAGAAAAAAAAAAATAGACCTATCTAAAAGAAATAAATATCTTAATCAGTATTCACCATTGTGTAAAGCATATAAGCATTTTATAAGAATTAAATTTCACAACATACGTACGCTCGAGCACAACCCCTCCCCCCCCACAACACATACACATACACACACATTTATACACTTCATTGGCAATTGATTGATGCTTAATAATGGTAACTCGAAGTATCTTACCAGAACTGTGTAAATTAAATTAATAACCCTATTCAAATAAACTATGGCTTTCTTCATTTAAAGGTGGGTGATTGATTAATTATTATTATTAATATATTATTTTGTTAATACTAAACCAAATTGGTTCCGTGATTATATTAGACTAAATGTTAAGTATTACATTAAAACCAAATTTAGAATCTTAAATTTTTAGATATATATATATATATTATACTTTGATCGAATTTTTTTTTTGTAAACCTTTTCCTTTTAGATAAATTATCCCTCAGTTGTCGCAGCAATGTATTATGAGCGTATAATTTTAAATAAAATTAAATCTTGATAATCAACTATCATATCTTATTAATAATACTTCCTCTCCATTTCATGTCTATTCTAACAAGCATTATTAAAATAACCCATGTTTATTAAATCTCATGTCAAAATCTATAATGCTCATCTTTACACATTGGTAAAGAATATTTTTAATATCCTAACTATGAAAACAAGTCAATCATTTATCTTTTCAAATATTTCTATATTTCAAATCTAACTCAAATCTTTTTTTTTAATATTTTTTTTCCTCTCTTAATTTAAGTTTAACTCATCAAAATTTTAAAAACTCAACTTTTTCCTTTACAACTTCAAGATTAAATCTTTTATTTATTCTTATCTTCAATTCTACACATGCTTTTATATATTAAACTCTTGTGTTCATTATCTTTAAAGGTCAACATGTTTATGACAACGAATAATTTTCATCTCTTGAAAGTATTTGTCTTTCAAGTTTAACATGTTTGCGATAACAGACAATGCAAATTATTCAAAAATTAACATTATTAAACTTTGGTAAGTTGTGATAGTATCTTTGTGTTGCGTTATTCATAGACATTGATATTGATAACTCCAGATTGCAACTTTTTACGACATCTTTGGAATGAAACAACTTACAACTTTAGAGTTTCGTTTTGATCGTTAAGGAGCAACAACTTACTTAAACTTGATGACCCAGCTGTAATAGCATCGCAGTAGCCCAAACTTAATTATAATTAATAATAAGAAATGAATAATAAAGTCAAAGTCTCCTTGATCAATAATGATCAAACGGTAATGAGGAGATTTTTTTTCTCTCTCTTCCATTATTTTTTTATGTATTTTTGCTAAGTTCTTACTCTTCATATATTTTTAGAGTAATTCTTGACTCCTCTTCATCGACTAAGAAGACTAGTAGCATCACTTTGTCTGATCATAACATCACTTTGTTTAATCATAATAGTGATTAATTGATAAAGAATTGTTTAACTTATCTTTGACCAATCACACTAGTGATTATTCTTATCATAAATTCAATATTCTATATCTTCTTCTTTTTTTTTTTTTCTTTAATTGCATACTTTGATCTTTTAGATATAAGAATAACAAAATTGCATAATTATACATCACCATATACAAACTATTCATACAAAACAAGTTATTGTTAAACAAGTTAATATCATATGGAATCAAACAAGTTATTAGCATGACTTTGCTCCCTAGACATATGCATTATATATATGTATACATATCGATATCATTATGAAAGAATTTTATTTTATTTTTATTTATTTATTTTAAAGTTATTGGCCATCAAGCTAATCGTAATTACCTTTTAAGAAGCTAATTGTAATTACCTTTTTTTTTTTATAGAAGAGATCACTGCTTGTACATATGAATATACATAAAGTGGAAATTTCTTCTACAACATAAATTCATATAAATATTTTATTAAATCATATCATACTTTCAATATGTATATTTTAAGCTCCATGATATTACTATGTCTTATTAGTCTTATTTATTACTTGTTTAATGAAGGTATTGATAGCCTTTTGTCTTCTCCTGGAGGTGGAGCACCAAGTCAAAGTGCATACGAGATAGTAAAGATAAATCTCTATGAATTCTCTACCATTAAAGAGATGACTTCAACTAACCTTATATCTTTAACAAACCTTATATCTTGGAGTTTGATTAAAGGGGGGAGAAATTTTTTATGTTAAGGTAGTAATTTCCTCTTTTTAAGCCCATATATGTTAAAACCTCCCTTAATAAAAAGCTCATATGCTTGCTTACGTCCTTCCTCCCTCAATTGTTATTATCTCGCAATGAGACATGGCAACAACTCTTATTATGGCAGTAGTGTAAAAAGAGCACTTTTTTTCATCAAGCCCTTAGTCATTAAAGTGATATGGATGTGGCTTGCCAGCTTAATTATAATACAATATGCCATCTATAGCTATTCAAGCAAAGAAGTCACTTCATGACAAGCTTTATTGAGGTAAGGAGGCTTTTCTCTTAATTTCAATAGCATTGCACCCTTAAGAGTAGCAACAATGTAATTTTAGGGCATTACTTAGACTTAAAGAATAAAAACTATGTACCGAGAGTATATATGCACTTAAGTCTCCTAATTGATATGCTAAGCATTGCTTAGGCCTAAGGCAAATAAGTTGACATGACAAGATTGTATCCTGGTTTTAAAGAATGTATAATACTAAGAGAGTACCCTAGTCTTCAAAGAATATACAACGTTAAGGGAGTACTCTATCTTAAAGAAGGATATACAATACTAGGGGAGTGACTTGACCTTGAAGAAGCGTATAATGCCAAGGGAGTGCCTTGGTCTTAAAAGAATGTATAATGCTAGGGCAGTGCCTTAGTCTAGAAATAGAGCATAAAGTGGCAAGGGAGTGCCTTGTTCTTAAAAGAACATACGACGTTAAAGGGTTACCTTAGTTTAAAAATAGAACATAAAGTGCCAGGGGAGTACCTTGGTCTTAAAAGAAGTGTATGGTGATAGGAGGGTTCAGCTAGTCTCAATAAAGTGTATGATGCTAGGGGAATGCTCCAGTCTCGAAGAATGCATAGTGCCAGGAGAACACCCTTGTCTTAAAGAATGATAATTATTTCAATAGAGTATCTTGGTCTTAAAAGAAGAACATGTGATGTCAGGGTAGTGCCCTGGTCTTAAAAAAAACATTTTAAAAGAAATTTAAACTTATTAACATAAAGTTGCATTATAGCTTTGATGTTCCCTTTTGAAAATAAGGAAAAAAAAAATGTAATTGAATACTAATTCGCACCTAGATTATTAGCCATGAATTGTCTTATGCCTTTATTGATTTAATCTACATGCTACCATGTCAAGCATCATGTACTGAGGTATTGATGCGGATATCGCTCTCTTCAATAATAAGCTTCCTAAGTCTTACTCTATCCCCAAATATTTTCTTTAAATTCCTACACTCTTCAGTGGGATGGTTCACTATCCTGTGATATCGACAAAACCTAGGATCATTGCGCTTACTCTTGGTAGGTTGGTGCTTAACTTCTGACAGTATAATGTCTCTATCTTATAACCATTGATCAAGTATGGTATGTACTCGCCTCATTGGGCATGGGAATGGAGGGACTTCTATTAAGGTTCTTTGCACGTCACTCTTAGGTTTCTTGCTACTTCTAAGGTCACTGTCTTGCACTAAATCCATGGATGTTTTATGCTTATTAAATCTATTAAGTTTTTGTTGTCTCATTACAGAGTTGTTGGTCCTTTGCACATTCTCTATGAGTGTAACAAAAGAGTACAAGGAGAGGTTCTCTAAGTATATGGCATACTCAAAGGACATCCCTCGGATGCAAACCTTTACTAGCTCTTTTTCATCATATACATCCTGGATATTAAGAGAGCGTTCCCTAAAGCACTCGATGTATTCCATAAGATCTTCCTTAAGGTTTTTCCTAATTTTTGCCATGTTAATCAAGGTGACCCTTTTTTGTTTAGAGAAAAATTTCTCCAAGAATATCTTACATAATTCCCTATGAGTCTACTGATCTAACAGAGAGGTTGACATACTAAGTATACACCTTCTTAGTAATTGATTTGGAAAATTCCTTCAACTTAAGATCATTGTCTAAGTCACAGATGTCTATTGTCTCAATGAACTTTATAAGATATTTCGTAGCGCTCCCCTACTTGTCATTAAAATTAATAAATTTCGGACTTATATAGTCCTTTGTATATGGCTTAACAGCTATATGTTGATTATTGGGGAATTGGAGATTTAATACTATAAAAGGTGGCTTGGCATGCATTTCCTTATTATACTTATCCAGTTCTTCCCTTATAATAAAGGAAGATCTTAGCGTAGTCATAGGATTTGAGATTGTTGCACGGTTTCAACAAAAGCAGGAGCAGTAGGGTTTAGTCAACCAGTTGGCCCTCTAAGTACAATACGAGGAGTAAGGTGAGGAGAGGCAGAGCAACCTTGGTAAACTTTTCCATTCTTTGCCTCAGATGGTGGGTTTTGGTTAACTGTAGCTATCGAAGTAGGGGTCTAGTCACCTCTTCTTTGAGTAGTGTTCTCTTCAATGATAGGACGATTAAGTGGTTGAATAGAGAGGGTAATGCCTTGTTGTGCTACAACAGTAGGGCTAGAAACCATGCCTTGTTGCATGGTAACGGTAGCCATTCCTAACAGGAGATTAATAATTATAGCCATAAATTGGTCTAATGCTATCCTTATGGCCTCTTGCATAACTCACATCATTTGTACGAGGTTTGGGGAGTTCTTGGCTACTAGGTTATTCTAATTGGTAAGGTTGGCCTGGTTAGTAGGGTTGTCTTGGTTAGCAAGGTTGTCTTGATTGGCGTCTTCATGAAGTAGAGGCAAGTCTTGTCTAGCAAGGTTAGCATGAGTCTCTTGCTCTTAGCAGGTGGTGTTAAGTACAATGGTATTCCTTTTCCGGGGTGGTGCCATCATTAATTAGTTGACTCTTTCTGTCTTTAGTGGAGTTGGTAAAAATGTAGATGTAAGGTTCTAGATAATATTGTTACGTGGAAGTTGAATAAAAGTCACATACTACGTGACCTCAAAGGAGTAACATGTGAATGGCGATTGTAAGGAAGACTTAGAGAAAAATGGCCTAGGGGAGTAACATACAGTCTTAGTAGCTCAGCTCAAGCATACATGGGATAGGTGAGGGAGAATTATTCTTGATTTAATGTTGAATAGTTCTTTACTTAAGAGTTATTTTGATCTTTGAGAGTAGAGAATTCATAAGGTGGTATTGTTTCTCTAATCTCTGGAGCATTTGAAGTCCCTATTTAAAAAGCCATGGCTAGGTATTTATAAAATCTTGGGTTTAATGGCAATAGTCAGATCATACTAAACGATCAACAACCGAGATTATACTTACTCATTCAAGGTTATCCTGATTAGCTTATTATGGGCTTAAGGGCAATAGCTTGCTTTGTTAAGTGTGCAAACCTGCCTGAGAGAGGTTAGGAGTGGATAAACTGATTTAACAATCTCTATTTTGAGCTTGTCAAGCCAAATATCCCAAAATTATTCCAATTATAAATAGAACTCCCTAAGCTCTGTTATTTAGCCCAAGGAGTCATGTCTAAATAAATAATATATTAGTTATGGGCTTAGACTAATACAAAGTTAACCCTTTATAGCCTACAAGCCTTAAACTAATACCATTTTTAGTAGCTATCCTTCTATTTTAACTTCCTCTAGTTTTAGGGGTGGCAATTCTTGTTAGGAGTTATGCTTATAAATTTATTTTCTTATCAAACTTTAAGCAATGCCAAAAATAATCCCTTAACTTGTCCTTTGAATTCTTGTTTGCTTAATTTCATAAAGTTTTTAATTTAATTAATGGGGAAATATTGATAATCTTACTTGAACTTTGGTTAAAAGTTCAATCTATTATGTAATCTCCTTTTTTTAAAAAGGTTAGTAGATAAATTTCATTCAATAAAAAGAATTGCATTAATGAATTTAATTGGTACAATAGAATTGACAAACAAAGAGTTGGTGGTACAAAGACCAATTGAATAGACATAGGCATCTCTTTAAGTATCAATATTTACATTTCGAAGATACTAAATTTTCTCACAAGAGAACAAAACCATCCAACTAGCACTTATAATAAGTCTTATAAGAGGGATGACGTAATCTTACATAAGGCATACAAAAAAAGAAAAAGGAAAATAAACAAATATTTAAAAAACTCGCTTGTTCTAAAGTTATTTCCAAGCTAATCTCAATCTGATTGCCAAGATTTTCAAATGAACTGAATATGTAAAAGTGGATTTTTAATAGGTAAATCTTAATGTAAATGCATTGATGATGTTGGGAATGGTAATTATTGATATCGATTTTGTGAATGGGCCTAAAGGCCCAACTTAGCCCAACCAAGTGGATTAGGTGTACCCTAGCTCCATGACATCAAGAGGGCGTACCTTATCCGATCGACCCCAACTATGCTCTAGATCCATTTGTACTTCCAGTAGACCGGAAAGAAAAGATAAAGGCTATACCGTATTGATTAGGAAATAACCATTATGTAACTAAAGGTGACTCAAGTTATCATCACTTATCTATGTAAGAAAGTCATGATAGTTCACACTTCAAGAACCTGATAGCTTATTCCCTGACAAAAGGGTTACCAGCTAATTAGATCCTTGCAATGTCCTTCTATAAAGACTTATTCATCCGACTGCATGAGTTTTAGCTTCATATACTTTCTCTTGCTTACATTCATTATCTCCCCCTACAATTAACTTAAGTATTGGAGCAGCTATGTTGGAGCAAACTTTAGTACCTACCTTAGGCATGTTTTCTAACTACAAGCCTATCAAGATTTAGTATAGGCCAAGGAAGGTTGAAGCTTAACTAGACGAAAAAACAACCATCAATAATAAGGAAAATAACTGATCTAGAATCGATAATAGTAGATCATGGATATTGAGACTGGCAATGGTAGATCTACAAATTTATTGTAATGAATGAAGGGTAAAGGTAACAAAAGGAGGGACAATCATATTGACATATACCTATACACTAAGGTTCGTTAAGGAGTTAAGAGAGGGGGAGAGAGAGAAAGCTCTCTAAAATACTTGTTAAGTGCCTACTATCTAAACTTTTAATTTGTCAACTTTGATATTTAAATGAAACTTTATGTATCACTTTCACTACCTACTTTGCTTAATCACTGATTAAAGTAAGAAACGTGTTACATGTATGTGTAATAAGTAGTAATAATAACATGAAAAAGCTTCAATTGGGTACCAAATTTGACAAGTTAAATTTTTGGTAATAAATTGGACCTTCAACAATAGTTTAGGCAATATTTGCAACATAAGATTAAATCTTAATAGGATAATAAAGTAATTGAGTGGAATTAATCATTCAATGAAGATAATAATCAAAATTTGAAGTTAATTAACTTAGAATGAATAAAGGAACATAACCAAAGTTAGGTTTATAATTAGTTAGAATAAGATTAAATGTATAGGTTCCATCAAATGGGTTTTGTTGGAAAAAATTGGGATCATGGAAGAGAAACAATTTAATGAGTAATATATGTCATACGCTATACATATATCGTATGTAAATACTAATAAGATTGGTATGAAAACTATTATTCCATTATTATTTGTATCATCATCTTATTGGTATTTATATACTATATGTACATAATACGTGGTGTGTAACATATATTGAATCTTTTTTCAATCATTGAGAGCATAGTAGACCCAATTGGAAAACCTAAAGTAAACCATAAAGAGGAAAATTTAAAGTTAAAAATTAAGATTGAGCTTGGAAAATGCAAATTTCAATGGATCCAACCACATTATTAAGTTGGAATAAATGAAGAAGAGCTTAGGTTTGTGATAGTTCAATCAAATACATTACAAGAATAGTTAATTGAACTAAAATGAGCTCAATCTTATACCTCTAACTTAGATTTGATTAGTCAAACCTTAACTTTAATTGATGGTAGCTATAAATTATTGACTTTAAATGCTTTGACGAGGTTTGATTGATCAAATCTCAAGTTATTTTGATAGAAGCCCTTCTTTCTTGATTAATTACTGATTAAGTACTAGTATCTCTTATTTCCTTTATAATGAAAAGAGTTAGGGGGAAGTTAATAATAGATTACCAAGGAAGTGGGTAAAGGAAATTTTCATCTAAGATTTAAAAATAATGTAGTTGAATGGATATGGAACTCGTGCTTAATTATAGCTGTTTAAGTAATTTATGCTATTTAGGCTACTTGGTCAACTAATTTTCTAGAATAGCCTCACTTTATGTGCTAATGTATCTTGGAAATGGATTTTGGATTGGAGCAATAATTATGCATATTAATCTATTGTTTGATATCTAATTATGAGTGCAGTGGGATGCCTAGTCTTATAAGGGATACAGTACATGAGTCATGGACTGTTCGTTCTTACTAGGTTAAGAAGTTTGGATGAAGTTACTATATTGAGTATAAGACATAGTATGGGTATTCTAATGTGTTATATAATGCACAAGTCATATATTAATCGGCTATTTCATTAAATTGGATTGCAAAATCCAAAATGAAGTGGTCAGCTAGGTAGGATATGAGATAACTCCTCTTAGTGTAGGTAGGTAGGGATATGTAGGTTATGTACAAGTCATAGATCAATTGGCTAAATTTCATTGAGCCGGATTGCAAAGTCTAAAATGAAGTGGCTAGCTAGGTAAGATGTGAGATAACTCTTCTTAGCTTAGGTAAGGATATGTGGGTTAAAGATTGATAGATTTGGTTGAAAAACTAAAAGGGAGTGGTTTTCATTAATTAATGTAAACGAATAAGAGTATAGAATACACACTATAGCTTGGTTATTATTGTGTTTAAGTTTTGTATGTGTGTCTATATATATATATATTTAATTATGTCATATATATATATATTTAATTATGTCAATGCATGCAATATATCCGTTGAATATGTTTACTGTTGATTTGGTTGAGTTATTCACTTTGCTACTTGCTTAACATCATGGAGCCTTTTGTCTTTTTAATATTTTGACTAATTGTAAGGAGCGTGAGAAATAAGAATCCTAGATACTACGAAGCATTAAGTGCCATTGCTCATTAACAACAGTATGTGGTTGCTTATCACATCTTCCAAGCTTAGGGCACGATTGGAAGAATGATATAACTCATGTATTTAAAAAAGAAAATTGGTGATATTTTTTTAGATTTAATTATTCATAAAAAAAGGATATTCTTGTGGTTAAGAAAAAGTAGAGCTATATTATGATAATTTTTTAATTACGCAAGTGAAATTTTTACGAATGGACAGCGTCATAATCATTATCTAAACTTTGTATGTTTTTCAATTTTCCGTTGAAGATGCTAAATTTCAAATTTAATCATACTTTTACTAGTCAAATTACTATCCCACCTCTAATTGTTTGCATTTACTCTTTGTCCGATAAGTATTTGCCATGTGTTCTTTTCCAAAATGATGAAGGTAGTAAATTTGATCAGTAGAAGTTTAATTCGATATAATAAGTAAAATTTTAATTGGATAATTTATTGATTCCAAATATAGGCTATAATATTGAAAAAGCACTAAAACTTTAGGCAATATTTTCAACATTAACCCCTTCTATGAATGTTATAATCTGGAGAAAGATCTAAGGGTCTATATTACTTAACTTTATGAAGCCAAAGAGATACATGTTTGTGACTTTCTAGTCCCATTGTAATCAATAGCAAGGTCATCGGATAAACAAGGAGTCTTTTTCATCGATTTATCCCAATTTCACTTTTCTCACTTAAGTCACACAAAATGTATAATTACTATTTTACAATTCCACTATCACTTTTGGCATGGTGGAAAGGGGAAGGAAAAAAATAAGGAGGGATAGAAAGTTTTGGTTTTCCATGGTTTGGAAGGGAGGAAATTTAGCGAGGAAGGAAAATATGTAAAAAAAGAAAAATTAAATGCAGGGGTCATACAAAAAGTGTTCTCCCCAACCATACAGAGAAAAAAAGGGAAAAATTAATAGAATTACCATTTTACCCATCATAAAGGATATATTTTCAATAAAGTAATTATCTATGAAGGATAAACCAGTGATTATGAGTTCCCAAATTTAAAAAAATTCATTTTCCACTCATTTCATTCCTTTCGTTTTCCTTTGTTTTTCAAACAAGCTAAAAACTATATATATATATATTATTTACTCTGGTTTTCTTTCTTTCCAATTCCTACCTCTCACTTTCTTTTATTTTTAGTTCCTACCCTCTTTCCCAATATCGTGTTGTAGTGTCTTACGTTAGCAAGTTATAATGGTGCCTTCCGGATGATCATTTCTATGTTGTGCTAACCTAACTTCAGTTACTACCTGAAATGTATCCTACGAAAATTTTTCTATTCGAATACATGTCCAAACCTATGTCGCTTTTAAAATGGTTTAATGCTGATGATGCCCAAGGGATGTGTGGGGTCATGAAAGGCTTTAGGTCCATATTAGTCTAGCTGTCAGCATATATACCGTCCATTGTGGAGCTGGACTACATGCATGTTACTTTGTCTCAATGCAAAGAGGGTCCTTGATTTTAATACCTAATAGTAATGAGTCTAACCACATGGAAGTTGCTTCAAAGGTTATGTCATGGGGTTGTCACAATAGTCTTTCTGCTCCACATGCAGTTGGAATATATTAAAAGCATTAGTCTTACAGCCATGTTGGACACCGACTAAGGTCCATCAATTGGAATTAGTTAAACAAGGAGTTAAGGGAGCAAAAATTTAAATTTCTCCACCTTCCTGTTCATTTTCAAGGCACAGAGAGAAAAATAAACCACGAGGTGCTTTATGTAATTTGGGAAACCTACAACAGAATAATGGATTTACGTTAAAAAAAAAAAAAACCGAAAATGCTACGTATAACGATTGAATTAAAACTCCTCCAATCAATCGAGATATTATATGTTTTAATATGGAACGCTGTATGATTTTGTCTTTAGGTATAATAACTTTTCAAAATGTCATTGATCTTAGTATTGTCCTAATTTGAGCACACTTAATACTTTAAAGTTTCGATAAATTTTAACTTGCTATATTAAAAAGACATTATTAAAAAGTATTTTGATAATTAAAATTTTGTCATCTATTATTTAGGGAATATCTAAATTAAAAGTATTACTGCATAGGAAAAATCCAGTAGATTTGTTAAGCTATTGGGATTCATATTTATTTAGGTTCTTATTTTATGATTAAAAAAAAAAGAAGAAGTAACGAGTGTATGAAAAATATCTGGACCTTCTGCTTAATGTGGTGCTTTTCTTTAGCTAACTGGCTAGCTGACAGATCCTGAGCGTTTGACCCTACGAGTTGAAAAGAGATGAATGCTGTCGATCGAATGAAATAATGACCAGTCCCAGGAGGTAATAATAAAAGACGAAAAGAAGCATGAAAATTTGATGGTTCCATTGACATTACCTTCAATCATAACGCAAAGGTAAATGCATGCAAAATAAAGGAACTTCTTATCACGGCTAATGGATGTAAATGTAGTAATGTCTAATATATTTGACAGCCTCGGTCTCTTTCAAAAATTCTGTTTCGGTGAATAATTTCCTTTTGAAAATGCCGGGCTTCTCTGTCTCCATCTCCCTCCTTTAAAAACCTAGCATTCATCGCTCCTTCGAGACCTCATATTTTCCCGCACTAGAAATCGCAAATCTACTATTGATTTTTTTTTTTTTTTTAAATCACGTACTCATACAATTCCACCACTGTAATACATCCATCATTATTGCAATCTGCCACGAAAAATCCGTTACTGCAGATCTATTGGGCTGTAGATCGATAAGGTTAGCTTGATATAGATTTTTCAATAGCTTTCTTAGATTAAACGGACTTTCTTTTCTTTTTTTTTTTTTTTAACCTTTCTTTTTCTTTTATTGCATTACCCGCCCCCCTTTGTGGGATTATTCTATCCACGATGTGGAATTTATTATAGTTGATAGTGGGTGAGTTTTGTTTTCTTATAAGTAATTTGAGAATATTAACTTATATTTATAGTCAAATAAGTAGGACTCTTTGCCAATAAATTAATTTTATGTAATTATATGAATAAGATATAATAATCGGTATACACATGAAATAAAAAATAAATAAATCACGAAGAAAAATGATACTTCAAACATAACGGGATATATAAAATATATATATATATTTTTTTTTTTCAAAATTTGATTTAGAGAAAATTTCCCATGTACTGATTGCAATGAGAATGAGAAACCCCACCACAAGATAAAATCTTCCATCCATACTGACATTTATAGGCAAACACAAACATTCAAAACCTTAATCTTTTTTTGTTTGTGTAAATGAACCAGCAACCTATTTCCTTATCAAGCACTCCACATCACACTACTCTCTAACAAATTCAAAGCAAAGGCGGTTTCTTATTCCAAAAAAGTAAATGTGAGGGACACAAGTGGGGCATGTGTTGTGTCCTCAACACTAATTTAAATGTCCTTCACGAAGAGAACTCTCCAGTTGGACGCATGTGACATTTAAAAAACCATGTGCCATAGGGTTTGGAGTTAAAGGGATCATCAAAAGAAGGAGAGAGAATATAACTTAAAAACCCTAATTTTTTTTTTTTAATGAAAATTGACTAACGGTGTTCTCGAAATATTTGTTATAGATTTTCAAAAATTTTTACACTTCATAATACTGATTACATATTTTCCTTAAAGAGAAAAATAAGAACATAAGAAAGTAAAAAGTTTTTTTTTTTTTATCTGACATTTTAATAAATGCACCAAAGAACTTTTCATAGATTGGTTTTCTAGGCATAATTATTTCAACAATAATTACTTAGAAGAACTGAAATTTCAACAAGTTTGACTATAAAACTCTCTCATGTCAGAAGTTATGGTGAATTATTGTAATCATTTGCGAAAGCAATCAATGTGTTTTAAGTATGGTACATTTATTTGTGTTTTCTTTTTAAGCAGAATAAATGTAATCATATTTTATTGAAATAGTGACACAAGCATGACAACATCAAACACACCCATCAAGTGCCACTTATATACAATGAATATGCTACAACTGCTTTGCCAAATCAAATGAAATATAGAAATCGATCCAGTAGCATCGCTTTTATAGGGGATAGGACATAAGAACGGTTGATTATTCTTCCCATCCCACTCTTTAAAAAAAAAAAAGAAAAAGGAAAAAAAATAAAACACTGTTGAAAATCTAACTAAAATCTACTTTATCCTTGAAATCGAAATATATTGTGAATCAAACTAGGCCGAAAAATGTGGCCCAGTTCGATGTTGAACTGTTTAAAGAGGATTTGTTTGATACTTTCTACAAACCAAACAAAATTGCTTGCTAAAAATATGGAAAAGAAAATATTCTAACTTGTACAAAACATCTCTCATTCCACCATCTATAGTATTGACTTTACTTTCATTTTACTTCGTTGAAATTGCTAAACTATCCAGACCTCACAAATTATAACGTTTATACATCTTAATGTGTAGCCGTTCCCTTGAAAAGTACTTACATAGTTACATACCTATATACCGAGCATGATTGAAAAATGAAATGTCAATTTAAATGCAAATAAGAATAAAATATATTAAATTATAATCATAAAAGTAAAAAATTGAAAAAAGCAAAAGAGAACAAATGCCATGCAAATCAAAACTAAATTGCTTCTAAGAAGATTTTAAAATATTTCGATTGTGATTTTTATAGGATGGTTCGACTCACAAGCTAAACCTAACTACATTTTTATTAAACCACATTTTGCCTACTTATGAAAGAAAACCTATGCTTACAAAATGTAATTCTAGCTAGAGAATTAATACCAACCGAAAGATTAGATACCTTTTAGCAATGGGTAACCAAGAAGACTGAACACATTGTAAAGTCTGTTCATGTACAGAGATAAAAAGAGCTTTAGCTCTTTAATCCCAGAATTCTATGGGAACCAAACATGGAAAGAAATAAAGATATGACAAAGATACTCCTTCTTGATGCTTGTTCCAGATTCCATTTAATTTCAGCAAGAGTTTGTATTTTAGTAATATTCTTATTATTTTCGAGAAATTCATTTTGGGTACATAAAATAAATGCAAACACTTTCCAGCTTGTCATTTTATTACAGAGCACTGAATGTATTTTCTCATTTTCGTACAGAATGATGCCAGTTGCCAACAATTGTGGACTGTGCCGCTCCAACATCTCCTGTAAAAGGAGTACTAAGGGGGCATTCATTTGGGACCACACTTCCTAAAATGATTTCACTAGACAATATAAGCGAAATTGAATATTTGTTGTGAAGCGGGTTCGGTCCGGTTAGTAATAACTTATGGAAAATTTTTTGCATTACCGAGGGTTAGGTAGATACATGGTCCTAGATTAGGAGCATCAACCTTATATTTTAGGTATAGGTTTTAAACTTTTAGGAACTAAAGTTGAAGGTTCCAAACTCCTATCATATAAGTAAACAAACCTTACTCAAAACCACTTAAACTCCTTTTAATATTGATTTTAAGTTTGATTCAACTAATTTGAGTCAAATTTTACTTAGTCGAGCTTTGGTTTCATTGTATTTCGCTTAATAACTTTGCAAATCAAATTGAATTCGAGCAAACTTTTGTTGTAGTTTGAGAACTAGACAAGTATAGACATCCATATCAATTTTGCTAAAAAAAAAAAAAATTCTTTTTCAAATATATAACAAATATGATTAAGTTGATCTCAAGCTTATTAAGTGCTACATTGACTTTAGGTCAACCTTGAACTTTAAAATCTAAGCTAGGTCAAGCGTTTGATCTCAAAAGTATACATCCCAACTCAACCCATTTTCATTGCTAAGTAAATAGGAACTTGTGATTTTGTTTCTTTTTTCAAGTTAAAATAGTATGGTTATTCATTCCTCTTGGAATATGTATAGCTCTAATTTCGCATTGTTAAGGATCAAATCCAAATTTATAATTACAATGATAAGACACATAAAGGGATAAGGAAATAAAGAAAGAAAAAGTATAGAAATAAGACAAAATGCAAAAAACCTCAAAATAACTATAGGGAAGAATCACATGCTTGATTGCAAGTGAAGCACTTATGTATTGGTATGATTTGGTCATCGTCATAACCATTTTTGTACAATATTCCTATAACTAAGTCTATAGAATGTACATGGTCCTCTCTCAAATTTATTCCAATCAAGATAAATAACTACAAATATATAGAGCTATAAGAAGTCTTAGAACTCTAACTCCATAAAGGAAATGAAGCACAAATTTGAAAACTACCACATACTAGATGCTATTAGGTAGTTGGCCATGGCTTGCTAGTAATCAATCACTGCCTACTAACAATAACTTCTGCTTATTGATGATTAGCCTCCACCTTATGTGTCTCGCTGTAATGCCCTGAAACTCAGGTAACCACAACTTTGCTACATGTTAGCCTTATATGCAAACATGCTAAGGCATACAAGGATCCATGCACTTGTTTATATTTCACTTATTATCATAAAATTTATCAACTCATAATTAATAACTTCAAATCTGAAACAAGAGTAAAGTGTTGACCACTTAATCTCTACCAAACTAAATATAACATTATACAAAGTCTAAAGAACATAAATAAGGAACTTGAGCAAAAGGAAACACTAGGGGAAATGACTAAGAGTCCCATAGCTCTACCTATGAACAATCAACTAAATACCAATAAGAGGAGTCACACGCAACTCTAACATAAAACAAGTCACATATATATTTACAATAGAAAACTAAACATAAGTCCGTAGAAATTCATTCTTAATAGCTAGTCTACAAAGTCTTAGCTCTATCGTCATAATAATAGTAGTCTCCCTTCTCATCATAATATAAATAGTCATAATCCGCATCTTCTGCATAGACATTATCATATACCTTATATCCTAAACTTGCAGATGAAAAACAACGACCCTTATAAGGTGAGTTAACGCTTAGTACATGATACTATGCACATGCATGTGAACACATAAGTAACAAGCACAACTATACGCACATATCTATAATAAATATAATAAGGAACTGTTTTAGTCTTTATTACTGAAGTCCTTAAGCAACATAGTCTCACTGTTTTAAGACTTAGAGTTACTTACAACCCCTTACAAACAAACAATATAGATACTATATGGATATGGTGTTGGGTCCTCCTTAACACCCAAGTAACCAATCACCAACTTAAATTTATCTAAATCCTTTCAATACAAGACTCTACTTAAGAACAATATTGCGTAAAGATTACCAAGTGTTTTACCAATACCATTGGATCCTATTAATAGGTGGTTGAAGCCAAATACATGTAGCAATCTTAATTAAGGTCTAAGTTCAATTAAGTCTGGTTAAATTACTACCCTAACATACACAAACAACATCCATGTATCTCATATCTGAATTTATAGTAGTGTTTGATGAGTAACTTGATGCTTTATAACCCAATACAACACAAATTAAACAACTCACCCCGTCAACTCCAACATAAAAGTCATTACTCACTTCTTATACTCTAACCCCTCAACTAAGCCTCAAGTCTTTATAAGTATCCTCAATCCAATTCTTGAGAAAAACAAAGTTTGGTTGTTATTTGATTTAAAAAATTTGTTTAAAAGTGTGTTGGAAAGGTTTTAGGGCGAAGAAAATCGTAAAAAAAGTCACAAAAACCAAGTTTGGAACTTTATGTGTTCTGCTGCAGACATTGCGTTTGGATGCTAGAGGATTGAGCACTTGGACGTCATGTTTCAACTTACATTCGTGAATCACAGAACACTAGTGTCTAAACATTAGCATGGATGGTGTTCGAATGCCATCTTCCCTTATACAACCCTATACTCGAACCTATAAACAATTCTTCCCTTTACCCAACCTTCTCCACTATGAACTCGTCCCCTCCATAACCTCAAATCATCATACAGCAACCAAACCCCAACATCACAATCAACTCCCAACTCTACCAAACACAATAAGAACAAAACTTTGGATGGAAAAAGAGGTTTGAAATAACTTACTCAGTGATTCTTGGTGTAAAACCTTTAAATCTGCAATTTCTATCCTCCACTTTTGTAAAGACAAGATCTCCTTCAATTTTCTTTATCAACTCGAGGGAAAAACAAATCTCAAAGGGGTTTAACTGATGACTTACCTAAATTTGACTATTCCTTAGCAAAATCTTAAGTTTTACTTTAATTTAGGCACTCTATCTCTTTGAATCCGAACCCAAAAGGTCTTCTTGAGAGAGTTTATATAGATTTTCTGGTTTTCCACAAAAGAACTATGTTTTTGGTTATGGAATAGTAAGGTAAGAAAACAATGTACTGGGAAGGAGGGGGGTTTGAATTTTCCCTTAAACAATTCTATCCCTAATACTTAATGTTTATTACATGCCATACTGAGCCTATAGTTTTATAAATCCTTTTTATTTTCTTTAATTCCCTTTTTGTTTATTATTTATGACTTTAGGTTTTACACTTGCACTTTAGCTAAGCCTTTTACGCCTTTGTTCCTTATCAACGCTTCAAAAACTTATATATGTTAAGTTCAAACACAAACTTAGAGTCTACTGAGATCGTAGTATTCATATTTTGAGTTAATGCCTCTTGTAGGAATGAAGTGCAGAAATTTAAACAGATATAATGAATTTCAATAAGAACTATAATAAATAATAAAATACAATAAATTATAAAATATAATATTGACTTAAATTGGGTATATGAGATAAGTTTGACTTATTGATAGGGTATTTGTCTAAAATATTGGGTTATAGATTAAGTTGACTAGGTTGAAATATATAATACTTTTTAATTTGGAGAGCATACACTTTTAATCTCAATGTTTATCTATTTTTCTATTTGAGTCCTAAACTTTTTTTTCCCTTTCTGTTTGAGTCATTAACCTTTCCAAATTTTTACAAGAATAAGATTTCTATCAAATATATTAATTTTTCATCCATTTTGAGTATATGTTAGATTCTAATTAGCCTTAAGGTGGTTGACTAAGATGGCTAAGGTATAGATAAATTTTCTACCCCTTTTTCTAAATTTTAATTATTTTTTTATATATTGTTACTTATTTTTATTATGTTATATAAATAAATTTATGTGATATTATTTTGTTATATAATTAAACATATTTAATATTATTATTTTATTAGATTAATTACTTATTATGGATCAATTTGAAATTGATAGCTATTATGGATGGATGAAAAGATTTTACATATTAGATGGATAACTTGGATAAAATAGATTGATGGTCTTACACCATTAGCTAACTTATCAATCGACTCACATGACAGATATTTTAAAGGAAATGGATTCTTTTCATTTTCATTCTCTCAATTTATAAATTAATGATCATTATTATCTTGACCACTAAACACAAAATACTAAACTCTAAACCCTAAACCTAACTTTCGTATTTACACCTAGGAATTGGTTCAAAAATTTCAGCATCCGGAAAACACATTTCCTTATATTGCTCTTCCTCTCACTCATCATGGCTTTAATTCTCATGCTATAATATTAGTTTGTATTTTAATTTATGAAGTGGCACAACCCTTTTAAATTTCAATAAATTACAAAGCTAAAATATTAATATTAAAAAAGGATGTTCAATTTTTTAATATGTTTTTTTTTTGGTAAATCAATTTTTTAATATGTTATATTTGCATAAATTCCACTTACCAAGTTCAAAAAGCTCTTATATAAAAAATCTAATAAAAAAATATTAAGTATTATATTCCATGTGTTATTTATATATGATATGTAAATATCAATAAAATATTAATACAAATAATAATGGAAAGAATAATTTTTAAATCAATTATTACTAATAATTTATACATGTCTTATATATTAATATTTTACTAGTATTTAGTATTACCAAAACTAAATTGATCTGACCCAATGTGAGTTGATCATTCCATAGAATTAATTCAATCTAATCAGGATCTAGCTCTAGTTTAATTCGATTCATTTCTTTAACCCTTAGTCTTCTTATATATTTCGATTACACATCATATGTACATAATATGTACGTATTATTTCCGGAATGCTTTCTCGGCGTGAATTTTATCAAAGTCCTTCACCTTATGCATTTTGATGGAGTACAAATTCTGAGTGGAAACAACATTTGTGTCGTGCCATAAAGGGACAAGCATGGTGAGATATGTGTACCCTTCGTGATATTGTAACAACCAGACCAACCAAACCCTAATTGTGCTCATCATCTCTATATACATACACACATCCTAATATCACATCAAACCCTATGAGCCAACCATATTTACCCTTGAAGCCCTGGCCCTTCACTGTTCATGTAATAAGAAGTAAAAATGTGTGTGTGTGTGTATGTACTAGTGGGGTCTCTAGAGCACCGTTGAAATCCTGCGCCCCCATTAGTGGTCCATTCATGCTTCACTAGTGTGGACAAGATCTAACACACCTTAAATCGGGGATCGGTTCGAGTGAAAATGTCCCTGCATAATAGGACTTTGATCTTCCTCAGACAAACATCAGATGGCTCATATAATTCTAATGGGAAAGCAATTTGGTCAATATATTTTCTGAATTATTCTAATAATCAAGCATTAGTAGAGGCATTGAAATATCCGTATATATGCATAAGGTTATTTATAGAAATCATATCTGTTATTTCTTTTCTTTTCTTTTTTTTTTTCTCATTTTGTATCTTTGTATTTTAATTGTTTACACTTTACATATCCATATGTAGTTAGACATTAAATGTAAGTACGTGGAACGCATGTGGGGCCAAAAAAAAAAAAAAAAACAAAAACCAAAGTTGGTTAGTATATATTAAATAAATGAAAGAGGAAAGAACCTTTGGTTTTTGTATTTTGCCTGCATGTATATATTTCTTGGGTCTATTTTAGGTTTCTGAATAATATCACTTAAATAGAAGATAAAATGAGTATGTAATGATTGAAGAGCAGAACCTAAAATATGGGAATGCAAAATAAAAAGAGATAAAGACATAAGTAAATCCTTGCCTATGGCAGGGCAATGGTGTAATTACAAATGAATTTTGTACAGAAGGAAATATGAAAATTTTACTTTCATTTAAGTGGAACATTCTAGTACAATATCAAGTTCTTCCGAAGAATCTTAGAAAAAGTACATAGAGGAAAAGAAAAGAAATCTGAAAAATGAAAAGGAAAATTTAAACCCCTGTTTTTATCAATATTAGAAGAAATGGATTTATAGCTTGGGCGGTTGGTATAATCGGGTATGCGAAAGTAATTTAACAAGCAAGAGTATTCCCGCGTTGATGAACCGAAAGGGAAAAAAAAAAAGAAGAAAAGAAAATTCCAAATTAAGACCTTGGTAAAGGCATTTCACAAGCTGAACAGCCTACTAATAGCTCTAGGGAAAGAGCGATTAAATTATGGATCTGCAAGCAAGTGCCTATGAGTCCGTGCATCAAATATTAATTATATATATGGTAAGGACATATGCCATATATTCTGCTGGATATAGAAAACAGCACTCCTATATATTAGACTGCATGTATTAAGTATAACTTTATTTGGTTGTCTTCAATTGATTAAGGACGTCTAGCCAGCTAATTGAAGTTGGCTTTGTTAATTTATTATTCATTTTAACAAAATACATATGTACATGCATATGTATATACACACACTAATGGATGGTGCATTCATTATCTGCACGCTAAGTATAGTTTTAAAATGTAATTTCTAAATTAAGCCCAAAAAAATATTTTTTTTAATAAAATTAGAGATCTGAAGAAAAATACTAACTTAAACAATAATCAAAAGGAGAGAACCACTTATCACAACTTCTCCACTAATATTGAGATAAATTTTTATGTCTTATCCTACAAAAATAAATAAATAAATAAACACAAAAATACTTCCTCTATAATTATAAAATTTAGCAAATCCAAATGATAAACAAATGATCTAGAACTTCAGCAGTACCTCCAGAGCAATTTCGATCTTAGTTACTCGGTGTAAGGAGGCACGCTATGACGTCGTATCGTCTGGTCTGCAAAAATATACTTCGCCTCCTTGTCAAAGGAATCAACAACAGTGGCAGGTGCTCGATTTGATAGCCCTCTCTGCTAAGGTCCCATCATGAAAGAACTTCGAGA
Organism: Lumnitzera racemosa; assembly: GCA_024138005.1. Lineage (NCBI taxonomy): Eukaryota > Viridiplantae > Streptophyta > Magnoliopsida > Myrtales > Combretaceae > Lumnitzera > Lumnitzera racemosa. The sequence goes on from JAMXBC010000009.1 coordinate 17,867,507, forward strand.
CGCTCTTCTTTCACAAAACTTAAAAGAAAAAGCGTATAAATGCAAATCAACATTCTTAACTTAAGCAACTAAATTTCAAAAAGGTTAAGTCTTTTATAAATTTTATAAGCATAATAAAAACCATAAGTATCAATTCATTAGAATTATATAAAAAATCAAGTAAATATAGAAATCCATAGAACTTCAACGCAATGAAGGCTCAATGAAAATTTATAAAATAAATAAAAACTTATAAAGGCTTAGTAGGAGGGAAGGTTGAAGTTTTTGGACAAAATAAAAGAGTTTGATAAGTTTTTTCCTTACGATTCATGCTTTCGAGTATCTTTTATAGACTCACTTTTTCGTGAATAAAAAACTTAATTTATCTTAAGCATAGATAATTTAATAATCAATATTATAATACAAAATGCTATAGGAAAATGTGATTTACGCGATGATCATTACTTGGACTAAAGAAAGATTGCCAAAGATTATTTCTTCACAATGTTGTATGCAAATACTTATCCTTAACTACTTGATAACAAGATACAAATAAAAGAAATCATGTTACTTTGACATTAAAATGAATCTCAATAAAAGACAATTTTATAGTGAAAAAAGCTTAATCAAGAAGAACTTTCTAATAAAATTAGTAAAAGTACAAAACTTGTAGTAAATAAAGCTTATGAAATGTGGAGAACAAAATATAAAAATCTAGAGAATCCGAAATCATAGTAGTGAAATTTATAAAAGTAAATAATTTGTAGTGAAAATAGCTTAATGGAGCATGGCGGAGAAAATATAAAAACATATAGGGAACGTAGGGTTAGTATGTTTTGTTATTTTGAAGCATATACATCACAAATACATATTTCTCTAATAGTTGACAATGCTCGTATGTGTGAGTGATGATTTCTGGCAAGATTTTTATAATACTCCATCTGCCATTCACACTAGACATAAACTTCTCTATGGATTTAAGAATAATTTTTGGATATGACATTTAGTTAATTTTGGTGGCTTTTATCAAGAGTTGCACATTTTGATTTAATTGGCAACGTTATGGGTGGGCATTCTAGGAATGGTAAAAGTATAGCTATATATATATATATATGTATGTATGTATGTATGTATGTATTTATATGATAGAAAAATAAATATAACCATATCAAGAATAAGGATACATATTATCTGAACGTAATGACAGTTAATAGTCAAGCTAATATATAACTTTTTAGCTTTTCTACCCGTTTGTCCAAAAAATTTCTATCACGCATTGACTTGATCTTTTGTAAATTTATATTCACACGTTTTCTTTGCAGAATATAATAAGACTATGAATGGAATTATAATGTCCAAGTAAGAGAAGGTAGTGGAAATAGTTATTACTTTATTTAACTAAAAATAACATAGGTAATTAATCGAGAGTAAATATATATATATATATTAAAATAACCTTGCCCTTTAAAACCGTAGCATTCAAATTATTACCAGATCCTAACTCTAATCACCACTTCATATGGTCCACAAACACCACTTGTTGTGTGAAATCAAATGAATGTGGCTTAGTTCACCTCAACCTGAGTCTATTAAAATGGTTCCAATTAGACGGGCGGTTTTAGTCTTGTAAATGGCTATGATTGGGCTCTTTTTATGGAGATTATATTCGATATGGTTGGGAGGTTCGAATTGCATAGGTCTAGCGGTCATAGTTAGGTGGTTTGAGTCTTATGGGTCCAAAAGTAATGCTCACTTAGTTTAGCTAGGTTGGTTATAAGATCTAGAAGTTAGTTCCAAGTGATTTGATCTAAAACTTGATTCATGGACTAGGGTTACAATATAAGTTTACTAACTTTAGAAAAAACTTATATAATTACAAATTATATAAAAAAATTATCAAAATATCAATACTGTATCACATCTTGAAGATACGGTATTATTATATAGTCACGATACATAAAAGTTAACGTCGTATTAACATTAGTATAAATAGTTATATCGTAACTTCAAAATGTAATATAAACTTGATATTTTGGTAATTATTTTTATGCAATTTGTATTTTGATAATTTTTTTAATTTTAATTATAACAAGTAATTTTCTCCATGGACTAGCATCTCATGGATAAAGTAGGAAGATATACAAGGAAAGATTAGAAATAGTTATTGAATTAGTTCTAAAGAAGGAATGATGATTCTTTATTTAGTTGCAATGGGAATTATTTATAATAGTTAAAATATAAACAAAACTCAATAGTAGCATTGTTAAGGAAAAAGGATAACTTATCATTCCACACCAATGAAATTCATCAAACATGTTGCATCTATTATTTTTCCACAATATGGGATTCACATTCTCTTTTATTTACTTCCAATAGCTTCCCTATGCAATTACAACCATTTTCCTAACTACTACCACCTCAACACCACCTTCATTCCCATATCAAGAAGCTCACATATGATAAGGATCAAAGCCAGATACTCGATGACTTCATCTCTTCAGCATAAAAGAAACAAATTAAATTTACGATTTTTCTTATATTTGTTTAATAAAAGGAAATAATGTTTTTGGGATTTTATACATTTAAGAAATAGATAAAAGTAAACAATATGAATGATTTGGTGATAAGATATGATATACTAATCATGAAATCGAACTTGGGTAAATTAAGCTTAAGACTAATATTACTCATAATCAAAGATACAATTAAGAAGGGATTTGTAGAATCATTGATATGATACACAAAAACTATATAAACCAATTATTTGAATTGATATTAAACACAAGATGAATGGGCAGGTTTGTTTGCCACAATAAAAGTAGATAAGAACAATAGTTGAGAAAAAATGATTCTAATTTATTCCATCACTACTGTCTTACAAATGATAAGTCATATATACATACGAAGTCTATCATACCCTTAAATTATTCACACCTCTGCAACTAATGAATTCACACATACATACAACACTCAAACTGACATAAGTTACAAATATTAACTGACACATATTGCAAACACTTGAATCGACAAATCTTCAAATCTAATTAATCATGTTGCTTGAATGAACCATCAAAATATATACTTGAACCATCATGATGTGTGGACGAACCATCAGAATACTTAGACGAACCATCAAAATGGTTTATAGGTGAACCATCATAAGGGAATTGGGTTGGCAAGTAATTACCTCTAGTGAAGTGGCTCCCTATTGAATCGGTTGACTCATATTTAACTTTGACCTCTAACGCTTTGACCATCGATCCCTATGTATGAATCATTAATTAAGTCTTCCTTAATTGCATGTGCTATGTCTTCGTAGGTCGTTTCATCCCATCTATCTTCAAATTTTCCTCATGTTTTTGAGTCCATAATGATGTGACCTAAAGTTGCACATTGATATTAAGATTTAAATTCATTGGAATGATCGAGTCTCCTTAGGTTTATATATTGGAAATGTATAAATACTTAGAAAATGAATAAAATAAAGAATATGCACAAACTATTGATTCGATTGATCAATCAATAGTTTGAATAAGATTTAAAAAATCCTATATTGATATGACTCATAATTTAGGAAGTTTAGTAAAAGGGTTTAACTATTTAAAGACTGATATACAATAATCAATAATCAAAAGTATAGATGATGGGAGTGATTTATCCATTCAACTTTAACTAGACATAATCGCAAAATCTTTTCAGTAAAAAATTTGAAAATTGATTGAACAGTTAAAGGGATTTATTTGGCTAAGGCTTAAAAAATAAGGGGAAGGGCCACTCATTTTTCTATTAATCTACAAAGCCTATTTGCGAATATATATATATATATATATATAATTTTCTTATATGGTATTCATTTATTCTCAAATTTTAATTGTCTAAGAGTATAACAACTATATTAGATTCATATATATATTATCGCTTTTAAAAAGTTTCAATAGAGTATCTATAATGAATGGAGTATATTTTTTTCTAAAATGGCACCGGAAGAATTAAATCTCACTCGAACTCTATCCTCAAGAAAAGTAGGTTTTGCATGACTAAAAAAGGTAAATTTTTTATAACTTGATTTCTCGTAATATTATGCCTGCATATATGGATTTTATGATAGATTTTGTAAATAAAATTTGAAAATTCCGTCGCGCTTTCACACTACAAATTCTAATAGTAAGTAGTTATTGATCCTCTGTTTAATTTGATTCTTAGCTTAATTATCATTGCATCTAATGCCAGTTCTAAGTTAAATATTTCTATTGTTTACGAACGTAATCCACTTGATTGATCAACTCGACGAGTAATTAGACTATCAAATTTTAGCTTAGTTAGATTTTTGAGATTTATTGTATATCTAAGCTAGGATTGATTATGTAAACGAAAACAAAATTACTCGAAAAGGCAGACAAGTTACTAACCTCGAGAGAGAAAACTTTTCATCCGCAGCTCCTAAATGGGTTGTGACAAAAACAAAAAAAAAAAAAAAAACATAAAGTTTGGCTCCTTATTTTGGTATTTGTTTAGGGTTTATTTATTTAATTATTTGTGAAGCTTTAGGCTTCCGGAGGTCAAGGACCATCTTGTCCTTAGGTGTAAGTGAAAAAGTAATCAATTCCCGTTGGATTTTTTTTTTGGGTATTTTTAATATATATATTATCTCTTTTATATATTATTACATATTTTATTAATTTTACGTTATATATCATTATATATGGTTTAATTTTTTTATATATTTTGACAAGATTATGTGTATGTTCTGCAGTGCGGTTTTTCACCTGATATCGAAGAGCGTTTTACACTTTCTTTTTATTCATGGATTATTATTGTTGCATCGTCATCTCACAACGATTGGACTTCTTTCCATTAGAATTTCAAAATACTACTTAATTCCATTTAGATAAATCAAACCATAAATTTTCCCTGTATTTTCGTATGGTGACCACTCTCTAATGTGTTAAAATCGTTCTAATTCATGTCTAATAATCATTTGCGCTTCAAAAAGATCATCAGAACTATAAAACTTGTAATGTTATGTGTTATTATTTATAACAATAAGTTGTAATCCTTTTGTTTATTTCCTTAACAACCAAACAACATTTACATGTTAGATTATCCGAAATTAAATTATAAATCTTTGCAGAAATCTGACACAACAAATCTCCAAAGTCAAATCATTAATATCCTCCGAACCAAAATCCAGTTCTTCACCCCGGAATAATAATAGTAATGATAAAAAAAAAATACTCCGTTTGTCTGGTAATGCAATTAATAGAATTCCTTTTTATATTAATTTAAATACTAATCCCGTCAAATGATGTCACAATAAAATACCATACTATATATTTAGATATCCTTCTTTATTGCATGAGAATACATATATCAGGTGCATATGTAAAATATAATCAGACAGATTTTACAAATATGTCATACATCTTTGACTAAATCCATTAAAACCCTCTCTCTCCAACAGCTTGGATTTCCTTGGATCCACTAATTTTTACATATAATTTAGATGGGTCAATCATATGATCATATCATTGACTGAATAATATATATATATATATATATATCTCAAACCTATGCTATTGTTTATCAGTATATAAATGGGATGCTTGTATTCCCCGTGAAATAAGCAATAATATATCACGATAAAGAGTTTGGTATGTGTGTGAGGGCAACATGTGGGTTGGAGTTTGGACCACAATACTTAAGAATGAAATAAAGGCTACAATGGATTGGATTAAATTACCTTGTTCTCTTTTCTTTCGGTTGATCATTCATCGTAACTTTTCCTCAAACAAAAAAGAGATTTTCTAAACCATCAAATTGTACTTTTATTTTCTTGTAACTTCATTTAAACAAATGTATGTATTACTATATCCTCACTAAAGCTAAAAAACGGTCACTAATTAAAATCCTTTTACCGATAAAATGGAAGCATTAATAAAATTTTATCCCTTTAATTTTTTTAACCATTCACTAGTGTGTTTGTTTGGATATTTATTCTGAAGATTAAGCAAATCCAACTTGTTGGGGTTTCCCAAGGAGGGATGAGTGACCCACTCTTACTTGAAAACCCTTTTCCATGTGTCTGGTTTGTATTTGACAAAGAAAGAGAGTGAGAGGGTGTGTGTTAATTTGGAATGGTCATAATATGGGGTCTACAAGTTAACAAGTATCTTTCAAAAAAATAAATAAATGATCCAGAAAATCTGAACAAATATAAAAATAAGAAAGAATATAGAAGAATAAGGGGAAAAAAAAAAAATCTTAATAGATTTTAGTTCTCCATGTGTCGTATGTTTCATTACTCCCCTTTTATATTCAACCGTCCCCTACCCACTCTTTCCATAAACCATACTCTTCCATTTGAGAGAGAGAGAGAGAGAGAGAGATGGTGGTTACTGTTGAAGGCTTTTGCTAAGTGTAAATTGCAACTGGAGGAGGCATCCAAAGGGATCGCATTGATCCTATATCATATGTTTAGGTTTTCAATTGTGTCCCTTAAATTAAGAGTTATTTGGATCATGCTATCCCTTTGGATACCTCCTTTGGTGGCTAATCATAACTTCAATGGTGGCGGCCGCCGCCGCCGCCGCCATCCCAAGGCACCGCGGAGTCGATAATTCTCCATTTAACATGTAATCAAGGATGAAACGATGCATTTGGATGCATTCTGGTTAATACCAAGTAAGTTGTCGCATAAAGTACCATGTGTATATTAGATTAGTACTATATATTTTTCCTTCGTATATCTATTTGTATATAAAATAAGTCAGTCAAGCTTGTTAATACAATTACAGCTTTATTTGCAAGTCTTTCATCAATCCGTCGTCCATTTAGGTTTGTTTAAAATTTTTATATTTATGAAATTTTATGATAAATTTAAATTATAGATAAATAGATGTTGTTTTTTTTTTTTATTTATTTCTCCCTCTTAGGCATTGGATCTGTTTCCTTTTTTAAGATTAATGGAGCTTTCACTTAAATTTCTTTTTTTTTTCTCTTTTTAAATTCTTTTTTTCTTTTCGTCTCAAAAGTTTTGATTGTTTGAAAAGGACAAGAAAAAAAAAAAGAGATAAAAATGAGATAAGCGGTGGAGTCTGATTTAAGAGGATTGATCTTTATTTGGAAAATAAAATTCAATTTTTTAACAGTAAAATTGAGAATAGTTGTATCGACAGAAAAAATAATGGACTGGACGATCCCTCAAAGTTTGCCCAAAACTGATCATAACGCAGCAGATTTGATCGTTCATAACTATGCAAACACAGTAATATTCACGAGAGATTGATTTTGGAATAAAAAACCGAATTCTTTCTTGGGGTTTTTTTAATAATAATAATTTTTGTTGCTTACAGTTGTCGCCGTTGAGAATTTTAAAGTTGGAATATTTTATATTCTATACGGCTTCAAAGCCAAGCATAACTAAAGACTTGTATAAAAATTAACTTACCTTTAGTGAATTGTGGTTTTTTATTTTTTTTTGTTCAATTTTATATTTGAATACATTAATTATTTTTCCTCATTACCTACTTGATTCCTAAATTATTATATTTTTACCGGGTATGAAGATAAAATCATCTTATTATATGTTTTTGTTCTTACCTTTAAAGTAGTGCATAAATTATATTTTGAAGAAAGCTTGAGAGAAGAGTACTCTTAGTAGAAATATTTGTTCATATCTAAAGAAGAAACTTTGGACTGAAGGTCCTATATAGAAAAAGACAGTAACGTGGGCAAGGTGGCCTATGTCTTAATTATTATAAGCAAAGATTGTACGCAAATTAATACTCCAGGACATACAATAATCAGAATCCAATGCAGTCGAAACATACAATAGCAAGGAACTTCCATCTTTTCCACATGTGACCTAACATTGAGGAGTCATACATGTGATAGGTCGCATAAAATACAGTAAAAACTGCTATCTGTCTCGAAGAAAAGGTAGATTAGATATACCCGATTGTATTTACATCTTCTATTCATCTCCTTATATATATATATATATATATATATATATATATATATATATATAAGAAATTAGGATTGTCTTTATAAGGAAAATGAAACTTCCATGTAAGTTGTTTCTTCTCATTACGTGTTAAAATCCAATGGAAGAGACCTATTTCTATGATGACCAATTTTTTTTTTTTTTTTCCCCTTCTTTCTCTTCTATTTCATATTTTTGTTATTAAAGGTTTATTTTGAGTTTAAATTTTATCAATTTGTTTATTTATCCTTCTCAGTCACATGTACCCCAACATTCTTCTTCAGCACACTTATCCCTTTTTCTCACAAGGCTCCAACTAACCTTCTTTCTACAGCATCTTCCATGAATAATATTTATGTTACTGTAATTTGAATCTCTTTATGACTTTATTGGGGAAGGCTTTTTAGAGAAATTGGAGGTTTTCATTATATGGAAAGGCTGTACCTGCCAACTCAATTTATAATGATAGGATGTATTTGCGACCAACTATCCACCTTATATGGTAAGTTTTCATGTACTCTTCTAGGTTAAGAATTTTTCACTTGCCATAATTAGTGGAGACTAAAAGCCAAAGGAAAAATTAATAATATCAATATTATCAACCAGTTCAATTGTTTTCTTAAATAACAGACATGTATAACAGGCCGAATCAGATAAATAAATGCCAATCAGCTTTACTTATGGGTAATTATTAAAAAAAAGCCCCATGAAATATGAATCTTTTTTTGGTAAAAAATTGGGTCGCTATTCATTAGTATTAGTATTTGCTTGCTATTCATCCAAACTAATAACATATTAGTATTGATGAGTTTTTTTTTTTTTTTTTTTTTATAAATCATGACATTGGACATTGATAAATATATTTTTAGTTAATTAAAGTTCACAATTATTTCTAATGTTGTTATATAAGCAGAAAATTGGCTAAGGCATGCTTTTGAATCTTATTTTATAAAGTTCTACAATTTTGTTTCGCTTCTACTATTTATTGGTTAACATAAGATAAATCTTTTCACATAAATATTAGCTGTATTTTCTTGGTGGAGCTCATGAAATTTGTAATTGGTACATTGATTTATAAATTTTCTTATTAAGCATTTAAAACAAATGCCATGAGCGAGGGCCACTCGCTTGCCAAACCCACATTATTGATGAAGAGGCTTATTTATTAGTAGTTTCTAGCTGTTCCTCAACAGACTTTCTTATTCAAAACTCCGAGTATACGGAACTCCTTCCTGTAGGCCAACCCCATTAGATGTCCTTAAAGCATCTATGCTCTAAGATTAGGAAAACCTCCTTGTCGAAGGGATTCCTTAAATAGGGGCTGGTCCTTATAAGAACATCCCATCTACTTTGAGTTTCTATACGTTTTTCAAGGTTTCAATACTTATAGTAAGATAAAAATAAGACTATCATTCATATTAGAGAGCATTATGGACAAAACTAGCAAAAGTAAAACAAGGGTAAATTTTTTATACACTTATTTTTAGCAGCATTCTCTATTAAGGATATGGTACATAAGAAATAAAACCCATATATAGGATGGCTTTATTATATGTCATAATACTTGTAAAGGGTATTTCTAAACATAGGTGTGCCAAGGTTCTATCTATTTACCTTTTGTCAATGAGATGCCTTTATAGTTCTTGAATATTTATAATATCAAAACTAAGCGATCTTAACTCTCTTAAGGTGGCTTTCATTCTTTACAATTATTATCTCTATGATTCTTGATCAATTAGGATCATTATGAATAGTTTTGACTAGAAAACTCATTACACTCTTGTCAAAGATATGCTTTGAATCATGGCCTTGAGGTTTTATTTAAAAGATGAGCTCTTTAGTGAGAGTTAAGGTCATTCTTAGTTGTGGTCGAGATGTCAAAGATGATCTTGAAGGAATGATGTTCCTTTTGATTCTAATCGATGCACCAATATAGGTTTTTATGGATATTGGACATAATTGCAAGATATTAATCAAATGATTTTGAGGCACATTTAAGGTTCTTTTGACACACTTTTAAGATATTATAAAAGAAATTATGAGGCTTTTTGTTTTTGGAGATATCAATGTTTTATTGTACCAAAGACTACCATAATGCCAATTTTTCATCATTCAACTTTCTCCACATCAAATGAATGAGTTGTGCTCTATCAGATATTTAACATAATGGGATTCTCTTACCATAGGCTAAAATGCTACCCTTTCTAATTTTATTATTTTGCTTTATTGGTGACAAAACATTAGGTCTCAAGACATTTATATGATGTTAATAGCTCTTGTTGACTAAATGCTTTTAGGACTTATGAGATAAACTGCTTCCTTTTTACAACTATGCTTTTTGTATTCCATTTTACCTTCTTAGTTAGACATCTTATCATATTATTAGTATCTTCACCCCATCATTAATGATGGGAGAGCAATGATATTGGTTTATAAACCTAAGAAGTGAAGACTAGGTTAATACTTGATAGGAACTTTTGAATTAAGTAGATTATAATGCTCATTAATCACCCTTAGTTTCGATATTTACCATTGTTGGCCTAGATTATTACAAAGGGGATTGAAACACGTCACCAACCAAATTATGTGCCACAATATGGGGGGTTTCTCAAACTTGCAAGAGAGCACCTTTGAAGTCCCTATCCACTATAATCTAGTAAGGACATCAATGCTATAAGGCAAGCAAAAGATGATATCCCAAGTTCATAGGTTATGGGAGACTAAAAACTTCTAGCTAGTGCATTGTATAAGGTTCATTGGTTACCTATTGACTTAGCTATTCATGACCATTTAATTAGGTCATCACACTTACTATCGTAGGGATCCATTTGTTCCATCAATTTGTAATGTCTAGCTCATCCCTTAGATTATTTACTACAAGATTTACTAGAATGTCAGATATTGTTTCATGGTTTTGGTTTATTGCTAAGACATAAATAATCGAGAATAACTATGTATTTCTTGGTCCATTAGTGTCTGTAAGAAAAATTAGGGACTTTCCCTTCGTGATATTTGTTATGTAGGTGCTTGAAGGGTTGTAAGGTGAGTGCTCCATTAAAATGTGGACTTTCATTTACCATTTGAAGTTTTGTTCTTTTTTAACCCTGAACTTCTTTTCTAGGTTGCAAGGAGCTCATGCATCACCATCATTAGAACACATACTTTCATGTATACTAAACACCAATGAATTTAGAATAACAAATGACTAAATCATGAATAACATGTCTTTTCTTTCTTAGTTTTAGTGTCTAGGATTTTTCTACCCAACATTTTCTCCTCCATTTTAAATCATAAAGATTTGAGATTCTCACTCACTTTAAGGAATGGCTACTCTACAAATCAAGCTTTCCATGTTTGATAGGACCAAAATACATCACATTAGAATAGATTAGAGTGGAAATAAAGTAACCAAATTACCCTTACTATCCTTACTAGTAGGTTATATATATTATGAGAAGTTACAATAGGTTACGCTTGTTAGTGGGTAGTTATGGTAAGTTGCATCATGGTGATGTGTGGTCATGTATAGTGATGGTCTCAAGTAGGATGAATCATAGAGAGTTGGCCTATGAGTTACATCGTAGGTAATGTTTAGTTGCATGCAGTAGTATTTATCATCGTTAGCTTGTGTCTTAACGATATTTTTTCTTACATAATGGTGGTAATCATAAGTGCATTAGCTTATTGTGGACTGCCCATTAGTAGGTTGTATCTTGGTTACTTCATTGGTTATTATGAGCAACTCCGATTATGGTAGGGTTATTGCTATTGTAGTGGGTTAAGTTCGATGCACTATAACATATTGGTAGCTTGATTATGAGTTGGGTTTCATAGAAGACCAGGTTTGTACGTTCATTCAGATTTAATAGTAATCTAGTCATGGTAACTATGTTAGGTCTTAGTGGTTCCATTGGCAGCTTGGTGTTTGGCTTTCAATAGGTCAATTGGTGGTTTTAGCATTACAATTGCTAGTTGGAAAGAGAACCAAACCAAACTGCATATAACCCTAATTCTTGATAATGTTAATAAAATTCGTAAGGTAGAACTTACCTTCAACTCTTTATATTAATCTATTGAGGTACATCCTCGTATCCATTGCTTGTTCAACACAAGACTTGAAGTGAAAGTAAATAGCAAGTCGTGATAAAAGAAATTGTATGTCAAGTCAAATGGCTTGGTTTAATCAATATGTGTATCTTCTTTTATAGGAGTTTTGGCTTATAGTCTTTATGGGACTAGGCAATTATTTTCCCTCACAAACTTTGACTTGATTTTAGAGGGAAGAGTTATTTGCTACTCAATTCTTAAATTCAAGTGGAAACATTGTCTACATGGTTTTGGATGTATAAATAGTAGTTCCAACTATTTAGTAACTCTTGTGTCATTGAGTGCTTGAAGCCCTTGGAAGCACATAAGTAGCATGTTCAAGTATTTTAGTCTAATCTTTTATTTATGTTCTTCTTTGCCCAAAGGATGGCTTTCTCAAGTGTGATATCATGCTTCAAACTAACGCGTATTCTATTCTATCAATTCTTATTCTCACCATTTCATTGAAACATACCATGGAAAAGAGAAGATACAAGTGTGATATCATGCTTCAAACTAATGGCATATTATATTCTATCAATTCTTATTCTCACCATTTCATTGAAACATACGTGTATCTTCTCTTTTCCATGAGTAGGCTATGCCTATTGGGCTATCATCCTATTGGCCAAAGTGTCATTTGACCATTGACTTCAAAACAATGAAAAAAAGCTATCCATGTGATCATCCTATTGTCTCACGTGCTTGCTCATTTTTCAATGTATTAAAAAACCAATAAGGTGTACTAAAGAAGAACTGCCAAACACAAGTCTTCCATGATAGGATAGGATTTTCAGGAAGTAATAACATATACTTAATATGATGATGTGAATAATTAATATTATATTATCAAAAACATTCTTCATGATGATATAAGTTGAAAATCATATAATATATTTTATACATAGAAATACATATGTACATACGTATATAATATACCTCAGTAATAACCAATTAATAGTTGGTGTAAATTAACACATAAATTGATGATAAATGCTGCCGTTAATTATGTTAATGCTTAGGTAAATATAGACGACTCAATATCCCCATTAAAAATTCAAATTAATTTATGTCCTCGACCTGGAAATAATCGATGATGGACTGAAAAAGTACAATTATGGTGTCATGGGAGTTGGAAGGGAAGAATTTTGGGCACTAAAATTGTACAAGTTGTCTTGAAATGGCATAGATTGAGCCCTAGTGTCTCCTTCTTGGACTACAAAAACTCTAAGAAGGACATCACAATGTGACAAGGAGGAAGACTCGGATATGATATTTCAACTGCAAGAGGGATCAATGGGGACCCAAAAGTCAAAACCCCTTGACTTTGCCTCCTAATTTCCAAAATTCAAACTCATCTCTCTTTCTCACATCATATGTTTTCGAGCATAATTTCGAGTACATCGTAAAAGACACTTGCTTAGACACCAACCGACTTTTGGGTCTTGAATTCTTAAAATGTAATTTTATCTTGTAATAATTTTTCAAAATATCTATTTATTCCTTAAGTTAAGGATATAACTGCAAAATTATTACCAAAAGGATGGTGTATTAATAAAAAATTAATACCATATTTGGTATGTGGGATAATTTGAAATGAAAGGGGATATGGAATCAGAAACGAAATGATAAATCTTTTTCTATTTAAAGTGTCAAGAAGTTGATTTCATTCTAATATTATGTTTTTTTGTAATATATTTACAATAGAGCGAAATGCGTATATAGTAATATTTGTAAAGAATTTCCTTATTTGTTGCATGGAATAAGTATTATATGTTATAATGAGAGTTAAAGAGTAATTATTGATTAATGAAAGTAGAATGAAATGGAACGAATTCCTCCTTAAAGTTAGAATAATGATTCTAAAGCATCACAATTCTATTTTTTAGAGACACTTTTAAATATGTGAAAGGAAATGAAACCTTTTATTATGATATTAGCACAAGTTGCATATTTCTAAACGTTAAAAAAGTAAAAGTATATTTTGAAAGTTTAGTAATTTATAAAACACATTTTGAAATAAATAGCTTTAGAATGTAATTATAATTCCCCTATAATTTGGCTTTTCCGCTAACATTAGCAAGAGATATATGCGCTTTAGGGAACTCCTTTTTCAGCCATGAATTGCAGATCAAAGGGATTTGATTGCGATGTAGGAGATGTCTTTGGGGGGCATTGTTATCATGCATTAGCAACGAAATGATTGTGCTTTATTTAGGTGTAAAAAGCCTAAAAAGATAATGGACTAGACTAGGTATGGATTTCAATGTTGCCACTAGTTGGCCTTGTGCCCCATCACATTATGTGTCGAGAGTGCTCAAGCCTCACGCCAGGGATTGTTCATCATGATGATGATGTGTCCATGACATTTTCTAATTTAGAAAATATAAAATTGGGTTCTCTGACTTTCGTTATCTTTTAAATTCAAGTTTTAAATGTCTTACGTTTTCTATTTAAACCTCCCCGCTTTCAAACGTTGAAAAGTTCTCTATCATATTTTTCGTGAACATTCTTCCAACTTTAATTGCTAAAACTTGAGAAAAGGTTTAAACTATTTAAATAGAAACTTTGATAATCCAATAGAAGTAGCAAACAAACAATTTTCATAATAATAATTGCTACTCTAAGCTTATCAACTCAATGCAATTATTATATATATTATAAATATAAGAAAATAAAATTGATTTGATCTATTTCATTAAAAAAATCAATATCCATAATGATGTTGTTAGATCCAAACCAAAGGGCTTATTCGAGAATGAGAAGGGTTAAAGAGTTGAGAGAGTCAAACTGTGGTTAAACTAGAATCAAAATGAGAGCAACAAAATATTAGAATACAATTTTCATATATTCATAAGGTAATATATTATCTATATATTTGTGGTTTAAAAATAAGAGTTTTTTTTTTTACCTTTTATCTTTTTATTCTTCTTAAATCTATATTTATTTTTTAGTGAATTGGTGCGTTTCTCTAGAAAAAAGAAAGCAAATGGTACACATCAATTAAAAAAATCAGTCGGGTTGTATAGAAACCAAATTATTTGACCAATTAAGTGGAACCTGAGAAGCTTGGCAATAGAGAAATCACTTAATCCCTTCAATTCTGGTTTAAATCCTTACAAGTTTGCTGAAATTTAGCAAGAAATCCATATCTATTGTTGAACTTTTCATTCTACAATACATTAAAAAAATAAAAGGGGAATTAGCACCACTTGCCCAATTTCTCCGTCCAACCCTGCTTGGAAAATCTACGTGTTACGGTTTAGGGCCCACATGACGACATAGTAAAACTATACACACAATGGAAGATGCCAATATATCAAAACGAGATTAGACTTTCTTTTAGTACCATTTGTCTGCAAATTTCAGTTGAAAATTTGTTCAAAATTAAAAATCAGTACTAAATTTTTTTTACAAATTTTAATGATTTTGTATGATCTACAACACGTTGAGTTTAATTCATAAGATAGGCACAAAATTGTCATTCGCTATTATTACTTTTAGTCTATAAAATTGCTATTCATAAAAAATCAGTAATTATAATTCTTTCACAGTATCCAAGTAATAGCTACTCTTTATATTTTTCCATATTCGATTAGTGAACCGTAAATAGTCTCAAACCCACCTACCACCACATGACTCGTGCAAACTTTGGACCCACCATTTCACTTCCATGACCACCGCAAGCAAAGAAACCATTAGACCCAAGTGGGGTGGTACTCGACCATAATCTAGGTTGTTTGAAGCTAGGTGAGGTGGTGATTAGGGGTAAGTTTGGATTGCATTCTAAAGTCAGAATGTAGCATGGATATTTCGATCTTCTTAATTTTGGTGTAGTTTTAACCCATTTAAATAAAGTATCATTTGAAGCTTGTAAATTATTCTCATCTCATTACGTTCCACCAACCAAGCATGCTATTAGTATTGTTTAGTGCCATTCTAGTCCTTATTTATGAGTTCTCAACTTCCTTCTGTAGGATCTATACTTTCTTGTAATTGATACGTAGAGTTGTTAAAAATTTGCTATCTAAAACTAATATTGTTTGTCAAATCTTAAAAACCACGTGTGAGTATTGATGTTAGTTGGTCTACAATCAAATTACATATGAGTGCTTATTTTAACACTTCTTTCATGTAAGACTAACACGTCCATCCAATGAAGAGGAGAACACCAAGGCGGGACAAGCTTTTCACCATTGGAGCAGCTAAGGCTGACGTCAAATCAAAACACAACATGTCTTGACACAAGAAAGCAAATGTCGCCGCACATTTAAATGCTACTGCATAGTCACCAACTGAGCAAAACACTTGCACTAGCAACATTTGCAATTGGCTATCATCAAAAGAAACATTTGCAATTGGTTCAAGTGCGAGTGTCATCCTTCGTTTTTCGACTTTTGACTAGCATTCAAACTCAGGAATGATGTTTGGTTTCTGTTTCCGTGATCCGATTCCTAAAATCCAATTGTCAATCTATTATTTGGTAAATCCCATTGTATAACAAATATATGTATATTATTTCATTTTGTTGATTTTCATATTATTCAAATAGCCCCATTAAAGAGTTTCTTTTATACATTTGTCAAAAGCTCCAAAAATAAATAATTCATAATTTTTCAAGATTGTTTACCCACCAAACAAAAAGTAAGTATATAAAAGACGAAATTTTTATTTATTTGAACTTGTTAGAAGTGCATAAAATATATATATATATATATATATATATTGGAAGGAATGGGCAGTGCATGTGGTGATTGACTACGAAACTTATAACTAAGTTGTATTCTCGATAAATGAAATCTTAAAGATAGATTTAAAGGTGAAATAATATTCCACTAACATGATTCTTTTAGAGTGATATTATTTTCTCATTATGATTGTCACAATGAAATTAAAATTCTTATTTGTCGAGTCTAAATTTTTTGTTTTCATTTTTCATTTTTCATAATCTGATCAATATTAAGCTGTACTATTCTAATATTAACCCTCAACTAATAACTAAAAAAATTTTGGTTTTGAATGATTACTAACTTAGCTATTAATATGTGAGAAAATCATTTTTGAAAAATGATTTTTAAAAAACTAGAGATCTTTAGGTTTGAGGACTAATTTATTAAACTTAAAGTGGAACCACTTTCAAATTTAAACTTATTTTTTAAAATACCCATTTGACTTAAAAGAATAATCGTAAATTCATGAATAAGGAAAATTAATTTTATTTTAAAAAATAAAATAAAAATTTTAATTTATATATAAAAAGGGAAAATATTTTTTTTTTCCTATTTTAAGTCACTCATATATGCCTACGTTCCCTTTAGTAGGGATAAGACTTCCTGTAGATCAATTTAAAAAAATATTAGTCGGTTGATTTATTTTAGTTTAGAAATATAGTTGGGTTTGAATTTTTAATCATTTTATTTTATTTAAAAAAGAAATCCTATGGAAAGGGTCTTAATTTTTGAAGATTTTATATTTGAAGAAACTCTAAAGAAAGTCATAATCTTTAAAAGAGATTAATTCTTACAATTTTTCTTTTAAGAAGAATCTTTTTCTAAGTGAGAAAGAATTTTTTAATATATATATATATATATTGTAAAATTTACCTTATTAAAAAAAAAGAAAAAAATTACTTTATAAGAAAGAATAAAGGAAAAGATTTTTTTTTTCTTTTTTTTAAGGTTAAAAGAAAGTGGCAAAATGGCTTCTTTATTAATCACTGCTATATACAAAAAAAACCCTATTTTTGTTTTTTTTTTTTAAATTGGACATTAGAAAACAAAAGATAAAGTAAAATAAAAAAAGACAACAAAACAAACATAAAGCTAGGTTGGTGGATCTTAGGCATAGGTTTAAATGCGATTCGAGGCTGAGCCACGAGTCACATGTGACCTGCATGTGTAATAAGGAATAAAGAGAAAGGGTAACGTTGATGGGAACTGATGTGAGATGATCCGATAGTTGTTTCAAGTGGATAAGACCACTTTTATGAGGTATCTAATGTTGAAAAACTCAATGGCGGTGATGTCTTAGCTTTAAGTGGCGATAGGGTGGTGCCTGGTTTGTTTAGAGAGAGAAAGTGGATGTAAAGCTTAAATGATAGAAAATTAGGTTAAGTTAAGAGTGGTTTCTTATGTTTTTGGGGGTAAGGAATTTCGTGGAGTAGTTGGTTTGGCTTGAATTGGTGGTTTTAGAGACAGAAAACGGAGCACAAGTTGGTAGAGAGAGAAAATGAACATATAAGCTTATGGGAGATGATTTTGTATTGCTTGATGCTCGAAAGTGTTTTCCAAAAGCCTATTTATAGTTTTGCAGCTTAAAACAAACATGAGAAATTTTAAAGTACATTGAATTCGAAGATTTTAATAAATGGGTATTGACTAAAAAATATTTGAATTTAAAACAAATTGACGTAAAAAATGATCAAAATGCAATTCCCTTATCATGTTCTTGCTTACTTTAGACATTAGAAGCTGAATCGAGCTTAGTCCACTCAATAGAAAATTTTCACATTTAAGTTTTTTTCGATTTTGAAGCTTCTAATTAACCCCTCAAATGGTTGAATCTAGACAAGTTTTTAGTTCCAATCCATAGTATCCTAAGTTTAATTTGCTATTTCACCATTAATTTGGTAAAATTGTGAAGAAAAAGGGACGAAAAATCACCTTGAAGTAAGCTGTCCAAGTGGGTTGCACGCAAGAAAACGAAGGAAAAAGATGAAAAATGAAAGAAAGTACCATGGTTAACTAATGAATAGCTGATACATAGCACCGTTAAGTATAAGAGCAAATTTGAACCTTAAACGTGTAAGATTAACATAAATGCCTCAACCAATTATGCTATACCTTTTCTTAAGCTTTTGTTGCAAATACATAAAATATAAAACTCTTATGTTGACCTGGATAAATCTACTTTAGACCAAATTGAGCCTCGAATCACCTAGTTCTCAAAAAATTAAAGATACACCAAAAAATAATTAAATAAATTACATATATGCCAAAAATATTTTCAAAATCAATCTAATTTAATAGTTTTCCAAGTCTCAATTCATTGATTGTACGATTATTTCAAAAATTGTTTTCACCGTAAATTGACCAGTTTAAGCTCAATTGATGTACCATTTAAAACCATAATTAATTTAAGTTAATTTCATGTTTACAAAAATATTATTTAAACTTTCACCATAGGTCGACTATTAAATTAAAAAAAAATATATATATATATTTTCAAGCATTACTCAGAATCGTTGAATCGCATATGTGCACTTTGACTTTATTCAAACATAAAAATGACATGACCTTGTTCAATTGAACCCTAAAATGGACCTTAGACTCTTATTTATCCAAAAAATCTTATTTTCCTAATCTTTCTTTATATTTTATCATTTTTCAATTTTATTCTATTTTGATTTTTGCATTTTTTCTGAATTTTCAATTTTTTTTTTGAATTTTTCTAAATTAGGACCATTTTCTTCAATTCTAAAAAGAAAAATCTAAAAACTATAAAGGAAAAAAAACCATGTACTTATAGTTGTTCCTTTTTCTAGTAAAGTTTGAATAAAACTATACCACAAAAACAAATGAGACACCATTTTCACCTTAAGGATATACTTGTATTAAGAAGAGCCGTAATCCACTAGCTATCTTAAACTTGCTTTATTAAGGATTTTTGAAGGTGAATGATAGAGCTAGGCTATCTTTAAAAGGCAAGTCTATGTAAAACTCATTATGGAAGATAACCTAGCATGTTCTAAAAGTAGACTTATATTAAGTAGACACATTTTAGGTGCAATTAATGTCATATCTTAACATAGCATATGATGTACCATTACACATGAATACCTATTAAAACTTAACTCAACATGCACATTTATCAAAAGAAAACTTTATTTATATGATAATGAGGTTGCTACATTAGAGTTTAGTTGGACATTTGGTTGCAAGTTATATCTACAACCTAATATTTACATCAAAACATGAACAATCATTTTCTTTTGTCATCATCAAAATACTAGGATTCTCGACTTAGTATAGGTTCCACCCAAAATTCGATAACTTCGACTTACGCTCTTAGTATACATCCCCCTTTGGATTTAGGCCCTTCACGATGTTATTAACTTGAAGATAAAATATTTTATTGCCTCAGCTATTGAAGCTGAGTGAGAATAGATAATAAATAATATAATATAGGTAATATCATAATTAAAATATTTCAATCATAATCAGTAGGTGCAACTTCACACATACATTAGCTAAACTAACCTTTTATTGCTATCAATGTAGTATGTTATGCTCATACACATGGTATATATTGGTACCGATATCTTATACCCTTTTGATATCCTCATCCAGTTAGTTGATATAGTCAGGCATCTAAATATAACGTTTAAGAACCTAGGGCAATAAGGAGCTACTTGGGAGTAGGATCTCCAACCAAATTAAACTACACAATATGGTCTACCAAATCAAAAAGGCAACAAGGAGCTGCTTGGAGTAAAACCCCCAACTTTATTTTATAAAATTAGACCACACATTGTAGTTTACCAAATCAGACTATCAAAATAGTTAAGATGTTCAAACAATGAGAATTTCTATACTTCCAAAAATTGAGTTCGTAAAGCCATGATTTTTCTTGATTATTTAAAAGTCTCATTTTGAAAATTCTAACCTGTAGGTCTCTTTTTATTCCATGTCATGCCATGATATGCTATAACCACTCAAATATATCATTCTACACAATCAGTATTTAAGTTTGTTTAGCCTAGTCATTTGATTCTAGTTTTTGAACTCTCCCTAGTGAAATCTTAGCATCTTACTTAGGTTTTACTTAGGTAAATACTTAGTAGATTGAGTTAGTAATCACTTAACTTCTGTAGTTAATACAATCATTTGTAAACACCACGTAAACACTCAACATAGCGGCATAACAGTTTAATCAAGATATAGTTATTATCATTTAAAATCACCATATCGACATCCACCATAGTATCGTGTTTATTTAATCAAGATATAGCCAGATCTAATCAACGTAATATTGAATAGTATGTAGTGTTATGAGTAGTAATATATCTATTTTAAGCATGGGTTAGATCCATTTACCTAACCTTAAGAGTAATGTGAAATCTTAAACTTCGTGATAGCTAAGAAAATATAAACACAATCTCCAACTTTACTAAGGGTCAAATCCGAATTTTTATAGGCTTTCACTATTGCATTTTGAAACTTCATTAGATCGTATCTTACTCATTCCTTATTTGATTTTAGTAAATTGTATATCATCATGCTCATTGTTTCAAGTACTATTAATATACCTTAAGAATCAAGATTAATCAATATTGGCAAAAGCCCAAAAATACCCTTTCTTACTACTTACTCAATCGTATGTTATTGTAATTTCATAATTGACTTGAATAAATTTTAATTCTAAACTAGGGGCCCCAAAATTTTATAATTTTCAACCATGCTTAATGTCAGTTACATGTCATAGTTACCAATCTTACATTATTTAACAAACACTCAAATAGTATTATTCACTATTTCATATATTAGAGTAATATATAAGTTTATACTAGGAAAATACATAATAAATAGTATACGAGCCCAATTAAGTTCACGAAAAGTACTATATACTCAAAAAAATATGTAGTTTAATTATTAACTATGGATTATACTAAACTAGTTATTACCTATATTTACGAAAATAATAGTTTTAGCTCGAAGTTACGAAAAATTAAGGAAAACAAACAAATTTACGTGTGATATAAAAATTAAGTGTTTCAAATATCATTATAATTATTCAGAAGTTAGAATACATAGGGCTCATACATTGATTTTTTCATAAACTAATTCATCCAACAAAATAGTAAAATTACCAATTTTATTGAAAATAATTATAATAAATAGTAAATTTTTTTATTTAAAAAAATATTGTTATTCAAATTAAATACATACATTAATTGTATTATATACAAAAATTGAGCTTAAAACAACATCAACGAATATTTATAAAAATTAATTAAATTTTCATCCAAACAAGATATTTTCTTAAGGACCTTATATTTTGACTAATTGTTTAATTAAAATAAAATTACTACATTAATATATACCTAAAATGACCCAAAAAAACCAAGTTTCATTATTAATTAACAATATTTAGTATTTTTAGGAAATTAAATAAGATACAAGAAAGGTTTTGGTTTACCTAAACTAGTCGCCTTTGGCTACCATTAAGCTACTATACCTTATCAGAACACCTCCCCTGATGGTCCTTTCTTTATCTCCAAAATGGCTTAATGTTAGGTTGTGGTTTAGTATATGAACCGCCTTAGACTTGATTTGCCCTAAATTTTTGTTCTATTTATATTTTATTTTTTCTAATTTTCCTAAATTATGTTCTTATATTTTCAGTCCTAAAATATTGTATCTAAGGGTTTGGGTCCTATTTATTAGTTTTAAAATTATTTTAATTTAATAAAAATTAAACATATGTTTACCACATGTCGTTTTTTTTTTCATTTTCCTAGGTATGACTAAGCATCATGTGTCATCCCTTCATTATTCTAGTAATGACTCATGTTTTCTAGTTATTCTCATGTCTCATGTTATCACATCATTTGGTGACTCATCCATTTATTTCTTAAAATTAATTTTCCATTATTTTATATTATTTTACCTTATTTTGATAATTTATTATTATTATATATATGTATTTAATACGTACAATGCATATCATATGTAAATACATGTATGTTATATTTAATTCAATTCATTTATTATTTTTTTAAGTTAAATAATTTATCTTTAATATCTTACTATATCTTAAAGCTTGAATCTCACGTTTTTTATATTTATCAATTTTATTGATAAATTGACCTTTTTTTTATCAAATTAATCCTTTTATATAGCTTATTTCAATACATTAACTTTACTAAGATACTTCTTCTAACTTTTCTAGCCTTATTATGAAGTTTAAACTAAAACGGATAACGTTGCTAGACACTTTAAATTTAGCAGCTTGGATCTTAAGGTTATTGTATTAACTTAAAATCCTGAGGTATTACAACTGAAATTTAAAAAGATGAAAAAAAAAAAAACAAGATAGCACTTTGAAAGTAAGCGATTTGAAGGTTTTTATTAGGATAATACTCTAAGAGCATGCAATCCGAAAATAGGGTAACGCTCCAACGAGTAGGCGACTCGAAGGTTTTAAACTAGGATAGCACTCCTAAAGCATGTGATTCAAAGATAGATAGTGCTCTAATGAGTAAGTAACTTAAAGGTTTTAACTCAGGACAATGCTACTAGAGCATGCGATCGGAAGATAGGGTAATGCTCTAATGAGCAAGCAAATTGAAGGCTTTAACTTAGGACAGCGCTTTTGAAGTATGTGATCCAAATGTTTCAATCAAGATAGCGCTCTTAAAGCATGCAATCTTAAGGTTTCAATCAGAATAATGCTCTTAAAGCAAGCAATCTTAAGGTTTCAATCAGAATAATGCTCTTAAAGCAAGCAATCTAAAGATAGGGTAGCGCTCTAACGAGCAAGTGACTCAAAGGTTTTAAATTAGGCATCGTTGTCAAAATCATGATTCTACTCATGCAATTCCATAAATTTACGATTTTAGGACGCTCTTTCAAGTTAATTCGTGTATAAAATCATTTTCGTGTAAAAACTTATATTTTTAATCAAGTTTATATGTAAACTTAGTAGAAACTTTTTTTTTATTGGGTTTATTGATTCTACATAATTAAATTGAATGGGCTAAAATATGAAAAATACAATGAAGTTTTTATAGGCTATCAACTATTAGGGCATTACATTGTCTTCCCTATCCTATTTTAATTTCTCTCTCTCTCTCTCTTAATCCCTTATTTTGTGCATATAACCTCCATTCAAGTTTCAACTTTAATAGCAAAGATTATAAAGAAAACTATATACTTTACTTTATACCATCAATAATTTAAAATGAATTAAAATGTTTAGTTCTCTTTAATTCATTGTTTTATAAAAAAAATAACGAAAAAAAATTTAATTTCAACTTTATTTGTTTTTCTTCCATACATGTTAAATTATATATTATTAGGAATTTTTTATTAAAAAAGAACTTATTTCTTTATTACCATTATATATTTCAAGTTTTGAATAATTATTATAAGCATATTTGTCGTTTTTTAAAACTATTTTACATAAGTTATAGAAATTTATATTTTTACGTTTCGATTTTACCTAATCTACTTACCTTTTAGTGATTCTAGATAGAATCGCAAGTTTGGTAACTTTGACCTCAGGAGCATACAATCCGAAGATAGCATAACGTTCTAATGAGCAAGTAACCCAAAGCTTTTAACTTAGAATAGTGCTCTTAAGGCATGCGATCCGAAGATAGCACTTTAACAAGCAAGCAATTCGAAGGTAGGATAGTGCTCAAACGAACAAGTGATCTTAACATTTTTTATTACATGGAAAATGCTCTAAAGAGAAGACAATCCATAGGGATGACTAGATACGATGTAATTTCTTTGGAACCTTTTTTGAGAGAAACCCTAAAGATATCATATAGAGGAAAATTATCGACTTGATTTGCTTTTTTTAACAAATTACAATCTTGATTGTCGGAGAAAACTTTTTGGATTCCAACTACTCACCATCTTAGATTGAAGGATCATAAAAATCCAATCACCATCTTGATTGATGAGTCTTTTCTTTTACCATCTTGGATTTATGGTCTTTAAAAAAAAATAAAAATTCTTACCATCTTGGATTGATAGGTTCTAAAAATCTAATCACCATCTTAAATTGATGGATTTGGATTTAAGTAGATTTCTTTGAAAAATTTTCTCTATTAGGCTTTTTTTCTACAGTAGGAAATTTTTGAATGGATAAAATTGACCTAGAGGGTAGTCGATTTGCGAGAGAAGCTGTGCTAACCCCACTTAAGTTAACAAAAATAGATCTTAGATTAGATACTAGGGACTTGGATGAATATTCCAAAAATAAAATGGTCATTGAGACCGAGTGGGTAGAAAAACTCTAGATTATGGAAAATGCTTGAAGAGACAAAACTAAGCACTAGGGCTAAAACATAAACAAAGTAAAACTTGTCCTTTTCTCTCTCTCTCTCTCTCTCTCTTGGGAGATTTGCAAACAAATTTAGGTTCTTCATAAGTCTTGTTGAGCCTGGTTTTTTTCTCTTGGTTTTTTATAAATTAGTCTTCTTTAAATAGATAAATATTAAATCCTACCTATTTAATACTGACTCTCGATTAGGGTTTAAAGAAAACTAGTTTTTTTAACTTTGAAAATATTTTTAGAGTTGCTACCTAACTGTAGTTGGAAAAGAGAGCTAAGTTATAACCAATTGAATGAATTAGTTATAACTCAACTATTGATCTATTCATAAAACTAATTTTTAAAACGATTATCTAAAATGAAAGATCTGAATCTAGGGGTCATCCTATTAAACCTAAATGGGTACCACTTTTAACTTTTCAATTTTAATTATACTTTTCAATAATAACCTTTTTAGATTTCAATTTTCTAAACAATAAATCATATTACATGCAACTAAGTTAATTAAGTTGATTATTTACAAGAGATGGAAAAAGAAAATTTTCCATATTTGAAGTTGCCTCGTACTTACCCATGAGTGCCTACGTATGAGTTATTTGGAATCAGACTTTCGTAGCTTGTTTATGAAAACTTTAGCAAGTGAGTTGATTTTAACTTTTGAAAAACAGATGGATTTACTTTTTAAATTGATTTGATTTTATTTAAGAAAAACTCTAAAGGGTCCTAAATTAAGATATTTCGTTATTATTGAAAAATTCTAAAAGTATACTAATTTCTGAAAAGGGGTGGTTCATGTTTACTTATTTGGAAAATTGATTTTTTCTAAGTGGTAAAATAAATTTTTTTATTTTCTTTTTTTAGGTCATTTTTCCTTATTTTATTTTACTTTGTCCTATTTTATGTTGAAAAAAAGAAGAAGAAAAAACTAAATTATCCCATTTTATACTTCTTCTTTTGTTTTTCTTTTTTTGGTTCTTTCCTTTTTTACATTTACAAATACATGAATAATAAATAAATAAAAGAAAAGAAAGAAAGGAAAAAAATGATGCAAACTGAGTTAGCTCGGGTCAACTTTAGGTTGGCTTGTAATGAAGAAGAAGCAACAACAACATAGCGTTTCTCAACATGAAACGAATACCAAATTGAGCAAGTGAAGTTGGATTTGTGAGTTTCTAATTGGACTTGGGGGGTGAGTTTGGTACCGTGATGTTCGGTGGTCATTTAGGTGGTGATTAGAGTTGGGTGGCTGTGGTTAGATTTGGGTGACTACGGTAGTAGTTGTTGGGGGTGAAAGAGAGGTTGGGTCTTGCTATTTTAGAGGTGTTAGAGCTCATGGTGGTGGTGGTTTTCGTTGAAAAGTGCCATGGAGGAGGCTATCATGGAGAGAGAGAGAGAAAAATCGTGCTAGAGAGAGAAAGCTCTAATTTTTGCTTATCTAAAGTGGTTGAAAGCTTTATTGTGTTTGGGAATAGACAAAGGACTTCTATTTATACTAATCCGTCACTTCGGAAAGTTTAGAAATTTTGAAAATCTCCATTGATGAACATTGACCCAAAATCAACTTTTTTTAATTCTGAGGCTTGATTTAGACCGCATAAATGGATGAATTTAGATGATTTTTTTATCCCGATTCAAAGTATGTCAGGTGTACTACATGATTTTATCATTAATTCAGTAAAATCATGTAGTAAATAGGGTTAAAAAATGACCCCAAACCGAACACACAAGAGAAGGAAACTATTGGAAATCTAGAAAAAATTGTAGAAGAAGAAGAACTGGAGGCATAGGTCATGTGTGGGGCATGTGCCACGCGGCCCCATGTGTACGTATGCATTAGTAAAAAGAATATGCCTATCCTTTCCTTTTGATCAAGGCTTACGCCTTATTTCCAAAAGATGCAGGCTAGTTTCTAGTTCGCACTCATGACAATTCTTTTTATATATTTTATATATATATATATAATATAAGAATAAAATAAGTTAAAAAATAAAATTAAATACCTATTGATTATGTCCTATCTTAATTGCATATATTATTATTATTATATGCTTTTCCTTTTAAAAAGAAAAATGCACTTTGCACTTAGCGAGATTCGAACTTCAAACCTCCAACTTAATGTAATTGTAATTCTAAGTGATTATTCGTTAGGCCATTGATTTATACCTTATTTATATGTATAATTAAATTATACATATGAACTAGCTTAGTTTGAATTAGATTCAAATCTAAACTTAGGCCTAACAGTCTTTTTCTCATTTTATCTAAACTAAACTATCAAAAAAATTTCTATTTTTTTTATTTCTTTTTTTTTTTTTGGCTTTTCTTAAATTTTTTATTTCTCGTATTTTTCTTAATTTAAGACCTTTTATCCTATTTTAAAAATTTTGAAAAAATAAAAAAAAAAGGAAGCAAAAATGGGGTGTCTATAAGTCTTAACGCCACAAATGAGTGCAAGTTTTTGATAACTTGCTCATTTTCTAATTTTGCTCAAACTGCCTGATAATCTTGTTTTTAGGGGATCCTCTATTCTTGGGTTGTTCTACTTTCTTTTTCAAGGCACTAGCTTTCAATCTCAATCTCAAGGTGAGTAATCTTTTGATGTCACTTGGGGTAATCATAAATGCAGTAACTCTTCTTGAAAATCTTTCAAATTTCATAATTGATTAGTTTCATCTAAGAAAACTTCTTTACCTTCTCCCGATTCAAGTTTTCACTCTTAGACTATAAGTTTAGAAATTATGCTATAATTTGCTAGTGATATACTTTAATTAATCTACTATGTCTTTTTTTTTTTATTTTGTAATGCAATTTTAGGTTTTTGGTCATTGGTTTAAAAAATGGATATAAATGAAATGGCTTCTTTTGAAGGAATCACTTTTCAACTCGAGTTTACAAGTCAAGAACCCTATAGGTAAAGCTAAAATTGTGTTTGCCCTAATTTCAAAAGTAACTTTGACTAAGGATAAGTTATTCTCTCCAATTAGGAGGAACTTTAAGGAGGGGTAGAGTTATGAGTGAGCTTTATTCTACAAGAGGAGTGGATTTTAGGAGTCTTGGTTTTTTACCTCTGCTATTTTAGATTTAGGGTTTTTATTTGAATGAATGGGCCTTACTTTAAGAATAAACTTTTGAGGTACATACCCTTAATCCTTTTAAGTTTTAGGGCTTTGGACTTAATCATTTTGTTCTTGTAGATTTCTTTCTTGGGTAGATTTTTTTATTTTTCCTCTAAAATTATCTCTTTTTTTCTTTTGGCCCTTTTTTTCATCTTTATTGATTCTTTTCTTTTCTTTTCTTTCTTTTTTTTTTTTTCAATTTGACCCATAACAAATGTAATCATCCCATCTTTTTACATATGACTAAAGTATATGTGGTTTGTATATAATGTTAAGGATGGAAGCTCTTCTTCATCTTAAAGGAAACAAACAATCAAAGGTAATAACTACAGTTGAATTAAGGTGACTAAAGTAAGCACAAATTAGCTTTAACATTTTCTCCTCTTTAATGACCCTAATCTGCCAATTGCCCTATTATGGAGTTGTTCTTGATAGGTTTTAGTTTTAAAATATCACTTCATCATAGGTTCAATAAGGTGAACAAAGGATATTTTGTTTTGGGGATATTGGAAATGAATGCCTAACCTCATTTTGGTTTGCATATCAAATTCAAAATGGGTATCTTTTAAGGATTAAGTCCAAATCCTCACATCGATGACGGTTGACACTCAACTGTTTAAGGGTTAATGTTTGAGATGTAGTTTACCTTTTTTCCTCTTAAAATTTTTCAATTAGTGAGATAAAAGTGTTAAAGTCCTTTATTTACCCTAATTTTAGAAGTTTCCACATAAATGCTCATATTATTTTGAGTTAATAACTCAAAAGATGGTTAAATAGAATACTTTTATTTTATATGATCATTATCATAGAGCTATGCAAAGATTGAATTTTTTTTTCCAAATTATGTCCTTTAAGGTAGTCTTACCAATGGAGGACTTAAAGGTTGACTTTTATCCCTACCTTCTTTTAACTTATCCCATTTAATTGGTCTTCAAGAGATATGCCCACTGCTTTAAGTGATTGGCTAACTTGTTAGATAGTAGCGATAAACTCTTAAAGATGGGTATTGTAGGTGGTCTCTTTAAAGTCCACTTATGGTCGGGCTTGCAACAACAAATGGCTTCTTGATGGGTTATTGACCTTTAGTCCACTTATTCGTACACGCTTTAGGGGCCTTTAGTCCTTAAGAGCTTTGGCTAGGTACTCCCTACTTTGCACTATTCCTTATACCAACATTAACTACCCTCTTATCGAGGATCCTTCGTCGAGTAACGAGAACTATGGGCCTACGCCAATTCCAGGATGGACCTCCAATTGTTGAGAGCTTCCCATTGAGTGACGAGACATAGGCTTCTACTAGCTGATTACTTCTTTTTGGGCATCCCTTACTCATCTCAACAACCTTATGGTCGCCACGTCATGTTCTAGCTCGACTACTACGCCTATGGATTCCTTTGTACGGATCCATTAACGGGCTACCACTTGTCCTTTTTACTTGACATTGTACTTTATTCCTTTTTGTCTTTTGACCCTTTTACCCTTTTTGTATGTACTAGGAATCTCCTTCTTATGTATGCTTTTTTTGTAATTTTCCTCATTTGTAATGTTGTCTTGAGGATTTACTATAAATAATCCATTCACCTTATAGCTAGAATCATCTTACATTCCTTACAAACATATTAAATATACTTGGTCCTTACGAGACATTCATCTTCAAGTCCATTTCCATACACTCTTATCCAGTCTTGCTGAGTAGCTCAAGATTAGCGGCGGGTGGACCTTAGCATTAACTTGTGCATTATATCAAGTGAAGTATTGAGTCATGTTGTGTTCATATGTGATTCATATTCTTTAAGAAACTTCATGTCAGCTATTGCATTCAGTTTGCGGACCTTACCATTCTATTTTCTTCAATACTTGAAAGGACCCATTTGGTTCTCTTCTCTTACAGTAAGTCTTAATGATAACTGAGTTCCTAAGCACATCATTGAGTTACTTGAAAAGTCTGTTACAAGACATATGTGATGGCACGTAAACAAAAATATACACTAAGACTATTTGTTAAACCTACCTCCTTTTTTTTTTTTTTTTACTAAAAGTCCTAACTTAGAATAAATGGAATCAAGATGAGAGGATGAAAGAGGCTTGGTCATGTAGTCAACAAGTTGCATAGTACAAGGGACATGATGATTTTTAAGAAAACCAAAATTAATAGGGTATAGGTGAAATAAACGTTAAACTCAATATGTTTGGTTCTACCATGAAAGCATAGATTTTAGCAATTTGTTGAGCAAATTTGCTGTCAGAGAATAGAGAAACTGGATGGGAAATAAAAGAACATAAGAAATCCATAATAACTCTTTAGTAATGGATGCAATGTTGCAATATTCAGCGTCAGTTGATAAAGTTGACACAATTAACTACTTCTTTGTTTTCCATCAGACAAGAGAAGAGCCAATAAATACACAAAAGCCTATCAAGGACTTCTTGTCAGTCTTACAAGTGCCCCAATCTACGTTAAAGTATCCATAAAGCTAAAGAGAAGAGGCAAATAGAACAAGCCCTGTTGTAAAGTCCATTTGCCATACTTTAGGAATCAAGACATGAAAAGTAGCAAGCAAATGTAACTTTCTAAGGTTAGAAATAAACTAATTGAGCTACTGAACAACAAAGAATAGGCTAAGTCATGCCAATGTAAGATAAAACAATCTCCCAACTATCCTTTGATACAAAGAAGGATCAGACAATGCATCCCTTGAAGTTGAATCCAAATACATGTTAGTAGGACAAGGAATAATGTTAGGCTTAGTAGTAGCTAACCCCACATCATTCAAAATATCTAACGTAAATTTCTTTTGAAGTTGGAGTGTGATAGATCTTGATACCCAAGAAAAACCTTACATCTCCAAATCCTTAATAGTAAAAGCTTTGTCAAGAGATTGTTTGACATCCGCAATATCACAAAGATCATCTTCAATAAGAAGAACATCATCAACATAAACTAATGCTATAAGAAATCCATGTGAAGTATGTTTTGTAAACAAGGAATAATCATTTTTGGATTAGCAAAAATCCAAAGACACTAAATGTTTAGTAAATTCTTGTTCCATTATCTAAAGGCCTATTTAAGGCCATATAAGGACCAAACCAATCTATAAACTTAGCTTGGAGCAGCTGAAGTGTATCCCTCTAAAGGAGTCATATAGATTTCTTCATCGAGAAAACCATACAGAAAAGCATTATTGACATATAGTTGATGGACATGCCATCACTTAACCAAGGCTATAGTAAGTAAAAGCCTAACCATAGTAAGTTTAGCTATTGATGAAAAATATGTGTATGTAATGCGTGCCCTCAATTTGAGTAAATCCTTTAGCAACCAAAAGAACTTTATAGTGTTGAATAAACTCATTAGATTTATACTTGACTTTAAAGATCCATTTACAACTTACGACCTTCGAACTATGAGGCAAAGTAGTCAATTGCCATGTTTGATTCAAATCTCATGCTAACAACTCTTTTTGCATGGCTTTAGCTCACTTTAGATCACCCTTCGCTTCGCGATAATTGCAAGGGTCACAAACTGTAAACACATTAGTTAAATACATAATATACTCCTTTGGATAAGATGAGAAAGAACTTGAAGTAAAGGAATAGGTGGAAGGACTTAGGTAGACAAAATACATGAAGTCCTTTAACGAAATTGGTGTCGTTATAAGAATGTTAAAAATCTAAACAGTTGGCTAAGATGAAGTAGAAGCAGTGGAATCAGTAGTAATAGAAGATTAATCTACTGAAGTTAAGTATGATGTAAGGTGTACAATACTTAAAGATGGAGGAAAAGGTAAAGAACAAGGAGTAAGCATTAACTCAGAGAAGTCATGGCCTTGAGCAAGAAATAAGAATTGATGTACAAATTGTAAATTATCATGGACTGATGAGGAAGAGTGCTTGAAAAAGAAAAACAACTTCATAGAAAAGAATATCATAAATAAAAAAAATTGATGAATATTCAAATCAAACAACTTGTATCTTTTTTGCCCATATGGATATCCTGAAAACACATAGCTCCTACTTCTAGGATTATCCCTCCCTAGAAGATGAAATAGTAGCTACATAACATAGATAGCCAAAAACACTTAAAACTCTCAAATCTTGATGAGAAGGAACTTCGTTAAAGATCAATCGACATGTTGTTTTCCAATTTAAGAGTTTAGGTGATGTTTGGTTAACAAGAATAATGGCAACTAACAAATACTCTCCCCGAAAAAATTTAAGAAGATTAGCATAAAAATGAAGTGCTTTAGTCATATCTAATATATGTATGTGTTTTCTCTCCACTACTCTATTTTGTTGAGGAGTACTCCTTTGATGGAAAATACCAAGTTTATGAAATAAGATTTGGCATTCGTTGGAAGGAAACTCAAGTTCATCATCTTTTCTAATTTATTTTGGTGTAAAATGAAAAGTGATTCTCAACATAAACAAGAAATTTGGTAAGGACGGAATGTGTTTAGGATTTGTGTTTCACTAAGTATGTCTAAGTACACTTAGAAAAATCATCTACAATTATAAGGAAAAAAATTTCTCCAAAAACAGAAAGTATGTTGAATGGACCCCATATGTCCATAGGTAACAATACAAAGGAAAATAATGAACAAGAAACACTAGAAGTAAATGGCAATTGATGAAACATAGCAAGCATATAAGTGTCACAAGGACATTTGAAGTCTTTGCAATGTTTATACTCATCCAAATGCAGCAAGAAAAATAAAGAAATGTGCTAAAGCCTCCTATGAAATAGGTTTATTAGCACTTAATTATTGAATGTAACAACTCCTATCATAAGAACTTGTGAGTTTTGAATAATCTCTACTAGAAATCTTATTAAAGAAACCAACTTGATTTGACTTCAAATCATAAAATCTAGAAAAAGCCCCAGCTTTTGCCAAGCATTGTTTAGAATTCAAGTCTTGAAAAAGGCAAGTTTTGGAATAAAAACCAGTAGATAAATGATATTGTCTAATCAATTTACTAATTAATAAAAGGTTAAAATGGAAATCAAGCACATAAAGGACATTCTTCAGTACCATATGTTCTTGAACAGGAACAGTACTAACAATGCTAACAAACTTTGAACTGCCATCAGGAAATTTGATTTTTATAGGGTCTTTTAGGGTGATTTTGTTCAACAATAAGTGGGTAAAAGGAGTAATACGATCAGCTCCTGTATCTACAATCCATTTACTTAATTACTATTAAATTAAGATGCTAGGGTAAGAGTGTTACTTGCAACATTCACCATGTTTACCATACTCTAATCTTACTACTTATCTGTAATATGAGTATCTTTCAAGGCTTTGACAACTTCCTGACATATTCTTGCAACAAGGTAAGGGATCATGAATAGAAGTGATATTACGATCATAGTACAAATCAATTGGCGAATCCAAGTTCTTTCCATACACTTTAGATTGTGTAATAACAGTAGTTACTCAATTATTAGACTTTTTACCCCTTTATGCTAATAAAAAAACCATTCAACTCAAAACATTTGTTTATAGTGTGTCCTTGTTTCTTACAATGTGCACAAAAAAATTTAGGCAAGATGCAGTCACTTTCCCTTTCCTTTCCCTTTTATTAGCCATCTCTTGATCTACACATTCTTAACCAAGTAAGCAGCCGCAACATCACGACTATTTCCTAAAATTTTACTCATCTTGTTTTACTTTTCCACTTGCAGATCAAGTAAAAGGCTTTACTAACAGTTACTAAAGGATTCATTAATAGGATCTAATTTCAAAAATTCATAAGCACCATAAGAAAAGCTTAGAATTTCACAAATACTATTTGTTTTGTCCTAAAGTTTCTTGAGCTTATTAAAATAAGTGGTCACATTACTATTTCCTTGTTTCATATTAGAAATCTCTGAATACAATTGATACACCAATGGGCTACTAGTCATACCAAATCGCTTGCAAACATCATCCATCAGCTCTTTTATGGATTTGGCATACATGAAAACCTCAGAAAGCTCCTTTGTCATTGAATTGAGTAACTAACATCTAATCATTTGATTGTTTCTTATTCATTTTTGACATTCAATTTCATTAACAATAGGTTTAACGATAGAACCCTCAACAAAACCTAACTTTGCTTTAGCTCCTAAGGCCAAAGTATTGAGTAACACCATCTATGAAAATTCAAACCATTAAAAATCAAATTCATTATCATCACTCTAGGATGATCAAAACCAGATAGAAATAAAGGATCACTATATGTATTGTCAATTGATGTAACAATAGCTTCCATCATTTTATTTGAAAATAGAAATGATTGAAGCTAAAAATCTATTAATCAGAGAATCAATAATAAGTATATTGCTCCTATACCATTAAGAAACAACTAATTAGATTTAGAATCAACAATTTATAGATTGAACTTACAGAATTTGTATTAGTAATTGTACATAAATTAGTTGCTATAAAGATAGAGAGCAAAGTCGAGAAAAAAATTTGATGGAAATGCTTTTTACTGTGTTAAGTTAGTTGAAAAGTTTGTTACATGTATGTATGTATGTATGTATGTATGTATGTATGTATGTATGTATGTATGTATGTATGTATGTATGAACAAGCCATATGCGATGACACGTAGACAATAATATACACCAAGGCTATTTAAAAGTTAACTATTTTACATGTTACTCTTATATACGTAATGCATGTATATGTTAACAACAACACAATATATTATTGATTACAAGATCATTTGACAAATGCTTTTAAAAATCTACTCTTGAGGAAAATTTTTTAGGAATGTTAAAAGTAATCTTTTTGAAATTAAAGAAAATCTATGAATTAATACATTGAATTGGTTTCCATGGTATGTCAAATGAGCATTTTGGAGCCCATCCTAAACTCATGCATCTTAGGCATGGAAAAGCCTCGTTGCTCCCTTACGAGCAATCAAGTCAGGCGAAAAGGTGAATTGTTCACTCAAAATTTAAAACTTTTCAATTATCCCACACAACCCCCACCCCCATATATTATATGGCTTTCATAAGTAAGACTATTATATCGTAAGAGTCACAAACTCTTAATCAAATTTTATATGCTTTTCTAACATTAAAATAGCACGTTTTACTATCATCATTACAAGGATGCAATCATCACTATTAGTGCTCTCATTTGTAATAAGGTTGAAATCTTTATTATATATAATATATTGTTTCTTGACTTTTCTTTTCATTAAATAATTTGTTTCCACAATAGTTGATACTTGTATTAATATATCATCATATATTGTGTTTTCTTGTTTTGTCTTTTTCATTATCTTTTTTGTCATGAAAATAGTTTAGTTTTTGTAATTATCTTGTCATATTATTTCACTTACCAACTATAAAAACACTATAATTAATAATTATCCTTAATTCCTTAATTAATATAATAAAGTATCAACTAACTTACATGAAATAACACATAGATATCGATTATATCTTATATGGTTTAATGTACATTGTAAATTATAGATAAAATTATATGCATACTGCATATAATATACATATATATATATATATATATATAGTTTGCAATGTATGACACCTATATCATATAATTAACGATATTGAACTTTAGGACGTTTTAGTTGCCCCTAGGGTGACCAAATTGTTTTTTTTTTAATTTTTGCAAATTTTTCTTTTTGGGTTTCTTCTTTTTAGGTTTCTAAATGTTTTGTTACTTATGTATGTGTGTTTGTGTATGTTATATATATATATATATATATATATATATATTGTTGTAACTTTTATATATTTTTTTAAACCAATTAGATCACACCACATATTATCCCTAACAGAAAAGGTAATGATTAACTAATAAAGATATTAATATATATATACATACATACACATAAGCACACACATAGACATATATATATTTCACATATGATCTATCACATTTTCGGAGCTAATAAATTGTTTTATTTGTCGCCTAGAAGCTAACCAATACATAAGGTATATCGTAAATGGAAAAAACTAAAATCTTCTTAAAATAAAAATATTAAAATAACCCATCTTATATTGATTAAATTGAGCATAAAAAAATGAAATCATATAAGACACAAAAGATTCAAAAAATACAACCAAACTTTATGTTACTAATCATGACTATTGTTGTAGATGATCAACTACATGCAAAATGCAAAATGCATGCTGCGCGATTTGGAGAAGTCTCAAATTAATGAAACATGGAGAGATGTTATTATAGAGAAATGCCGAGGAAGGAATGGACAAAGTTAGTTTCTTAAGAGCAAATGTAAAACAACAATTTGTATCGGACATTCTTGCTTGTTCTTCATTATAGCTTGAGTAACTGTTTTCATTCTTCCTTGAGCGTATGCTGTTTTCATTTGAAAATAAGATACTGTTTCATTTTATTTTCCATTTGAAAATAATCGTCTTCTAATAAATGTAAAATAGATTTCATATTCTCATTCGTATTTGAAATCATTTGAATAACCAAACATATTTTCGAGTAGTTTTTATTTTCATATGAAGCTGAAAACTAAAAATTGAAATTTCAAAAACTTTTTCATCAATCAAACAAGACCTTAGTATTCCCATTTTGAAGTCATACTAGTATGATGATTTCATTTTTTATATAGATGTAGACATACACACATATAAAATATGATTTATCACACTTTTAAAACGGATAAATTTGTTTTTTTGTCACCTAGAAGAAGCTCACCAATATATAAAGCATATTGTAAATGAAAAAAGAAGAATGATCTTGTTAAATTACACCTATAAAAATAACTCATCTTATGTTGATTAAATCAAACATATTAAAATGAAACTATAAAAGACACAAAACTTACTGCCACATATTACTATTCACAACTATTGCTGCCAAACTTTATATTGTGTAAAATGTATGCTGGTCAATCCAAAAAAAATCTTAAATAAATATGGAAAGACGTTGCTAGAGAAAGGCATGTAATAAGGAATGTGTATGTATAACAATAGATCATATTGGATTTTTTTTTTTTTTATCACTCTTCATTATTCTTGCTCGAGTAATTGTTTTCATTCTTCCTAGAGTAATTTCAACAGAGTGTGAATGTCGGATGACTCTAGAAATCAGCGATGGTATGATCCATTGATGACATCAATCACATCACTTTTGACAATCAAAGGACGGTATGATGGCCCTTAATCCTTTATAACTTGTCATGTACTTTAGTTGTGGATAGGTCTAGCCAAACTCAAAACTTTATTGGAAAAAATAAAGAGGTCAAATAACATTATAAATGAGCCTATAGAGGCCTATGAAAATAAAAAGCCTGTCAAAAAGCTCATATTTATATATAAGACAACCTAAAAAGCCGAAAGCAGACGAAAATCGGTTGGCAATTCGCATCCCAAATATACCGAGTCAAATGTTTCTAAAACATGCCAAAAATTAGACTCAAACTTTCTAGAGCCTTTCTTTAATCGAAAAATCCAATCCATTGCATCAAAATCATCCTCTTCACTAAGTATGAATATTCACATTTTTATGATATGATATCCAACATAACACAACTCATGATACAAGCCTTAAAAAACAAAAAAAAAAAAAAAAAAAGAAAGAAAGAAAGAAAAAAAAAGAGTTGTACAACATGGTGCTCGTAAAGGGGGAAAAAGGGATTGGAAAGTGGAAATTGATTCATATTTTCCTCGTCCTTTTATAGAATTGAAAATAAAAATTAAAAAAGAAAAGAAAGTATTATCAACTATTTACTACGACATCAACTAAAAAAGAAATTATATTTCTATATATTTAATTTCTTATTGTGAAAGCTTTTTTTTTTCTTCAGCCTTTAAAAAGTGTTTTAAGAGCACTCTAAATAGGATTCATTATAAAAACTTATTTAAAAAGAGAGAGAGAGAGAGAGAGAAAAAAAAAAAAAAAGGGAAAAAAGAAAGAAAAAACAAGACAGTAAAACAGACTTCCCCAAATACCCATCGGAAATAGTAATAGTGTATACGTCGAGATGGGGTACAATGTTTTCGTTGACATACAAAGCAAAAACCACGATTTTAGTGGATTCAAGCTCTTAACGTCGGAGCAGTGGGAACCCACAAGGCCATCATTCTGTCTGAGATTGCTATACAGCGTCTTTTCGGTATCTTCTGTATCTTCTTCCAGCTTTCAGTTAAAAATTATACTAATCATCAACAAGGTTATTATTATTATTTTTTTTTAACTTTTCTTTTCAAAACAAATTTGGTATAAGATTTCATATTTCATGTATTGCAAGTTGTAAAACATAATTTTTGTTACTCGAAAAATTTGGTATAATATTTCATATTTCATGTATTGCAAGTTGTAAAACATAATTTTTGTTACTCGGCCAATTCAATTGGCTTTATATCCGAAGCTATGCACCCGAAGTTAGTTTGTTTTGTAACCCGATATGTTAAAAACATTCATAACTATGCTGGCTTAAACTTGGACATTGGATTGAATTGGTCCTAAATCATCAGTTCACAGGTCGATAACATAATGAATTGTGATCGATCGGTAAATTGATAGTTTCAAGCCAATTCATTAGATTCAGCGATTTTAAGACAATTTGAGACCCTTAAACTTTTTTTTTATATATATATTAATAATTTCTAATAATATAATTTCTTTTTTTAAGTATATTAATTCATTAATAATTTTTAATTTTTTATTAATTTCTAACTTAATACGATTATAATTTTTTTATTTTTTTCCTTCAAATTTTATTTTTTCCTCGTATTCAAATTCTTAATATTTGATCATTTTTTTAAAAAAGACTTATATTACTTAAAATTGAATTTTCTATCTATTTTTAACACATAATTAACTTATGATTAATCATTTATTATTAATTTAATTACAATATTTAAAAAAAATTATCATTCACTATCCTAAATAAAGTAACTTTGATATGCAATAACTTATTAGATATTATCTAATTATTTTTTCTAACTTAATAGTTTCTCTTTTCTCTTTCTTTTTCTTTTTTATTTTTAAAGGGGAGTGAACCGGGCCGATCGATTGATTTTATGGCATATCAACTTAGCGGTTCGTGAACCGCCGATTCTGATGATTCCACTTAGGTGAACCACTTGGGCCCTTAAAATCTGGTAATTCAACCCGACCACTATCTGGCTGAGTTGGTTCATAATTCGAAACCGACCTTTACCTAAGTCTATGCTTAGTTAGTTACTACTCAAATCAAAACAAAGCAATATTAAGTTTAAACTTGATTTTAGATCAAAATTTCACAATTGGACTTGAGCTCAATCAAATATAAAATCCTAAGCTTGAATTTCTAGTTGACTTAGCTCATTCTAGTTTAATCTTTTTACAAATTATTTTCTTTCTAATTTGAATAATATTGACATCTAACGTCGAGTCAATCTCAACTAATATTTAAATTCAACTCAAGCACAATTCAACTCGAGAGCTAATCAAGCCAAATATTACAAAGCTTGAAAGCTTGAGCTCAACTTAATAAATCACCCTAATACCTAAAACCTAAGTTCAAGTTGACCATTATTATTATTATATTGAGCTCAAGTAAATATCAAACCAAACTTAAATAACTTATGAGTAGATTTAGCTCCAGTATAACCTTAACCATTGTAATTTCAAGACTTCAGATATTTTTTGCACAAATATAAGCAAATTGATAAATAGCAAATGAGTATCAACTACCATGCTTCTGGCCAAGGAAAAGCAATGTGCTTAAATGGAAAAGACTAAATGGTAAATAATTCGGCTAAGATGTGAGAAGAATAAGCTAACATCATGAAAATAGACATAGCTTCTTGGGATGTGCTTTATATGGTTTGTACAACATAGATAGTTGGACATGAAACTCAATACTAAAGTGCTTAACTTGAAAATGCAGGTACATATTTGCAACTAGACAAAAGTACATGCATTTTTGTTGATTCAAACTCCTAGTATGTAAAATTTTCTAGTGGCCAATTTGCTAGCCAAGAGCAATCAGAATGTTTGGTAGCACATCTCTTCGCTAAAGATCAGATGGTCCAGAGAGAAGCACGTGCTGATATAACTCAAAGCCTTTGAAGTTTTAATAAATTAGAACAATACTACAATTTTTCTTTTTTAAGAACTGACAGAGCACTACAATTCTTTAGCAGTAAGTTTTCTCATAACAATGCGATGAATCCTGCAGTTCATATTAGTTTTCAGAGTTATTCAAAGATGAAATAACAATGATTACTCTATGCAAAGAAACGATTGGTTGCATCCTCTCAAGTCTTGATGTAAACGCGTTGCACAGCTTACTCTTACCTCGTCATTGTATTCTAGCCTAGCTTGCTCGCTTAGTTTGCTACTACCACCTTACCAAATCCTGTTAGCATATCTTATTGTTTGATTATCAAACCATTCCAGTAAAGATATCAGCATTGTCCTATTAAATGTGAAACAACGAAAGATGCAGTGCGGTGGACCCTTAAAGCACTACTTCATTAACGAGAGCTACGTGCAGGTCTCACATATTGAGTAGACAAATGAATATGATCAAGCAAAGCTTAACCAAACTTTTTGAAGCATATACAAACATATGAAAATGACACGTGATAGTGGCCATGGTCTAAAACTTACAAGCAATAATGACCCAGGTCAGCAAAATGCAACACAACGAGAAACAGATTCACCTTTGGAAAAATAATATCTGCTCCCCCAAGCAAACTCTCACCCTAAAGGCATCTTCTATGGTGACTGAATGAAAGGCTTGCTAGAGGAATATTCATCCAAGAAAATTTAGTTCCCATTCTTAATATGCATTTTAGTAGGAAAATATCATGCACTGCTAATAAAGTGCTGGCAGCACTAACTAGAAGTCAAAAGTGTATTGGCTTGCCTCAGCTACATATATGAACATGCATAGAAAAGATTTGTTCGTACAAGTGAGTCAATACATACCCCAGAGGTCAAAACAGTTGGATGTAGATATAATCACTGTTGTCGAATGCACCTTCCACTTGTAGATTTTGAACAAGTTATCATTTCAATAGCCATTATCAATATACAAGCAGGGGATGGGAAAACAAAAGACAACATCTGAGTAAAGTTCTCAAAGATTCTAACTACCAAATATAGAGATGCATCTTTCCATATAAATAAAATGTCAGTAAGATCCAAGTTTATCTCAAAAAATGCTGCAACAGGCAAGACACACACGAGATGCCTAGAGCACTGGAATCAATGAAAAGAATGCAGACAAAGCTTAAGAACCAATTACTTCCCTGTATATTACCAATAGGGAGACACCACAACCTTCCATAAACATAAGCAAAATGGATGAATGATTTGATTGTAGTGAGACTCAAAAACAAATGGCAGTTTTGATATTAGGTACACAAATGACATCAGTACTCTTGTAAGTCAAAGCACAATACTCTCAAGGTTGATGATTCTTTTGATACATAAATCACCTACTTTGGATAAGCATTTTGCTGGGACAAACAACATGAGCAAAGATCTCAATATGACAGCATCGCCAAGTAAGATTCAAGGTTTCAAAAATAAGAAGCATGTGTTTTAGCAAAGGTGCAGTAAAAGTCAAGTCCAAATGCAATTTCACTCGTCACTTCTATCTCAAAAAGAGAAAACAAAAAATTGTTCCTAAGCTATTTGAAGATATCATCAGGTTTAGTAGCTGGCAATAGCCCATCAATGCATATTGGATTCAAGTGGAACAGCATCTAAGACGTCAAAAATTGTATTCATAGTGGAATGTTGGGAGTCAAAGTTCCATTTATCATCTGCTCATCAAGAGTTACTAGAATCAGCAATATGATGCCAAACATGAAACACATCACAGCGGTTTAAAATCCAAACGGATGTTAATCAGAGTGGTTTTCACTTTTTACCAGATGTAGTCCAATTAATAATGTGCATTTAACAATCTAGATAACTTTTCCATGAAAGATCGGACTGTAATTTCAAACTAAAATATACCTGAAAAGAATGTCATGAGAGAAGGATGTAATTTTATTCAGACAATCCAAGCTGAAACTGAGATTTACCTTCTGTTTCACTATAGTGCTTCCCTCAGTATGATATTCCTTAGCTTTTAGTGCTGAGTTTGTGGCTTCTAGGTTCTTCTTCTCTGCGGTTACAGATTCTCTCTCACCTCAATATATATGTACATAAACAGCCGTCACTCCATAACAGAATGGACTGAACATTTACAATGAGGAAAATTACACTAGAGGGGCATGTATATTGTCTACATTATTGTTTTGGGCTTATGTCTTATAAGTTTCCAAAATAGGACTAAAGTCTTAGAAATATTCAAGAAGGGATTTCAAAGAGAATGGATGGAAGCCCACTGCAATTGGATTTTGAAATAAGGTCTATTTGAGGGGAAGGGCAGGAGTGGGGGGATGCAAGTAAAACATAGACTCGAACATTTTAACAAACATGAGGGAAAGCACATTTTCAAGTTGTTTTCTAGAACATAGACCCCATTTTGAAAAAGAGTGAAAAATAGACTCCAAAACAATGGAGTAAGCAGAATGGCTCCTGTAGTGTAGCTTTCCCATCTTTATTGAGATAGCATTCTTTCTGCTTCCTTAATCTCTAGATTGCTCATACTTAAAATCAGGTAAAGGATTGACATATTGGTTTCCCTGGCACAGGATGTGAAAGGTTTAGGGAAATCCCACGACATCTTGGCAGACAAATTCACAGGGCACTGAACTTTATCCAATTTTTTTTACTAACATTACTTTATTAGCAACGAAATAATCCACAAGTATGAAATTCAAACTCTCTTCTTTGAAAAAAGAAACGAATGGATAACAAATGCCAAGTTAGCCTATGTTTTCATTATCATTTTCACAAAAGTACTTGAGACAGGTTCTGTACATACTAGTCAAGGACTCAAGGGTGATAGTTTACTTGAAACCTTCAAATTGCCCATGATCCCAAACCTCCTAACCCATTTTCCAGCATAAGTATAAACAAGAAACATCATTTGCACCAGCAACAATGCAATCAAATGCAGCAAACCTATTCATATAGCAACTTTTTTTCCCTCCTTTTCCCTCTTGGCCATTAGGACAGAAGTCCTTTCTTAATACTTGAGAATAAAAAAAATCCCCATTAAATTATATAGTCTGAAGTATTCATTGTAGTTTGGAACCCTGTCTGCATACAGTAACTCTCTCAAAGAAAGTAGTGGGTTTAACACCCAAACTCTCATACTCATTCCCTCAAGGCCTTTTTAAGGCTAGCCAATTTGCACTTTTGTTGAATTCTCCGTTAATGAATCTACAGAACATTTTGCTAAAGGAACACCACATGATGTCCTTGCAATTTGATGTATGTGGCGAATTGGATTTCCTCCCATTTCACACTGCCTCAATGTCCTATTTACTATTAGATTCAACACAGAGATGCATCCATTCTTTTCCAAGTGCTAACAACAGTTCTTCACAAACAGAAATGCTTAGGCCTTAAGGGCTGATGCAGCCTCAATCTTCCAGCTTTTACGAAGTTCATTCGTTGAACCCTTGCAATCAAGCTTGTACCAACCTCATTTCACACCAGAAGCATCAAGGTTGAGCTTAATCTCTCCTTTTTCTGCAAGTGGGCTTTCCACTTATCACCCTTGGCTTGCATCTCACTTCTTGCAGTTATAATTGCTGCTGTTATATTTTAGCTATGAATTTCTCAAAAATGCATAAATGTAGTCCATAGCCCTCATCAGAATGCTCCCAGTCACATTTAAATTTTCAAATAAACCCTACTATGCCTGCAGCTTTTTGGTCCCTTTTCTTTTCTTTTCTTTTTTTTTTTGGCAATTCTGAGTAAGCTGAGACCATACTTCATTGAAACAGGCATCAACAGTTGATATTTTCTCCTTAAAAGCTTCTAAGACTTCTTCATTTGCCAATCAAATGATTGTATAACCGTGGATGATTCATGGGAGAGATTCCTTTACCATTTATCCTTTGATCTCTTGGAAAACACATATTTTTCGCAGATTGAGGAAGCAAAGTGCCTGAAGAAGCAGACCTGCAGGTCACTGGACATCCATTAAAAAAGGATCCCTTTTTTGCAATTATTCTCCTTCTCTTTCAATGTTTCTCCCTCTGCCAAATCCATCTGACTTGAACTTAGTTAGATTATGACTACACTCAAAGACTGCAAGAGCATCCTTTGTGTCTCTGTTTCATTCTTTAAGTGTTCAGTCAGCCAAAATAGATCATAAGAAAACAATGGGCACTCTTTGCATGATGCAAACAAAGAACAAAACATGGACTATAATTATTCCAACTTCTACAAACCAGCTTCTTTCCAAGATCCTCTATATCACTTGCATAGCGAACAACCTAGCTCAACATTAAAGCCTCTTAAACTAACTAATTAAAACCTTATTTTCAAGGTGAGAATTGTTGCAGGAAAACTTAATAACTTTGTGACCCTTTAACCCTGATCCATGAGTTCCTTATGATAAATTGCTGGTGTAGTCAAACCTGTATCATTGGGAGCAAAGATATGGATCTTTTAAACATTATCATCGGATTTGATTACATCATCAATACTTTTGACAAAGAAATAGAAGCCTTTTAGTGGAGCTCCTGTGAAGCAAACTGCAAACCCTGATGGAATGATAATGATTTTACTATTTACATGCCATCC
Organism: Lumnitzera racemosa; assembly: GCA_024138005.1. NCBI lineage: Eukaryota > Viridiplantae > Streptophyta > Magnoliopsida > Myrtales > Combretaceae > Lumnitzera > Lumnitzera racemosa. The sequence goes on from JAMXBC010000009.1 coordinate 17,912,383, forward strand.
AAATCGAACCGTGACAGCAATCATGTGCAAAAGAAAGTATAATCTAGAGAATGAAGTACAAGAGTGGCACTCACTTATCTGCATTAGTTGAAAGCAGCAATATATCTATATACACTACTTTAAAGCTCTGTGTATGTTAAGAACTCAACTCAATTGTCATTTGACTTAAGCCACCATTTGTTTTGACTAGAAGGTCCGCCGTTTCTAATTTCCACCAGCATTGAGGAACTGATTGGTGCAGATAACTACCAATATTCTTTTTACCAATAATCTCCACAGGAACAAAGCCCATCCTTAAAATGGTGAAAACGATTTGCATCCCTAACAATTATCTCTCTATTCTCAAGTTTCGAAATAAACTTGGTAGCTGCATGACAGTTTACACATGCACGAAGGTTTTTCGTAATGTGGAGAGTAGTTCCAGGGGGAGTACTTATTAATCCATATGCAATTGCTAGTCTCTCACTGTGACTGCAAAGACTCTGCTCCTTCTCCTCATATATCAAGTCATGCATTACAGAATCAACATGGGGAATAAATCCAGCCTCCTTCAGCCTACTCTCCAGTCTCTCAAGTTCATCAAAAATTTCTTTAGATCGTGGATGAGATTTATCTCCAACTCGGAATGCCTGAAGCTTTCCATTGACCTCAATCAGACTATATCCCAAGTCCTTGTTGAGTCCTCGTTCTTTCATCAGTACTCGTACTCTTGCAACTTGATCCCATAAGCGAGCTGAGGCATAGAGATTTGACAGCTGAACATAGTGTCCCGTATTATATGGATCTAATGAGAAAAGCCGTTCAGCAGCATATTCTCCCAATTCCACATCCCGATAGATCTTACATGCACTCAAAAGCGCTCCCCATACTGATACACCAGGTTCAATTGGCATTTTCAGAATAAAAACATAAGCATGATCCAAATGTCCTGCACGTGCAAGGAGATCAACGGCACAAGCATAATGCTGATGGCGAGGCTTAATACCGTACTCTCTCATGCTATGAAAAAGTTTCCATCCCTCTTGCGGAAGGCCCGAATGGTTGCATGCTGTCAGGAGGCCAATAAATGTGACATCATTTGGGAGCACCCCAGTACTTATCATTAAGTTGTAAAGTTCAATGGCTTCTCGTCCCCGACCGTGAAGTCCATATCCCACGATCATAGCACTCCACATGACTATGTCCTTACTAAGAGTTCTATCAAATACCTTGCGAGCCAAATCCACACTCCCACATTTCGCATACATGTCTATGAGTGCCGTGCACACAAAAATATCATCTCTAAACTCACTTTTACAGATGTAGCAATCCATCCATTCTGCCATCTCAAGAGAACCCACTTGGGCACAAGCTAAGATAGCTGACGATACAGTTATAGAATCAGTTTTAACAGTTCTAGAAATCATAATGCAGAAGAGCTCCACCGCTTCCTCTGCATAACCATTCTTTGCATAGCCTGAAATCATAGCATTCCACAAAATCAGGTTAGGTGTTTCCATCTGATCAAAAAACCTTCTAGCAAGGGTTACCTGCCCGCATTTAGCATACATTGCTGTTAACGATATAAGCAAGTCTGGTTCAAATTCAAGTCCCATCTTAATTACACAACTATGAACAGCTTTCCCTTGTTCTAACTCCTCTAAGTCGGTATAAGCCCTAAGAACACTAACTAGAGCTATCCAATCTGGACAAACATTTATTTTTCTCATTTCGCTAAAAATCCTCAATGCCTCATCAGGCTGTCCATTCTGAGCATACCCGGAAACAATCGAAGTCCATGAAACAATAGTTCTGTCAGATAACCTATCAAAAACCTTCCTCGCCTGTACAATCTCCCCACATTTTGCATACAACGATACAAGCCCATTTTGCACAAACACATCACACTCAAACCCATGTCTAAAAATCTGCCCATGTAACAATTTACCCACTTTCAAATTCATCAACCCGGTACACGCCTTCAATACATAAGGAAAAGTAAACCCATCAGGACTACTGCTAGACAACATCATACCATACAGCACAACACAGTGATCAAACATGTTGTGTTTTGAATAGGACCTGATGATAGCATTCCATAAAAAAACATCTGGGTCAGGAAATTCATCAAACACCTCACGTGCATACACAATATGTCCCATATTTGAACACGAATGTATCAACTTTGTTATCAAGAAACCATTTTGATGCCATCCTGAAACCATTAGTTTGGAATGGATTTGGTTTAGATGTGTTTTGTGAGTTGAGCTATCGATAAGAGAAGCATAGTAAATGTCTGAATTCTCAAAAGTTGATGCAAAAGAGGTGTAACTGGATGGTTCTTGAATAAGTGGTAAGGAAGAGAAGGGTCTTGTTAAAGTTAAAGAAGGGTCTGTGTTGCGTTGTTTAGATTTATACAAGTGAGGTTTCGAGGATCTTAAGGTAGCATAATCTGTACATTTCAACAAGAATCTGTTAATAGGATGTCGCATAAACATTAGACACAGTCAGCAGTAAGCTGCGGCGTCCACGGTGTGGTGAACTGATGACTCTTGCCCTCTGGTGAGACAAGACCGTGCATGAAGATTGTAACGAGAACGAGGTTGGAAAACTTCTATTACGTAAAAGATGTTATTTTTATATCAAACCAAAGCATGAATTCCCAAATTAATTCATCATAACAAGCTTAGTAATTCATAAATAACAAGGGAATAAGAAAAGATGATGACTATAATAAAACCAACGAAGGAAAGTGGAGAGAAAGTGTAAAAATTAGATATAAAATATTATCTTAAGACATTCTTTGGTTTTTGGTGCTCCTAAAAAAGTCAAAGCTTGCAAGCCAAAGTGACAATAATAATACCCCAAGAAAAAATTGCAAAGAATATTTGAGTCTTCATCCGTGCTTTTTTAAGGGAAAAGAAAAATAATAATAAAAAAATTTCTAAATATAAGATTTTGGGAAAAAAATTCTAAGGATGCAATACATGAAATCATCTTTTAAATGAAATTACATCTTCAAAAAACAATTTTAACTTGCTGGAATAAAATATATTCATATAAAGTATCAACAACCATAAAACAAAACTCTATTCATACTTCATTGCCACACCCAATCCTTTACACCAAGATCTAAACACTCTAAAATGAAAAGTTCACTATTCTTCAAACTTCTCAACACCTGTAAAGCAAAAAACTATACAATATCTATATTTTTTAACCATTAACATAATTGGCAACCATAGTAGATCTTTGATGGATAAAAAGTTGAAAAAACAAGTAAAATAAAAGTTTTAATACACTGTATATTTAGTCCATATATACAAAATGTGCAGAAAATATTCATCAATTATAGTCAAAATGTTCATTAACTGTACCTAATGAGAATCTACACCTATTTACATTATTGGCATATATAGGCATGCATCCCCCCAATATCTATATTAGGTTAATGCTACACCATTTGGTATGCATCCAATTGTATGATTCATGCATCATCCCCTACATAGGCACCAAAGTAGGTTACATACATAGGGATCGAAGTAGACTTAACTTACGTAAGCCCCTTATCCAGTTTTCATCATACACCTCTTAAATAGAGCAAAAGGTATGTGATTCTAATTGCTAGAGCTTTCTACAAATGACCTGAAACCAGAACTTAAGCACTGCAAAAGATGTAAGGGGCAAGTAATGTTAAGGGGAGATATCATCTCGAGTGTCTAACTTAACCTAACTATGTCCTCATCCCCTACCTTGTCTAGGTCCTCATCCTCAATGGTAGCCTCTATCCTGTGGTTCATGTTAGTAGAGAATCTTGATGTTTAATATCCAATCTAGCCACAAGTGCAATATATAAAGGATTCCCTTACACTATTGAATGATGTTGTCTACCTTTGGTTGCTCAACCATAATATCCTCATAAAACATATGAGGTAGCTTATGTATTAAATTTCCTTACATGTGACAAGTAACGATGTGGTTAGTATATAACAGCACAAATGAAGAAGAGACAAGAATAAGTAAGCTATATACATACTATGTACACCCAAGAGGCTCTAGATTTGTCGATATATCAACAAGTGACTTACTAATACTAAGCATGATAGTCTAAAGAAACATTAAGTGGTGGCCATATCTCAATAATCCTGTTACGATGATCTGCTCACTGATTTAGTTAAGTTACATGAGTAGTAGCCTAGTTTGTGTATGTCCAGCTTTGTAAGTCTACCTCATGTAGCACCCATGAGGTATTTAGATAAGCAAGAATTTATGGATCTCACTAAGTTGTCAAGTCATGTGATTTGAGTAATAGAAACTTACGATGTGGAAGCAAATGAGTGGTACCCATGCTAACCAAATATCACTCTCATCTCAATAATACGAAGGAGTTAGGCTATGTCATCATTCATATAGAAGATCTAAACTACCTGAAAACTAAACAGTTTAGAATATTTATCAACTAATACTTTGATAAGATAAAAATACTCAAGTTAATAAGATAAGTATCTTCTTTAAATGCTAACGGTTGAATGCATCCCTATACTGACTTACTACATGTGTAGGTAACATGGTGACATCAAAGTTTGCTCCCCTTCAACTCATTAATGGTTAGCAATCTATCACTGTCATGATTTGACAATGTAGAGGGGCAATGTGTCGAAAGTGCTCCAATTCCCAAAATTGAAGTATGACTAATCGCCCGCTAATCTCATTGAAATCTATTCATGAAGCAGTGCACAATTGGCAATAAAGTTATGCTAAGCATGTCATACCCTAAGCATAACGCCCAGCAGCTGTAACCTTCAAGAAGAGGGAGAGGAACATTAGATACACTTGATTATTCGAATTATCTAAGAAAAAAATCCCTCTAATCAATCGCATAATATGGGCTTGGGTGTAACTTAGCATCCTCCGATAAGTTATTGAAATTGTCCTTTAACCAACACAATTTCACTTGACGACCATGAATAACACCCTCAAGAGGGTAAACACCTACTAAGAGAAAGCTCACATTAGGCCAGCTCATCCGTATATCGCTTATCATAGCCTAACTATCAATAAGGAGACTGATGAATAAAGATATATCCTATAAGGTAACTATCATCTCATCAGTATGGAAGTGGAATGTACGTGTCTCCTCTCTCTAGCACTTGTTGTGTCTCTAGGGGTTGGAGATACGAAAAAACACTACAAAGGAGTGAATAGAACAAAAATAAAATAAAGTTAGCAAATTCTAAGCAGTTACCAACTAGATATGACACATCAATCAATGTTACTCAACCTATAATTTGTTGGATATGACTCATTGATCTAAACTAAAGGATCACTTGCTACTACTTCTTATTAAAGGAAATATATAAGAGTTAAAAGAAGATAAGAACACCAGGGTTTCTCAAAAAGGAACTTGTCTAATATTTCGATAATGAAGATTGATATCTACGTTCAATTAAGTACGGGTTTATATACCCATTTACTAGGGTTACTTTACATGTATGAAAATACAAAAAGATATTCTTACAATTAGGTTACATAAAACTTACTAAAAAAGGTAAAAGAGACAAAGAATATTCAATACGAAAAATTAAGGAATCCTTCTGAAATATCATGCTAGAAGACATGTACTAATCAGTAATTGGATGTTAATAATATAGTATAAGTGGATGAGAAGAATTACAGTTAAGGGTTGACCTGATCCTCAGTCCCGCTATAAAGTAGTCAGCTTGGGTTGGGGTTGGATGTTTGTGGTTAGCTCAAAAGCTTAGCTTAAATAGTCTTAGGGTTGTCTTTTCAAGTATCTTGTCATAGCATAGCTATTCAGTAAGTTTAGTACACGTAAGGGTTGGGCAATTAGGTCGACATAAGATTAAGTCAGGATACGAATTTCTATCTTGAATAAGGCTTCAAGCTAGTATTATTTAAATGAGTCCTTAGAGTCTTTTAGCTTGGCTATGTATGATCGATCCAGGAATTTCTATCATCTGCTTGGGGGTCGAAAAGATCTGTCCTTAAATCTAAAGAGGTCTCTAGCTCTTCTTCTGGAACATTAAGGGGGTCTTCTGTTAGTTGGTGATGAATCAAGTCACATATATTAAAAGTAGGCGTGATACCATAGTCATTAGGTAACTCAATCTAATAGGCATTATAGTTGACCTTCTTTAAGACCTTGAACGGACCATCAACTCAAAGAGATAGCTTATTTTGTCTCAAGTGTAGGAATCGATCTCAGCTGAGGTAAATCCATACTAAGTCTCTTGGTTGGAAAGTAACAGCTCGGTAGCCTCGGCTGTTAATCTCTTGTTGCCACTCATTGAACTTAGTAATCTTTCTAGTTACAGATTAGTATAGCTCTTGCAATTCTTGAGCTCGATCAACTCCGAATTGACTCTCTTCAGCAGTTGCAGGGGTATCGATCATATCCAAGGGGTAGTAAGATTAAGGCCATAAACGACCTCAAATGGGGTCTTCCTAGTAGTGCTATGAATAGTTCGGTTGTATGCAAATTCCACAACTGGTAAACACAAATCCCAGTCCCTTAAGTTCTTTCCTACAATAACTCTAAGTAAGGTTCCTAGTGTCCTATTCACTACTTCAATCTAGCCATTAGTTTGAAGGTAGCTACTAAAGCTAAACATAAGTTTGGTTCCAAGTCTTCTCTATAAAGTCTTTTAGAAATAGCTTAAAAATTTTATGTCCTGATTTGAAATGATGGTCTTTAGTACTCCATGTGGTCAGATAACTTCCTGCAAAAATAAATTAGCAATATATAAAGCATCATTAGTTCGATGATACAAAATGAAGTGTGCCATTTTGTTGAAGTAATCCACCACAACAAATATAAAATCTTTTCATCTAGATGTCTAGGCTAACCCTAGGACAAAGTCCATGCTAAAGTCAACCCAAGGTAAGGTTAGCATTAGCAGGAGCATGTATTCTTCATGAGGCTCTCTCTTCCCTTTAGCTCGCTTGCACACTTTATAATTACCAATTACCTTATAGATATCCTTAGCCAAATCGAGTTGATAAAAGTTTTCCTTTAACAGATTGGCCGTCTTAGTCTCTCTAAAGTGATCAGATAATCCACCACTATGAGCTTCCTTGAACAAAGACTCACATGTAAAATGGTTTGGTATGCATAACCTTCTTTCCTTGAAAAGATAGCTACCTCAAACATAATAGCCTCCACCAACAATTCCATCTCTGCATTGCTTTATAATAGGATCGAAATGAGGATCATACGCATATTGCTCAGTGATAAGCGGAAATCTCAATAATTTTGTCTGTAAAGTCGTCGGCAAGGTTTACCGACATGATAGAGCATTGGTGACCACATTTGCACTTCCCCTCTTGTATTGGATCACATATGAAAATCCTTCCATAAACTCAAACCACTTGGCTTGTCTCTTAGAGAGTTTGTTTTAACTCCCAAGATGCTTTAGTGATTTTTTGTCAGTATAAATAATAAACTCTTGTGGTAGCAAAAAGTGTTACCAAACTATAAGAGCTCATAAAAGAGAATACAACTCTTTCTTATACACAGAATAGTTTAGGGTAGCACTACTAAGCTTCTCATTGTAGTGGGCAATAAGTCATCATTCTTGTATCAAGACGATGCTAATTCTAATGCCCGATACATCACATTACAATTCAAAGGGTTTATCAAAATCTAGTAGGGATAAGATAGGGGCAAAGGTAAGTTTCTCTGTGATCTCCTTGAAACTCTATTCAACCTAGCCATTCTACCTGAACCCATCACTCTTCTTTGTCAGCTTGGTCAAGGGGGCGACAATGATACTTAAGTTTTTAATGGATCGCCTATAAAAAGAAGTTAGGCCATTAAAACTTCGAACTTAAAATGGCATTTTTCAACATCGGCCATTCCAACATAGCTCGAATCTTCTCTTCATCTACTCAGATTCCTTCCCCTAACACTATAAACCCAATAAAGACCACTTTATCTTGGCATAATATACATTTATTCAATTTCCCATATAATTTCTCAATTCATAAAATGTTAAAAACTACTCAGAGATGTTAAACATGGTTTTTCAAGTCGGCACTATATTCCAATATATCATCGAAGTACATGACCATACATTTTCTAATTAGAGGGTACATCACATGGTTCATTAATCTTATGAATGTGCTCGGTCCATTAGTAAGTTTGAATGACATAACTAACCACTCATAAAGACCATGCCTAGTCTTAAAGGCAGTCTTCCATTCATCACCCAATCTTATACAAATTTAGTGGTAGCCACTTCACAAGTCAATCTTCGAAAATATTTTGGCACCATAGAGCTCATCAAGCTTCGGTATTGAGTACCTATATTTGACATTGATTTGATTAATTACTTAATTGCCATGAACCATCCTTCTTAAGGATAAGTAAAGCTTGTACAACATAAGGGCTCATACTTTCCCTCATGTATCCTCATTGATAAGAATTAGCTTGTGACTATCTCCCAACCGAAGTCGACCTATCCTAAGCTAACGTTGACTTGCCATAAGCTAAAGATGACTTGTTCTAACTCGAGGCCGAGCTAATACCAGAAGATTGAGAGGAAGGAAAGGAGCCACTTGGCATTAAGTCTATCATCTGTCGAGAAGCCGAGAGACCACACAGCCAAGGACTGAAGGTCAAATATCCACTACCGACTAACCATAGAACTCCGCAATTGTGGGCCAACCTTTCAAGAATCTCAACTAAGTGCTATAAGACTTCGGGGACTCCTTTTCTAGCCTGGACGTCCAATTACCAACCTCACCTTGTTCGGATCCTACTCCTTCCAAGACAGGCTAAATGATCGCACATTGACTTCTTCTGTTAAAGACGTAGTTTTGTATTCTAGTACGTATTGTCTTTATTTTTAATTATGGGCCCATTTTTTAGGGTTTGATGCCTTGTATATTATTTACAGTTTTACCACTAGGGTTTTAGGACTTATTATAAATAGTAACATGATAACTCAGATTTTAAACATATTTCATATGGTGATTTTATAGTATTTTCCTCACATTTTTTGTTTTCTTTAAAGAAATTGATACTTAATTGAGTAAAATTTTGATTTCTAGGTTTGAACGCGTTCTATGATCGAAAACAAAGAAAAAGAATCTAATTTCACTCAAATCGGAGTTCAAATGAAGAAGTTATGAAATTTTAAAGTTGTGTAGAAAATTTTGTCTTAGTGCAGAAAGTTACACGACCTGGGGACACGGCCATGTCCCAAGCCGTATCTGGTGAAGAAAATAGAATCTTTGTAATACACATATAAAAGGACATCTTAGGGTTTCAAAAGAGAGGAGAGACATTACAGAAACAGAGAGACACAAGAGAAGAGAAAAAGACTTAAGAAACAACATCAAGAAAGTGGCGGAACAACATCAAGAAAGAGGGAAACAACATCAACTTCAAGATTAGAGATATTGTTCATCAATAAAAGGGGTTTCCATGTTTTATTTTATATTATTGATGAAACTCGTTCTTAGATTCATTATGATAGCTTAGAATTCGAGTATTTAGGATTATGGAACCTAGGGTTTAATGTGATTCTGGATTGATTTAGAAATTTCAATAAAGTTTCTATCTTTACTTGATTTAATTATGTCGTTAATTATTGTTTGATATTTCTAGAATATCAATATATGATATTATGCATGTTGATTGAGAAATTGCATGCGTAATTAGATCTTTACATAATTGGAGAGAATTACATGTATACTTAGAGATAAGATACATGTTTCTTCTGGAAAGTTGATTGTTTGCATGGGATTTCATTACACGCTAATGCAATTCTAAATTATATTACTAAATGAAGAGATTCCGGTAAATAATTTAGGATTAGGGTTAATATGCTTCAGAAAAATATTAGCTTTAATTGTGAATCCCTCCGGTCAAGAATAATAGAAATTGAATTGGATATATTTTAAAAAGGTTACATGTTAAACACTAGGGGAAATAATTTCTAAATACATTATTGCATACTTGAAGTCGTTCGTAGTTTATTGCTTCCTAATTTGCGTAATTAAGTCTTATAAGTAGTTTAGTTGTTAATTTTAGTATTTTTAATTCATTAAATTTATCACAATTTTTCGGTTAGATAATAAAGCTAAAGTTAATATTAGTACTCAAAATCTCCGAGGAATCGACTCGGACTCACGTCCACTATATTAAAACTGATAGGTGCACTTGCCTCATATCATAACATTTCTAATTAATAGAGATAGATTATCAAATAGTGAAGAATATACATATACTTGGAACTTTCCTCTTTCAAGTGAGGTTATTCTTGAGCTCTTAGAGCTTAGATTTGTCGAATTATCGAGTGTGCTTTACTCGTTAATCCCTTTCCTGTTCTTATCAATCTTGTCCTTAAGATTGTGGCGAACCCTTCATTTGAGCGAGTTAATGAGTTACATCTAATCTCTTATTTGAAATCTGAGTGACATTTAGTATTCGTGAGTTATATCGAACCCTATTTCAAACTCAATCCCTTATTGTGTTTGTGTCTTGGTGCATGATATCCATACACATTCATCGTCAAACCCCCTATCTTACTTCCTATTCATCATACCCACTTAAACCCTAACTGCCAATTCTGGTTCCGGGTCACTATGTACACTCCGAGCTATAACACTCGCTTTATGAGCTCATCCACTTATCTTTTCAGCTTGGTAGCTTACTTAAGATTCATTCTGTATGCAAGTCGATTTGGCAGGACGGTGCTTGGTTGTAGGTTAACATAGTGCTTTATGCCTTAAATTAGGGGTATTTCTTTAGGTAGCACCTTAAGAAACAGGTTAATAAATTCATCAGTCAACCTTTGGATTTCATCTGGAACATCATTCAGATCTCTCACCCCCAACAATCTTCTAATCAATAAAAACATAGGCTCTTAGGCCTTCTCAATAGCTCAGAGCTCTTTTCGACTCATCACTAAGGCCTTCTTCTTACTAGCTTAAGTGAGATGATTATAGGTCTTGTTTACTCAAGATAAGGTTATAGGCTGTACCATAATCTTCTTTTCATCCTTAATAAAGACATAGGTGTTCTTATATCCATTGTAAATAACACGTTGGTTAAATAACCAAGTTCTTCTAAGTAACAAATGTAAAGCTCTCATAAGGACAACATCGCATACTACCTCATCCCCATACACATTTCTAACACTAAATGGTATGGTTACTTGTAACGTTACGTATAAAACACCTTATCATGAAGCTAGTGTAACTTATAAGGTTGAAGATACTTTGAGGTCGGCAAACCTAGCCTCTGCACAAAGGATTGTGTGACTACGTTACTATAGCTTTCTCCATCCACTATGATGGCATACAATTATCCTTTGATGGTAAATTTAGTATAAAACAAATTTTCTCTCTAATCTTCTTCAGAGTTTGATAAGAAACTTAGTACTCGTCTTAAGACTAAGGTCATTACTTCTCTTTGATCAGTATAGACACAGGTTTCTTCTTCCTCTTTAGCTTTGGTTATTCCAACATCCTTCCCGTCCTTAGACTCACTTTCGTTGGTACTATCCACTACATCTCTTCAGAGCACCATGACACATCAATTTGGATACTCAACAGCCATATGTTTGAAGCCTAAGCATTTAAAGCACTTCACCTCACTAGTCTTCCATTAGGAGGTCTGTCCTCTCTCATATGTTCTTGAGATCGGCCTAGCCTTAGTTTGACTCAGTTGTCTTGCTCAGCCCTGTTAACCTATCATTAAGTCAATCATTCCTTTCCTTGGCTCAATATGGCCTCCTCGGCTCGGCTTAAACATGTTAGCACGAAACAAGGGTTTGGTAGAATATTGGCTCAAGTCTGCTCGAGGCAATTCTACTTTACTTCTCGAACCTTTACGCTATCTTAATTGCCTCTTCTAAGGTGTAAAACATCTATACTTCCACAATGTTGCGAATCTTATATTTGAACCAAGAAATGAACTTCGATATTGTGCAAGCCTCTAGCTCTTTCATGTCTACTCGGATCATAAGCATCTAAAACTTTCTTACATAATCATCAATAAATCGGCCTTCTTGAATGTATCTTATAAGTAGGTCTCATGCACAAATTTACCTTTCAACAACCTCTTCATCTTATCCTAAGTTCTTACACCTCTTCTTCCATCCCTTGTTTTAGCAGCATTCAGCTTTTCATACTACATAGTGGGATACCCAAAGAACTCAAGTGTAGTAAGTTAGACCTTTACAGCTTCTATATATCTATAACAATCAAATACCTTCTCTTCCCATTCCAAATATTTATTTGCATCTCCACTTCCGTTGAAGGGTGGGATTTGGACCTTAACATTGTCTAGTGCTTGAGAAGCTCTACGTCCTCACTCCTATACTCAGTAATAACTAACCTCTTATTCTTCCTCTCCATACTCCTTAACATCTCTCTTCATCATCTTCCTCAATCTCCTCCAACTCTAATCTTTATCTAGTAGCTCAATATGCTACACCTCCAGCTCGAAGGGGTCAAACTTGGCAATTAACTTAGTTACCTTAGTCATAGCCTCTCTTGAGAACATTTTTGGGTAGGTTACGTAGTGGTATACCCTGTGGTTGTTGCCTATTAACTTGCATCACAGTGACCAAATTCTCAATAAGATTAGTAAGTTTGTCAAGTTTGTCATTAACTGACCTAAAAGTGTTACTTCTATTTTGACTATGACTAGGTTGAGCATCGCTACTCTGGTCTCCAATAACATCTTGAACACTGGATTCCGACATCATATAATACTGTCCAAACAGATTAACAACATAATACATTGAAAAATAATGCTATTGTATTACCCAAAACTTTGAACTAACACACTAACAACTTAATACCCAATAATCACTCGAATAGAACAGAAGCAAACTTACTCTACTTTTGTGGTGAAAAACAAAGTAAGAAAAAAGTAAAAATGAAACCACACTTACTAACACACAAATCTTTACTATACAGCTCACAACTCCAAACTTACTTCACACAAATACACTACAGTAGCTATGGAAGGAATACAGTAACTACTAATAGCAAAGTGAACCAAAACTTCACTACAGCTCTACACACTTCTTCTTGAAACCATACTTTAGTACCGACAAAGCTTATGCATCTTTAAGGGTCGAACAGATGGAAAAACATTACAACAGAGTGAATAGAATAGAAATAAAAGAAAGTTAGCAAAGTTCAAGCAGTTATTAATTGGATATGACACACCAATCGATCCTACTCAACCTATAATTCGCTAGATATGACTTACCGATTCAAATTAAAGGGTCACTCATCACTACGCCTTACTAAAAAAAATAGATTAGAGTTGAAAGAAGTGAGAACACTAAGGTTGCTCAAAAGGGAACTTGTGTAGTATTCTGATAATGAAGATTAATGTATGTATACAATTAAGTATGGGTTTATATACTCATCTACTAGGGTTACTTTACATGTACGAAAAAACAAAAGGGTATTCTTACAATTAAGTTAAATAAAACTTACTAAAATGGTAAAAGAGACAGAATATTCAGTACATAAAAGTAAGAAATCCTTCTAAAATATTGTGCTAAAAGACACGTGCCGATCAGTAGCTGGATGTTAATAATATAGTGTAAGTAGACGAGAAGAATTGCAATTAATGGTTGACCTAATTTGGATCAGGTCCAAACCCAGTCAATTCCGCTATAGGGTAGTCAGCTTGGGTTGGGGTTAGATGTTTGTGGTTGGCTCAAGAGCTTAGCTCGGGTAGTCTTGGGGTTTTTTTTTTCGGGTATCCTGTCATAGCACAGCTATTCAGCAAGTCTAGAACACATAACGATCTGGCAATCAAGTTGACAAGAGATTAGGTAGGGATAAGAATTTCTGTATCGAATAAGGCTTCAAGCTAGTATTCTTTAAGTAAGTCCTTAGAGTCTTCTAGCTTAGCTACGTTTGATCAGTCTAGGGGGCCAATTCCTATCAGTACTCCACTAAGGCAATAATCAAATGCCAATCAAGCTGTATAAATGGCACCTACCTTATATTAAGAAAACCCCACTACTCAAAGTACGAGATCATCCATGGATCTATCAGTATCTCATCTCTATTCCTATGTCTATAGATCGCCTCCATCTATGACATCTAATCCAGCAATTCTCTAATGAGTTATAAAAAAAAGAAACCATTTTACAATGAATATAGCAAATTGACTTAGAGTTGTCCTTACCTAACCACTTTACTCCATCTCAAACCTGCAGGATAGCCACAACCATGGAAATGGCCTATTAACTAGTCCTAGATCCATTTGCACCTACATTTTTATAATGAATTAGTAAAGATCAAATCGGTACATAACCAAGCATAAGGAAGAATATCATCTAAAGATATGAGAAATGGACACAAATAGTAACTATTAACAGGTCATGCATAAAATTTATAAAGCATACCCGTGGATCTACTCGATGTTCACTAGCGGCTTTGTTTCAAATATCTTCTCCTATTTTATTCATCCTTACCAAACACTCTACATGTAAACCTTAGAGGCCCGTCTTGAATGACCATCTCCTTCTAAAATCGTTCTTCTTGAAGCTTTCCATGTTTTCTTACCCTATCTCTTGTTTTAACTAAGTGCCACATAAGAATATTAAGCAAAAGCTAATCAAACTTGTTGACACCTAGCTTAAAAGAAAGTGCATATACATTAGCTGATTCTACTACATATACCAATGACCAACATGAGCTGCATAATCCATGCTTATTTTTCCCATCACTACCATTAGATGGGAGCATTGAATCTTGTATGTTTAACACTTATTACAAATACACTAATGAGTCTTAAGTACAATTGTATGGTTGTTTTCCCCCTTTTGCCTATGCACGATAAGGCGCATGCAGTTATCACCTCGAATATATGCTCCTTGTAATAAAAATTCACAATATGATGACCATTGGCTACTTTAGCTACCTATCGAACTTCCTCTCGATATATTTCATTAACACCTTATGATAGAAATCAAGGGTTGATCACATGATCTTGAGTGCATAGCCTTATTGCCCTCGCATGCTAAGCTATTGAGAAAGAATTCAATTTAGAAGAGGAGTAGTTCCTTCGAGCCAACCTAGCATATCTTTTAAGCTCCTTCGAACTATTCATTATTTTGCAGATAGAAGAAAAAGGAGATACCAATGCTGTTGAGCACTACTAAGGCTGAACAATAAACCTACCGACTTCTAGCTAACAAGTGCTTAAGCCTAAGTTAACTAATTACCAAGCCGACCTACTAAGCCTGGGATGTTAAGCCCTTACTTGCTGAAAATTTACTTCCCAAATCGTTGACCTGCTAAGCTGTTGACCTAAAACTAACCTAACAATCTCAACTTTACTCAGCATCCATTAACTATTGACCATCAAATTAAGAGGCTAGCCTGTATCTTCTTTCTTTGACATCCACACTATCCTGGCGAAGGATATTCTTTTTCTGTTATTACTAATTTATCCTTTCTTTGTAATCATTTTCCATTTCAAGTAGGTGTCTAATTTTGTAATTAGAAGGATCTTATGACATATCCTAATCAAGGCATATAAATGCCCCATAAATGTAACAACCGAAATCATCATCAAGACTATTCAATATAGAATTTTTCCTTTTCGCGGGCTAAATGTTTTCTTTACTCGGTCTCCCTTACTCTTATCAGTCCTTTTAATAAGGATTATAGCAAGTAACCTACTTAACTTAGATTAGTGCATCATATCTAACAAGTTAATTGGTTCGTGTATGGTTCTATGGTTTATCATATTTGTAGAGTTAGTGTGTGGGTTTGCTAAACCATTGACTTTGATTTATTATTCAACCCATTTTGTAGTTTAAACCCACCCCTAATTCGTGTGATATCAATCACTGTATGTAGCCTTATTGGTGATCCATATTGTCTTGGTATCAAAGGTTGACTACATTTGAGTAAGTTTCTAGTACTTTGTATTATTAAGTGTTTGCTACAGTACATCGTATGTAGTTAATAGGTTGAAACTTAAAATTTTTAAAGAAGTTATGAGTGGCTATAGTAAGTGTTGGAAGTACCCTTAAGGTAGTGGAAGTTAATACTCTATTTTCCCATGTTTCGATACTCATAAAATAAAGTATAGCTTTTGTTGGCTTACAATCTTATTGAGCGTTATTAGTATTGTTTGAGTAGTAGTTAGAGTTCAATATATTAAGTTGATTATGTGAAGAATAGCCTTAGAGTGTGGTTGAATTACTTTAGTTAGAGGAGTTAATATATTAAAAGTATTGGACTCAAGTGTTAAAGGAACTCTTAAAAAC
The DNA here is from genome assembly GCA_024138005.1 of Lumnitzera racemosa. NCBI lineage: Eukaryota > Viridiplantae > Streptophyta > Magnoliopsida > Myrtales > Combretaceae > Lumnitzera > Lumnitzera racemosa. The sequence continues at coordinate 17,928,645 of JAMXBC010000009.1, forward strand.
CAAGAGAATGATGCTCATAATGGTCATGGCCAATAAGGAAGTTTTATACCCTAATCTGCATATGAGAGACTGGATAAGCTCACTAACTCGGTGACTAACCTAATAATTGCTATAAATGAGGATAGGTAGTAAGCAAGAGATAACCCAAATAGAGGCCGGGCAAATGAACTACCGAAGAGAGGTAATGGTTAACCTAGTCAAGATAATATCTAAGTTCGACAACAACAAACTAGAGGAGTAGACAGATTTGCTCAATAAAAGCTTATGATAGAGAAAATAGAAGAAGAAAATGAAGAGTTAGGTGATGAAGAAGAGTACTATGAGCTTGAAGAAGGGAATGTCTGAGCTCTTAGGGTAGAAGGACTGAGATTATGAATTCCAAGCTTTTCGAGTAGTGGTGATACTGATGAATACCTGGATTAGGTGGATAAAATTGAAAATCAATTTGAGTGTCATGAAGTGCCTGATAATGCTAAGGTGAGACTAGTTGTTCTAGAGTTCACTAGATATGTCGTGTTATAGTGGAAGAATTTACAAGCTACATGGTGAAGAGATGCAGAAAGAGAAGTTAGGGATTGGGAAGAGATGAAGAGAGTAATGAAAATGAGATTTGTTTCGAGCTACTATCTACAAGACGCTTTCAAAAGGTTACAGGAGTTAAGATAAGGAGGATTTAGTGTTGACGCTTATGTGAAGGAGTTCCATATGCTAATGATTCGATACAAAGTTATAAAGCTAGAAAACTGAACTATCTCTAAGTTTATCAATGGGTTGAAGTATGAAATAGGTGATATTCTTGAAACTAGAGAAATTAGGTCTTTGGATAAAGCAATCTAAGTTGCTCGGAGAATTAAGCGATGTCGAATGAGCAGATTTTGAGCTCCTGTTAGGTAAACTACCTCCAGCTAACTTGTTTTGAGTAGACCTGTACGATAAGAACCTAGTAAGACTAGCGACTTCTGACCTATTCTAGCCACCCGAGCTAAGGAAAAGGAACCCTTGAGAAAGTTTGAGAAATGACAAAGCTTAAGAAGAAAGACTAGTGAGATTAACTACTTCAAATGCCAAGGATTTGGTCACATAGTAGTACAATGCCCGAGCAAAAGAGTTATGGTGTTCACGGGAGAAATGTCGACCATTTAGGTTACAAGTCCTGATGAGGAAGTTAAAGAGTTGAAAGAATCTAGACAACCCAATCTGCTTGAGAAGGAGGAATTGATTTATAGCGAAGAAGGGAATCTCATGCCCATAACTACAATACCATAGTAAGTGATGAGTGTTGGCCTAATATTTGAGGACGAATAGTGTAAGAACTTGCTCCACATTGGTTGCAAAGTTAATGGAATATTATGTACTCTTATCGTTGATAATGGAAGTTGCACTAACACGACATCTACCTTTATGGTCCAACAATTGAAGTTGCCGACCAAACCCCACCCCAAACCTTAGAAAATGCACTAGCCTAATAACAAAGGAGCCTTGCAAGTAACCAAGCAAGTTGCTGTGCCAATTTATATCGGAAAGTATTAGGATGAAGTTTTTTGTGATGTAATGCCTATGAGTGCTTCACATATTCTTTTGGGAAGACCTTAGCGCCGGCAAGTGATGTATGATGAGAGGAGAAATACCTATTCATTTGAGCATGAGGGAAGAAAGGTAAGACTGAGTCCCTTGACTGTTGAGCAAGTCAAAATTATGTAAGCTCAACTTAGTCGAGCCCTGAAGAAAGAGACCTTAGTGATGATACGTATCAAACATTTTAGAAAGAAAAACAAGAAGAGCTAATCTTTCTACTGGTTAAGAGGTTGCTCGAAATGAGGGATGTGATTGTTGAACTACCCATCGAGGTAAAAGACCTTTTAAAGGAAATTGTCGACTTATTCCCTAACGAATTGCTAGAAAGTTTACCTCCAATAAGAGGGATTGAGCATACTATAAACTTACAACTAGGAACTACATTACCAAATAAGCCAACATTAGGTTGAACCTTCAGCAGGCTGACAAGCTCTAGAGACAAGTAGATGAGCTAATGAAGAGATGATATGTAAGAGAGTCCCTAAACTTATGCACCATCCTAGCTTTATTGGTATTGAAGAAAAATGCTACGTAACAAATGTATGTAGACAACCAAGCCGTTAACTCGATACAAGTACCTTACACCTTGGCTTGATAACATACTTGATGAGCTGAATGGAGTGATGATCTTCTCTCATATTTATCTCAAATCTGGATATCATCGAATGAGGATATGGGAAGGAGATGAGTGGAAGATCACTTTTAAGACTCGTCATGGGTTATATGATGGCTTGTGATGCCATTTGGACTGTCTACGTACTCCAAGAGTTTATTAGAAGGTTTGTTGTCGTATACTTTGATGACATTCTTGTTTGCAAACCCAATTGGGAGACACACTATAAGCATCTCTAAGTTATCTTTGACAAGCTTTGAGCCAAAAAACTGTATGTCAATTTGAAGAAGTATGACTTTTGTAGACTAGAGGTAATCTTTCTAGGATTTTTTGTAAGTGGAGGTAGAGTACATTGTGATGAAGAGAAGATTAAGGTGCCAACTTGTTTTACCAACGTTCAAAGTTTTCATAGCCTAGCATCTTTTTATCATCGTTTCATAAGAAATTTCAATACCATTGTAGCCTCATTGGCCAAGTTGTCAAAAGAAAAATGTCGAGTTCAAATAGGGAGAGAAAGAGTAACTAAATTTTGAGGAGGCGAAGAGGAAGCTGACTACCGCCCCTATCCTAGCTCTTCTGAGCTTTGACAGAGTGTTTAAAGTAGAGTGTAATGTATTTGGATTGGGTATAGGTACCGTGCTAACATAAGAAGGTAGACCAATTGCCTACTTTAGTGAAAAGCTTCGAGGAGCAACACTAAATTATTCTGTGTATAACACGGAGTTATACTCCTTAATCTAAGCTCTAACTATTTGGCAACACTACTTATTGTCTAAAGAATTTGTAATCTATACCGACCATGAATCATTGATATATCTAAAGAGCCAACCTAAGTTGTCCAAGAGGCAAGTTAAATGGATTGAATTCATTGAGGGATTTTCTTGTGTTGTTAAGTAGAAAACATGTAAGAACAATGTAGTAGTTGATACCCTATCGCAATAACATACCTTCTTGACTGAGCTCTAAACGAGATTTATTGGATTCTCAATGATTAAGGGTTTGTATGCCAAAGACCTCTACTTTGGCCTAATCTATGCTTGATGCAAGGATGGTCAAGCTATTGATGATTATCATAGGGAGGATGGATACCTATTTAGAAAGTGTAACAACTCAACTAGAACTCCTCCTATCGAAGTATTGTCCATTTTGGCATGGAACGTTGCATAATTTTGTCCCTTAGCCCAATAGCTTCCCAGAAGGTCATCCATCTTAGGATTGTTCCAACTCAAGTATGCTTAACTTCAGAGTTTCAACATACTTTGAGCTACTACACCAAAAGGCGCCTTGATCATTAAAGTTCAGTCTCCAAGTATGTAAGGGGTATTACAATCCGCCTCCCTTTATAGAACTAACATCTTTATCATTTTTGTTACACAGGTCTAAAATCACCACCAAGTAGAGCTCCTCCCTTTAAGCTAATGGAGTGCTCTGATACCACCTGTAACGACCCATCCGATACTTCTCCCACCACATGGTTTTGTCTCTTAGTGTAGCAACTTGCCAAAAGGTCACCCATCCTAAGATTTCTCTAACCCTAGCACACTTAACTCCAAAGTTTTAACGTACTCCAAGAAGCTACACCAAAAGACGCCTTGATGATTGGAGTTCATTCTCGAAGTATGTAAGGGGTATTACAAAAAGGAAAAGTTATGTAACCCAACCTATTCCATGAGAAAGTTATTGGTATGCAAAGCATAAGGAGGGGGATTATCAAGCCATTTTTGCAAACACAAAACCCATGAAAGTAATGGCTTCAAGATTCTTTTAGGTATGAATGATTAAAGATGTGCAATTCATATTAAAGAGGTATGTACCTTGCCATAGAGCAAAGAGCTGAGTTGAACAATCGCCTTATCTACTGTTACTTATCCTAACCAAGCCATGGTTTGAGCTAAATATGGACTTCATATTAGGTTTTCCAAAGATGTCCCAAGGGAAAGACTTCATCATGGTAGTTGTAGACCGATTCAGTAAGATGGCACACTTCGTTCATGCAATCAAGCTAAAGATACTTCAACTGTTTCTTTTTTCTTTTTGTAGGAAGTAGACAAGCTACATGGAGTGTCAAAAACTATAGTATTTGATTAAGACCCTAAATTTTTTAGCCATTTTTGGAAGACCCTTTAGATGCAACTAGGTGCTACCCTTAAACAGATGGACAAACTAAGGTTGTCAATAGGACATTAGGGACCTTGCTACGTGTTATAGTTGGGAGAAATCTAATCGATTGGGATATATATACTTGTCATTCATTGAGTTCACCTACAATAGGATTGCCTATAGTATCACTAAGAAGTTACCCTTTAAGGTCGCATATAGTTATAATCCCAAGCTCCCACTTGACCTGATCACCCCATCCAACTACCTTGAAGAGCCATAAGCTATTGAAAGATCAGAAGCCATTCGAGTAACACACTAAAAAGCTGTAAACCATCCAACCAGAGCTGCCTGCAAGCTCAAAAGAAAAGGCCAAGGATGAGGAATCAAAAGATTTTAGCTTGGTGATCTAATGTGAATTCATCTTAGTAAGGACCGATTCCCTAATCTTAAGAAAAGCAAGTTGCCTCCACGAGCAAATGGAGCATTTAAAGTGATTGAAGAGATCAACTCATATGCATATAGAGTTGAACTGCCAAAAGAGTATGGAGTCTTTAACACCTTTAATATTGCTGATCTCTAGCCATACTTCCCTAAGGATGAGATGCTCGAAGCCGACCAAGATTTGATCATAAATCTCAAACAGTCCGATGGGGATGATAGGAATCAAGGGCCAATCACATAATCTCGAGTACGTAGCCTTATTACCCTTGTATGTCAAGCTATTGAGAAGGAAATCACTCTAGAAGAGGAGTAGTTCCTTCAAGCAGCCTAACAAATCTTTCAAGCTCCTTCGAACTATTCACTATCTTGTAGATAGAAAAAGAAGGAGATAGTGACGCTACTAAGCACTATCAAGGCCGAACAATGAACCACCTACTAATGAGCTAATAAGTGTCCAAGCCTAACTTAACCAATTGCCAAGCCGACCTATCGAGCCCGAAGTGTTAAGCCCCTACTTGCCAATTAACTACTTCTTAGATTATTGACCTGTCGAGCTATCAACTTAGCCATCTCAGCTTTGCTCGACATCCATTAAATATTTGGACCACTAAATTAAGAGGCTAACATGTGTTCTCTTTCTCTAACATCTGTACCATTCTAGCAAAGGATATTCTTTTTCTGTTATTACTAATTTATCATTCCTTTGTAATCATTTTTCATTTCAAGTAGGCTTCTAATTTTATAATTAGAGGAATCTTAGGACATACCTAATTGGGGCATATAAATAGTCCATAAATGTATCAGCCGAAACCATCATCAAGACTATTTAAAACAAAACTTTCCCTTTCCACGAGTTAGGTGTTTTCTCTACTTGGTCTCCCTTACTCTTATCAGTTTCTTTAGTAAGGATTATAGCGAATAACCCATCTAGCTTGGACTAGTGTATCATGTTTAGTAAGTTAGTTAGTTTATGTGTGATTCTATAGTGCATCATATCCATAGAGTCAGTACGCGAGTTTACTAAACCATCGACTTCCATTTATTATTTAAGCTATCTTGTGGTTCGGACCCATTGTCAATTCGTATGATATCGATCGCTATGTGCACCCTCCCCAATGGTTTGTATCACCTTACTCGTGCCATCTAATTCGATATCCCAATCCTATGCTAATTAAAGTAATTGTTGTAGTGGAAAGTCATGCTTGTTTAGTAAGCGAAGACTTTTCTCATTCTCTTAAAAGTCTTAGTGTGTTGGGATATAAGGTTGGTGTTGTGAATTATGGATTTGTATATAGTTGTGATAACACAAATAACAATTGGTTAAATTTGTCAATTGAATTGTTTATTGAAAGCTCTTCTAAGAAATTGGCATAATATTAGCTAAGAATTTCTATAATGAATGTAGAGGATCTAAGAACCATGGAGAAAAATCTGACAAGCATAAAGTTGGTAGTAGGTGAATGAATGCCTTAAAGTAACAAATTCATAATCTAATTAAACTCGTGCAATATCGTATGGCAAAGAAAGGAGATAGAAAAAGGCGACCAAACACTCTTAGATTAGAGATGCATTATGAGAATAGAAGGGTAGCACGGGTAGAATTTGAGAAAGGTATAAGTCATGATCATAGTGATGATCATGATTAGGAAAGGAGAGGATATAGAAATAATTTTAATTTTGGCATTAACATGGTTAAGGTCAAGATTCCTTCTTTCTTTGGTAATAACTCACCAATGAGTAGCTGGAATGGGAATATAAGGTGGAAAAACTCTTTACTTGTTACAACCTTAATGATCTTAAAATGTGAGATTGACTTCATTAAAATTATCTTGATATGGTAGTTTTTTGTAGGATCGTTTGAAGACCCAAAGGTTGATAGTAAGGGAGGAATACGTTAGGATTTTGTGACTTATGAAAAGATTAATGCAAAAGAGATTTGTTCCTCATCACAATAGCATGAGATACACATTGAGATGCAGTCATTAAACAAGGCAATATGAGTGTAGAAGATTACACTAAAGAGTTTAAAATGTTGTCAATCAAGTGTGACGCAACTAAATCAAAAGAACATACTATTACTCTATATATCATAGGCTTGAGTTATGAGATATCAAACATTCTTGTATCGCAGTTGTATGGTAAGAAGATGTCTTAAAATTAACTTTGAAAATTGGTAAGGAAAAAAAAAGAGAGAAATGAACTAAAGGCTTCCATGTAACAATCTCAACCAGTAGAAGATGTGTCATTTGTACAAAATATAGAAAAGGAAGATGATAGCGATATGTATAAAACTCTCATTATGTAAAAAGCTTAGGAGGTGGAGCTTGGAAAGCTAAGTGTAAAAGAAGTGAAATTAAATATTTCAAGAGTTTCAAATTCGAGCATATGGCCTCTAAGTATCCCAACAGAAGGACAATAATGCCCAAGGAAGAGATCCCGTAATTTGGAATCGAAAGAGAGAAGGATGGTGAAGACAGACTAGCTATACTTGAGAAGTAGGTGATCATAAATGAAGGTAATGGAGAGAAGGCTTTAGATGGTCTTGGGATGGGCTTAGTCTTGAAGAAAATCTTCCATTTACATCTTAGAACAAGTGATGATTGATGAAAAAAATCATTCTATATTAATCTTTAGTGTATGGCAAGATATGTTCTATGATTATTGATGGAGGGAGTTAAGTTAATAAGAAGCACGAGAGAGATGCTAGAAAACTAATGACCAAGGAAGAGGAGGAATCACAGCCTAAAGAGATAGAAGGTAATCTTACTAGGAGTGTTGATCAATATGTGCATTGCCTATATAAGAGACAAAAATAAAAAAATAAAAAACAACATGACTATTTTGTTATTAGAATATGAAAAATCGATAGTCACCAACATGACCATGTTGACAACCAAGACTTTTAATTTATGAATTTTTTATATTTTTTCAATTAGATTTGTTTTATTTGTGATTGCTAAGGATTTTCTTATAATATTTAATCTTTTATCATTTATAGTAGAGAGTTGGCCTTTATTCTTGTTACATCTTTGTGACGATCTATTTGAAGAGGTTTTTCATAGTTGATTGAAAATTATATTTCTTTTAATCATTTGTTTTTATCTATAGGAATAGATTGTAGTAAACCTATCCTTAATCATCTTCTAGTGTACATAATATCAGTAGTTTTGATGATCAAAACCTTTTTTTTATTGAATTGCTAGATTTTAAGTAATGTCAATCTAGAATTTAATCCCAATTCACAATATTAATTGATTGTTTAATTGATGGTTTATCCATATCCTTAGTATTTCTTTCGTTTCCTAAATAAAAACTCTTAAAAGATCTACCTTTATTATTTGTAAAACCTATGAAAAAACCACTCTTTGCAGTTAATGTATGTCATAGAATTATCATGTGATCAACTATATGGGATCTGCTCGCATCAAAGAGTCACTTATTATTTAGGATTTTTTTTATTAAGAATACTTATTGTTTCGATTTTTTCTTTTAGAAATTTTCTAGTTTCCTTTATGCATTCAATACTTGATTATCCACATATAACAACATTCCCACCATCTTATAATGCCATCAACACCTCTTGTATGACATATACCATAATACTATTGTTGCCATTATTTTATCATTACTACCACAATGGTCTCTTATAAACTTAATAACATATAATTGCCACCCCATAGCCCTTATTGCACTATTTTATTAGTTAGGGGATGAAGCGATGATAACTTCAATGGAGGTAGTGGTAACAACGTCAATAATAGCAGTAATAATAACAATAATAGTGATGATGAAGGTAGTGGAAAGGTGGTGATGATTGTTGTAACACATCGGAGATAATAATGATTGTCCATAATAGTAGTGTATTTTATAAAGTTTTATCACAACAATACTAAGAGGGTAGTCATTATAGCATTGATCATCATAATGTGGTGATAATCATATTAGTAATGGTGGTTATGAACTGGTGTTGGTAATAGTTGTGGTCATTGTGGTAGTATAATAGTGATACAATTAGTTTAGGGGATTTAAATAAAAAATAGTTGCGCTAAAGACAATAATTTTTATACCAGTCAACAAATAATACAACATTTTGAGGTTTTTTTTGTTATCTAAGGAGTTTTTTATCCATTAGCCATACTATTATGCAAACTAAGCTTGATACTAGATGTTTTATTTAAAATCATAAAATTATGATAGACAAATGCTACCTAATTACGATAGGTAAAATCTAAAAATGTGGCAAATCTCCCATACTTACACCTTCATCACTTACAAAATAACAAACACAACTCATGAATATCCTCTCATTTTAGATTTCAGGATATCAAGTATGTCATCTTGTTGGAGTAAGCCAGAATTGAATCCATCTACCATATTTAAATAAGAGTTGTGTTGGCTATATTTTCATTTTGGTTTTTGTAATTTGTGTAAATTATTTTAGTTACATCCTAACATGAGATTTCAGAGTTAAAATCATTGAATCTTGTTCCTAGACCTTATAAAAATTAGTGCAAAAAAATTCTGTCAAGTTGATAAAATTAGGTCTCATTATTCAAATTCGTGAAATTAAGAAATTTGTAAATACATGTGAGTGTTGTTATCATAACATTGGATATTCTCATTTAATGTAGTTGAAGTCTTTCACAATCTACATAACTAAATCATGTTATTTTTAGTATATTCATGTTGATCTAATAAAATATGAAATACTAACAAAGAGACATTTCAATTTGACTCTCAATATTTGTACATGATTTTCCAATCAAAACTTTATTTCACAGTGTGAAAGTCTTGTAACATGGCCCCCGTAAGCAGTTGAGATAACATAAGAAGTATGTACATCAGGAATAAAGTTACAGTTAAAATTAAGTAATTACAAAAAAAGAAAAAAAGAATTTTGGCAACTATTTTCCCGATATATATCGAGTCTAATATCTCACAGATTTTCAGCCCTCTGCATGTCTAATTTCTATGGCATCCAAGCCATCAGATTTTGTAGTACAACTAGGACTTAGCTGCATTTCCTGCTCTCCAAGAAGTGCAAGAAAATAATCTGCAATCATATACAAAAAAGTAAATGCATTGAATTTATAATATGATAATCTATAATACACTTGAAAACTATTAGTCAAGTGCAAATCGCCATCGAAACTTCTAAGCGTGGCTCTACCTTTTAATGACTTTTGGAAAAACATACATACCCGTTAAAACCATATGAACATCACTAAAATAACTATAAATAGCAATAAGTTATGCATTTTTCAAAATTATAGAAAGTAAAAGCACGATTTTAGGAGTTTAGGATTTCAATCCTAGTCCAACTAATGTTTTGAGCATGTATTTGTCATTTGACCAAAAGAAATATTATATGTATTTTATGGTTTATTTTATTTTTAGCTGACATAATGTTGTTAGTCTTCTGTATTAAACAACTTGGATAACCATTATATGGCGAAATTGATCCATTTTTCCAGGAGTGTTTCCCTCTATAGTGCTATCTGTCACATACTATTATATATGAAGAGTATTTAATATACATATCAAGTTTTATATTTATACATGTAATTAGAAAAGGAGTAGATGGGACTACTATTCGAAGATGTAAAAGAAAAATGGTTACGATTATATTCAAAATATTAAATAAGAAATTCACCTGCTACTTTGCGACTTGTGTTGTCTTTAGAATGGTTTGATCTTTTTCCTTTGATGCTGAGTATAATGTGCTCTTCCCTATAGCAACATGCATTTTCTCATCTCATATACCGGAATGGCTATTCTCTCCGTTATGGATACCAAATTGAATTTCTAGATTGAAACCGCACATTGTAGTTCGTACTTCCTAGTATAACTCTCTAAATCGTTCGCATATGCAACCTGGATAAGGATTCGCATAAAAATTTTCCTCAACTCTAGGGTTACTCCCAGTTTCTCTATAATATGGTAATCCGGTTCTCATTGCGTGTATTTTCCTCACTTTTGCCGTAAAGTCTTCCCATGTAATTGAACCATTGTCCAATTTATCAACTAATCTCACAAAATTTAGCCTGCAATCAATGTTACTAGTTGTCAGTGAATTTAAGCACTTACATCAATCATCTCAAAACAATCTATTAAGTGTGGACAAACCTTTGAATTCCTAAAGCGTATAGCTTCAACTTTTATAATTTTTGAAAATATACAAATAGCTCATGCACTTGCTAAAACTAAAAAGAAAAACCCTACTACAAGCTAATAAATAGTGATGATTTAGAGTTCAAGCAGTTCGAGAGATATGCGATATTTTCAAAAGTTATAAGAGGTTAAAGTACACTTCAAGAATTGAGGGAGTGTCTCTACTTTTGATTAAGGTATATTTGCAAATTATATCTATCTTTTTCTTTTTCTTTTTTTTTTCTAATTAAACAAGAAAAAAAATATCAAAATCATCATGAACAATCATATTCAATTTATTATTGTACTCTTAATAGAAATTCTACTCTTAAATAAAAGGAAACTTAAAGCAATATTATTTTAGTGGCTTTCGATTATTTTACAATGATATAGAAACATATCTCTTATTAGGCAAAATTATAAATACATCCCTTAAAATATTGGTTATATAGGATAGACTCTCTAAATTTTAAGTCGACTTCGTTTCTCTATAAGTTTTAAAAATGCCCATAATACACCCAAAAATGTAGTAAAAACCCCATAACCATCGACATTTATGATCCTTGTAGTGGTGGCTTTGGGTTTTAGTAAGAACTCAAAAGTTGTTTGCAAATTTTCAAAGTTATAAGAAGGTGAAATTATAAGACGAGAGTTTAGTGGCTTATCACGCCAGATTAGTAGTTTATAACTTTATTTTTTAATTGTCCTACTTTTTATGATTTATTTCTATCATATGATCATATGAAGTGAAAGCTAGATTTTGATAGTTAAACTTACCTGTCAGGCCTGATTGTTTTCCTGAAACCTTCGAATCGCCGATGACCTTGAACCGCCTTCGCCATGTTTCCATCGTAAGTGTAAATGAAAACATCACTTGCAAGGGCTACAATGTAGTCCAATGCTGCAAGCTTATTCTTAAAATTCTCAAAATGCTTCATTTCTACCTCTGTTGCCAAATCAAAATGATTGTATATCCGCGGAAACTTAGAGCGAAGGGGTTCGATTCGAGCTTGTCCATAAATTTCACCAGCAACAATGTAAATTCTTGTTGAATTTGGAAAACCAAGTGCCTCAAGAAATAGACCCGCCTCTCTGGGTGTCATCGGACATCCTCCTCGGTATCTCTTTTCTCTACCATTGATCTCCTTTTCCTTCCAATGTTTCACTTCATACCGCATTCTTTTAAGTTCATTGGACTCGGATTCAGTTAGATTGTGGCTGCATCCAGTAAATGCAAGCATGTCCTTTTCATATCTGTTCCAGTTACAAGAATTTTAATTAGCAAATATAGGTATGGGTCCTCATAAAATCAAAATTTAACAATAAAAGCTTATAACTAACAAGCAAGACTGCATCCACCATACATATGCCGGGGTCGTAATTAAAAATAAAAAATAAAAAATTATCACTGAGATAACTAAATAAGATATGAAATGGTTTGCAGGAATATATATATATATATATATTAAGTTTTATATTATTCTTAGAGAATACTGTTGATATATTCACAAAATTATTAATTAGGTACAAAGATCATTTGAACTTTCATAAGTTCTTTCACCTTTGATAACTTTTGGAAATATATAATTACGCATCAAATTTTTATTATTGTTTTAAGGTTCTTTAGAGATGATTTTGAAAGAATATGTACTTAAACCCGACAACATCTCTATTTGGAGGTCTTTAGGATGGCATTTGAGAGTTTAGGAAACAACAAATCGATAAGTATTCTAGCAAAAATTATGGAATAAGCAAGAGATTTTCAAAGTTAGAGGTGTTTATCCACATCTGCCAAATATTATCTGGACTATATTTTCAATGTTTTCATTGATGATGGGGAATAGTGAGTTAAAGCGGGATTTAATACTACCCCATAACTATTAATCAGGTATGAATACACTCATACATTCTCAACGCATGTTTCATTTTCCTATAGTTTTTAAGATAATGCATATATCCCTACACCATTACGAAAACCCCAAAACCATTAATAACAGAAACCAAAATAACAACAATTTGGGTTTTTAATGATGGTTATAAAAGCATCCTTAAGAAGTTTAAGGGTTTGGAGACTTTTTGTTTTATATTTGTAATTTATCCCAATCTTATTTTAATAGAATGGAAAAGAACTGTAGTTCAATGAAATAATAAACACATCGAAAGGGCCTCTCGCCATCTAAAGTATAGATAAATACCTCAAATGAAGAGCAACATACGGTTCGGAATTATTCCTGAGCCTACTAACCAGCTTGTTTCCAAGTTCCTCTATATCACTTGCATAACGAAGCGCCTTATACATTGCTCGACATCGAAGCCTTTGAATTGAACCAGGTAGACCATTGTTTGCTAGGCGTGAGTCAGTTCGTATGAACTTAATCACTTTCTGACTTTTTAAAATTTTTCCCAAGCTTTTGTAATATCCAGTCTGCATACGCAAAAACTAACGTTAAATGCAAACCTATTAAACATTACTAATGGATTTTAATGTATGAACAAAGTTTTCATGTGCCGATTATATGTTCCCTTAGTACCATTATTGTAAATACACTTGCAAAATTACGGATCAGTTTTGGTTAAACAACGTGAAATTTTATATAGTATACTTATATTATCTTGCGACTTTAAAAAAGATGCATATATCCTGCATATTGCCACTAAAGTCCCGATGTTATTTTAATTTATTAACAATGGTTTTACAGTGATATTCCATCACAATATAAGATTTTAATATATCTATCTTGGACGGAGTGTATTTGTAACTGTCCCAAAAAAAAAAAAAAAAAAACAAAAATGAAAGAAAGCTAAGACCCTTCTTTAATCAATGCATTTTATAAATACATATTTGAAATTATGTGTCTTATATATATAGAAACCCTAAACTTTCGAAGTACGTCTTTGACTTCATATAATATTTTAAAGTATGCACATATCTTGCTAATCGTTACAAAAGTACCAAAACAAATGCTATTTGTGGGCTTTTAGTGATGGTTAATGATTTGGAGTTTGTGCATACTCTCAGAAGTGGGATAGCCTTATATTACAAGCATTATGGCCTCACTATATTTGCATTCAGCCATCCATTTTCCCTCACTCCTTCAAACTAGCAATCAACTACTATATATATTAGAATAGAAAGGAACATAGTGGCTTCACTTAATTCTAGTTAGACAGCCACATGTAAAAGGAGGTACCAAATGCAACTAGTACCAGATTTCATCTTCATCTTTAACCTCTAAGTATATCTACGTGGTTTAATACACTCATGTTTTGTTCAAAATATATGGCAGATCGTCATCAGTTTAAAGGGCTATAGAGAATGATAGTCCATAATTGAAATAATTAACACTAGTAAGGAAAGTTTCAATCACGTGTATGATTTGATAAATTTATAGCCAAGATATAAAATTGAAAAAGCAGATAATGAATGTGCGATTTTCCATTAAAAAATTAAAAAGAGGTGAAGGCATCCATTTAGAATTTTGGCTACTATTTCAAACTAAGTAATAGTTTCAAGCATATATTTACGATTATACCTCCAATGAACCATTATATTATGTGACTGCGCATAATAAGTGAGAACATGAATGAAAATATTATTTGCAAGTGTCACCAGACCTTTGACCAAGAAACTGGAGCCTTTCTATAGGGTTTTCGATGAGCAAGCCCTCGAGGGAGTGACTCCACAATGATAATATCATCTTTCAAGACATTTACGAAATGTCTCCAATCGAACATGTGTTTGAAGTCACTAGGAAATCAAATGTTGCCGCACAAAATGTAAGTAAACTTTTCAAACTTCTTTATTCGTTCGTGTTCATCTAGACATGGAGAGCTACTTACCTTGAATCGGTCCAGAAGGAAGTATAATCCAGAGAAGGAAGTACAAGAGTAGCATTCATAATTTTAGCTACTGCAACCATGTCACTTATCTGCATTAATTTAACAACATTGAGTTTAAAGTGAAAACTTTAGAACGAAAAAATACAAAAATGAAAATGAAAAAAAAAAAAAGAAGAAGTTGATTTTATAAGATAAAGGATAAATATTTCCTAAAACAAGCTAAACATTAAAAATAGGGATAATTACAATGATATTGTTAGGTTTATACAATAGCTATAAACTTCTACAAAATGGTTTTACTTACAATGGAAAATTTATAATTACATCTCGAAAACAGAGGAAGTCCAAAAGACCTAATAAGCATGACTTCACTTCTTTAAAGCTTCTAAAGATATTCACATATCCCAAATCATTGTTAAAACCCATAACCCAATGCTAGAGAGAGAGAGAGAGAGATCGTAAACAACAATATTTTTGGGTTTTTAGCGTCAATTTGAGGGTACTTGTATACTTTTACAGTTATAGGAGGCATTAGAAGTTTAAAGGTCTCTGCGCCGCATATTACTAGTAATTTTAGGAGCAGTTTACAATGTACCTAAGAATTATAGCAGCAATTTGAGATTTGGAAATAAAAATTCTCTAAAGTTCAAATTAGATAATTATAAATACATTCATAAATTATTGGTTTGAACTCCCTAAATTCTGAAAATATGATTTCACCCCTCTATCATTTTTAGAAATGTGGAAATAACCCATAAGCAATCACCAATCCTAAAACTGTCACTAAAATGACGAAGATTAATCACATTTGTGGGGTCTTAGAAATGGGTTAGTATATGTTTATATATTTTTAAAAGTTATGCAGAGGTAAAAATATCACTCCTTAAAAGTTTCAAGGGTTCTATTTACATCTACACAATAAATTACGGAAAACTTTGCAATTCTCCATAACAAAAGCTACTAGTCGAAGATGGTAACGGATAACAAAATAGATCTTCCAAGAGTTTGGGAGTGAGTAATGGCACCATATAATAGACAATCGGAGCATCATATTACAATCAACACATAAAGAGAAATTATTAATCAATCAAAATAAACTATTAAACACTAAATTCACTATATGTATTATTAAGACTCACCCCCAACTTCATTTGATTTAAGCCACCATTTGCATTGACTAGGAGATATCCAGCACTTGCATTCACTTTTCCTGAAACCACCCAAATAATTGCGTAGGAATCAAGACTTTTTGTTAATATTGGTTTTGTTCGATTACATAACCCTTAAAATAAACTGCATAACAAAAAATTACTACAAGATATTCATCCAAAAATAACTTTCTATAATATTAGCATGTGGAAAACCACATAATAGAAGATAAAAGGCGATAACAATTTTCATTCAATCTTTTCACTTTCCAAATTTGTCCGAATACACAATTTTCCATCGTGTTACTATGCATCTAATATTGAGATTTTAATTGAGCCAAACTATCTGTTAAGTTATTTGAGTTCAATTTGGTTACAAATTATTGGACTATTTTATTAAGTCAAACTGCAATATCATATTATTTAGTTTGACAATTCTACAAAACTTCAAGCTCGATTTGATCTAATGGTTAGTATATTTATATCTCATGCACTTCGGTAGAACAATTTAGCTTCAAGATGAAGTTAGAACCATATAATAATCTATTTTTGTTTACATAATAATCAAATCCTAAACCATATTAAACACCAAATCCTTGCCCTATTTTTCTGATGCCACATTAATTCCAATGTACTACTCACCGGTTAAAGGGAAAAAAAATAAAAACATAATGTATCATAGTAACGTGAATTGTTAAGTAATAAAATACAATCGAAAGTAGAGTATGATAATTGTAGACATTTATACGATTCTATTGATGGGGTCATTTAATTTATCATCTATTGAGATGGTTATAAATTTAAATATAAGTAGCATATGACAGACTAAGTAATACAAACGACAGAACTGCATGATAACCTAATAAATCTACTAAATGTGAGCCTGAACCGAGAAAGAACAAGAATGCCACAATTATCACTTATTCTTCTTTTTTTTTTTTTCTTAGCAGGCATAATGTTAGTTTAGTTATCTAAGGTTCTGAGAAACCATGAAATATTATTGAAAAAAAAAGACACAATTTTAAGAAGACTGGGGCTAGCATGTGCTTGTTGTCTGGTTGTGGCAATTTTACCTATTTAATTTATAGGAATTTCCATATATATACCATTTAATGCGACAATACTTATATAGTTAATCTACGCCGGCAAAAAAGAATACTATTATTACATTTCCTATCCTATTAATAATTTAAATGACCCAAGGAAAATTTTATCTTACAGAATCACTCAACCAGCCGTTTAATATTCGTTTGATTAAGATAAAATAATTGGTAATCCTTAGAATTTAATAAGTAAAAACTATTTTCAAAATTTTTTTATGTTGGCACAAAGAAAGATTTAGAAAAGATTTGGTTACGTAGTTAAGATTTGATTGAATCAGGTTTTGGTATTGGAAAATTCTATGGTAATATCACATCATTGTAACATCATAGTAAATTATGTAATCATACTCATCATGATAAAAACAAAATTATCCACAATTTTCATTTTACACTTTGTGGCATAATTTACTAAGATCCATTAAAAATAAAGTTATTGACAAATTCCATTTTGTTCTTTACTGTATAGTATACTAAAATCGAGTATGATATATTATAACGTTACGATAACGGGATGTTATGGTAAAAAAAAAATGGAATATAAAGGAATAAATATAGACGAAGGGTCTCAATTTATCCTATTTTTGTAGAAAGAATATTGATCTAATAAGCATGCATTCAATTGCCTAAGTTTGTAAATTATTCTCATTTAATAAGTGTTTCTAAGGATTTGTCGATATGAGTGAAATACTTTTTCTTTTTTCAATCAGCACGTTAGGGATGAGGGAATCAAAATCGATTTGTCCCGTTGAAAAACTAGTATTTAGGAGTAAGTGAATAATTTTGTCATACAATGTACCTATCTAGACTCTACTCGATAAGATAGGTTTTGAGTGGATAATAAGGGTTATATTATATGTCTCAGATAGTAATTTTTTGAAACTTGTTCTAACATAATAGGGTATCGATATAAAGTCATGATATCTTGTATCTACTCTACAACTTGTGCACTAAAGTATACAAGATATAAATTTTAAGATACCCTATATTCACCCTATAATAATAATTGAATAATATTAATAAAAAAAATTAATACTTTTGCATACTTTTTAGTCTTAAAGAAAACAATAACAAAAGTACGATACCCTTAAGAAAACTTTAAGGCTATACTCTTCTTTTGTATAATGTTTAGTCCCACTCTCTTCTTTCCTTGTTTTTTTTTTTTAAGTAAAACCCTCTTGCTTCTTTTATTTCCTCTTTTACTAGCCTTAATTTAGTAAGATATTAAAAATAATTTAGTTTTTGGCATATTTGCACCACTAAGAAAGGTAAGTTTTTTAACTTCTTGTACTTATGGATTATTGAATTATTTATTTATACTATAAGATCTCATTTCTTTCAAATTATTACCAACCGATCTAATGGTAGTAAAGTTACAAATTTGATATTAGTTGTGCATTCAACATAATGTTTTGAACTATAAGATCTCATTTTTTTCAAATTATTACCAACTGATCTAATGATAGTGAAGTTACAAGTTTGATATTAGTTGTGCATCCAACATAATGTTTTGAAAAAAGATTAAAGAAAAATATAGATTCCATAAAATACTATGTACTCTACGTTATAAGGTGGTTTTAAAATAGCACAAGGTAGGTTTGGATGCAAAAGTCTAAAACTTGTACCTACATGATTGGTTACATATAAAATCTCATATCTTATCCACCTTATATTTACTCATCATCCCTATAAATATTCATACATAAGTTACAAATTACCAAAAAAAAAAAAAAAAGATATGTAGTAAATGTTTTCTTTCAGTATTTACAGCAATAATATTGCGAATCAGTACAAGTGTAATGGTAGATAAGCTAGAACAATTATTTATGTCTATCCTATTTAGCTTATTTATATTCTTTTTGTAAAAGTTGCTTGCAAATTGTCTTATATATATTTTATGAAAGTCCTATGTCAACCAATTTCAATAAAGTTATTGGGCGCGTGTTTGTTCTACCTTACTTGTATGACTGAACCTTATTCTTCTGCTAACAATGAGCCATCCGTTTTTAAATACGAAAGATAGATAAATATAAGCCAATCAAGATAAATTTCAGGATATCCAGATATAAGAATGGCATATTATAAATTCACCCCTAAAGCTATTAATCAAATATAAATATTGTCCTAAACAATTGTATAAGTTCTAAACCTGTCCCTATATATTATTCTTTTAATAACAATTTTAAAGTTTTAGTGATGATTTGATAGATACCCGTATACCTTTTTAAAAGTCATGGAGAGGCAAAATCGTGTTCGGAGAATCTATCCATACGATGATTAGATTTAAAAGTGTATTTATAAAATTAACCTTAAGAGGAAAAACGAGGGCAAAATAAAATAAGTGCAGGAATAAATGGAAAATATATTGTATAAATCCGTAAGTCCACAAAGAAAGCCAAATAAACTCACTTATTTCACGCTTTGTACGGTCGATGCATTGATAAAACTTCCCTTGCTCTATTTGCTGCGTCCATAGATCTGGGATCTGACATAAATATATAACAATATATTGATTGAATGAGTGCTTAATTGGACCGGAAGTAAATCACAAGTATCAACTTCAAGTTTTGAAGTCAGGCCGCAACTTCAAGCCTATTTGTGCACGGGAAACTGAAAATTAATGGGCTCACAATAGCGTATACATAATTATGGTAAGGTTTGTTAACGAATAGCTTCGGAGCATTTTCTATTGACCCAATAACGAAAGATTAATTTTATGCAAAATTGACCGTACTTTTTGTGAAACAAACAAATTTATGCAGTCAATAGGGATTTTATTTCTTTTTTTTTTCCATATAAAAAAAAATAACTGTTAGTGTTCTTTAAGAATGATGATTGCCCCTACGCTCTAGAATTTTCTCAAAATTGCCCCCCCCAAAATTTCAAGAATTACTTGTTGAGGTAATTTTTTATCATTTTGCCCCTTCGATTACTTTCTGAACCTATCGTTTCCATTTTCTGATTTTTTTTTTCTTTTTTTTGGGAAAGAAATGGAATATCTTTCAACTTATAATGTTTTACTACTACAACTTCCATTTTCATTGATAATAATTTTTGCATATTAATAGTTAGTACTATATGTATCACTTTTAACGTTCATTTTTGTCCTTCTTCTATATTATATAAATTTTTTTACATTCTTATACGTGTTTTTAATAAGATAAATCTAACCCTCCATTTTATCTTTATATTTATATTTATTAAATTTAAACTGTTAATTTAATTACAATTTTAACAATCAAGTTCTGATGAATACAAATTAAAGGTAAAACGAAGAGTTGTATCAATCCTGGATGAAGCCCATATTATATATACTATTACTATTTTTTATGTAATAGCTTTTATTGGTAAATAAACATAATAGTGAGACCTTAGAAATAGGTACAACATTTTGGTTACTAACACTAATAGTAAGGGAGCTTCTATGATTTTATCATCACAACCCTCCATGTCATCTTTAATTAATATTTGTTAGATCTTGACATTTGAAAACACAACCAATTCAATTATCCAACTTTAATAGATATAAATTAATGGTGGAATAAAGATGGGATCAATCCTTATAAAACATGGATAGGACTGTGGAATAATCCAATAATAATAGATATAATAGATTTAAATGTACCTTCAACTTCAAATAAATATTCTTCCTCCATATTTTTTACGAAAGAGACTATCAAATCTAGCTAGTTATGAGTAAATAAGTTCAAAAATGTTCATATCAAGTGATCCTTATCCAAAATAAGGATATATATATATATCTCAGAGCAAATAATTGATTTACACTTTACTAAGTTTGGGAAACAATTTTAATTTGAATCCAAACCATTGCCCCATGATGAACCTTCACAGAGGGACTTTCGTTTGGATAAAAAATTAATTAAAACCCACATGTTATTTCTTGTGGTCTAAGTTATTCTGCTATTTGCTTATGTTAGTTAATATACGCAACTCTACAAATGTACACATGAACAACATGGTGCAGATTCATGTAAATCAACTCGATAAGCATAAAATTGATAACGGTTACGAGTAAATCTTTTTAATATATATATATTTTTTTTTAATTTCAAACACGAGAGGATCCTTAACTATATCAAACATTATTTTAAGCTCAAACTACATTATACTTTCAAATCAAAGATATTTCATCCAAATAAAACCACCCTGTTGGTGCTTGAAATCGTTTTTTAAAGCAACTTTAGCTCTAGATTTGTCATCGTGGGAAGCTCATCAAACCAAATATGTTATAATGTGCTATCATTGGTAACACATGTAGTTTTATATGATAAAATTTAGAAAAAAAAAATCATCTGATCACGATGAGAACTAACCGGAAATTCAACACGCGAATGGACGTGGCCGTTATCAGCTTTCCCGTCAGCCACGGCGTGATTCTCTTGCACAATAACATTCACATTCGCTTCACCGGTTGCATGGAGGATCACGTCGTCATTGACTCCTGTTCTAACGCCACCAATGAACGACGCTAGTCTCATCACGATCATGAACGAAACAAGTAGCATTCCCGCAATAACTACTCGCACCACCTTCGCAAATAGGCGGCCCGAGCTGAGGTGCCGGACCCGACCCCGAGCAAAAGCAGCATCAAACACCCTCCTCCTCCCCATGAAAGAGGGGATGCGGGGGGCGATGTATATCGAATCAAAACAAATCGGAAGGCAAAACTTTTAAAGAAGGGCAAAAAAGAATTATTAGGGTTGTGTTAATGGTAATTATATAAGGAATTTGTTATTTCTAACGGTATTTTTTGGGTGAGAGGGCACTATTACAGATTTGATTCCAAAGAGTTTGATGTATGAGCGGTTTTGGAATAAGGAGAGAGCGTAATATAAGGAGACAACTCTACTCCCATGTTCATGTTGGTTAAGGAAGCAATATAAGCCCTTTTTGGTCTCTCTCTCTTAGTGTTCATTTTTTAGCTCTATAATGTTGGTTTGCTTAGCTTTTGGTTTAGATACATTATTATTAACTACTATATTCTATAGCTTTTGTTCTGATCCGATATTAGACAATAATATATTTGTGCTATGGGTGCTAAAAAATACAAAATAAATAAAGTGGAAACAAGAAAGGCCAACACTAATTAAAAAGTGAATGAATCATAAAAGGAAAAATAAATAGAAACATGCAAACCAATAAAGAAAATGGAGAAATCACATAATAATAATAATAATAATAATAATAATAATAATAATAATAATAATAATAATATTATTATTATTATTATTATTATTATTATTATTATTATTATTATTATTAGCCCGTAGAAGAATTATGAGTGAGATTTGAAGTGGTTCTTCCTAAGTTTTGTAGGATAATTTTATGTCCCTTTAATTTACGAGAGCATTATGTTAATCATTGTAGCCAAAATTAAGCTTCTGGGAATTTCATCATATGGTCACTATGCAAACCAATTAGGCGTAACGAAGGGCAAAAGTGGAAGAAAAAAAAAGGACAAACTTTCAGAAAACGAAGGTTTATTCCCTTTATAATTACATAACAACCGCAAACATCCTTTACATTGATAACGACGAAAAAGAATCACCACACAAGTTATTATCGACACTAAAGGCATCAATAACCATATACATTAGGTCATGATTATAAATGGTACTAAGTGTCAGGATCCCATTTTTGTAATATACTGTACTAGGAGAAACTTATTCTTTTATACATATTATAACATAGAAGGAGATTTTTTATTTTTTCATTTTAGTTAAGGTTTTACTATTATTAGAAATTTTCACTTTTAAAAAGTGATGCCATTTTACCAATTTTAATATCTCATCCTGTTAAGCTGAAAAATGTCTGTAAAGCTCTTTATGAGTATGTGAGTACTTTTTTAAATTGAAGATCTTACTCATTACGTTGGTTAATCACAATCGATGAACCTATTATATACATATTACCCCCATGCACACACACACACATTATAACCTTGTAATACGGTCGAAATTAATGAAAAGTATGCAATTCATCTTTCCATTTGTACTTGTATCCCTTATATTACTGTTGGCTTTCTTTCTTGTTCATTTGCTTACAGGTTTAAATCTTGTTAGTTAGCATTTCATATGAATTAGATTTGCTTACTACAAAAGAGCTTGAACAATAAACGTCACACGGTTAATTTATGCGCTAGAGAATGCCTTAGATTGTGATAGTTGGTATCAAAGACTAGGTTTTTCTAGTAGGAATAACCATGACACGACAAGATGAAGTGAGTAAGAGGTTAAATAGCCTGCAGGAAATCCTCAAGAGATTGTCTAAGCGAATCAATGATTTGGCCACACTATTGGTAAGAGTGGCTTAAGTTGAGGCCAATCATTAGGATATAAATGCTAAGATAACCAAGATGGTTGAGAATTTCGATGTTACACTATAGATACTTAGAGAAGAAATGTATGTGATGACCGATGAGGCAAGACAACAATTAAGGACTTAAGTGAAAGACTTAAGAAGACGAGTTAATGCTCATACCTCAATCGAGACTATTAAGGAGTTGATGACATAAATAGCTATTTTAACTCAAGCTATAAGGAATGCCCCTACCCCTACCCCTGCCCCTGCCTCTATACATATTCCAGCTCATGTAGGACATCTGAATATGCCTGAGCCTAAGGCATTCACTAGTGTGAGAGATGCCAAGTTATTGAAGAACTTTCCATTTGTTATGGAGCAGTATTTTGCTGTTATGGGGACAAATGATGAGAAAACAAAGTTCACCATAATTGTAATGTATTTAATTGGTGATGCCAAGCTGTGGTGGCGCACCAAGTATGAGGAGATCTAAAACGGCAATGCTCATGTAGATACGTAAGCTGAGTTGAAGGCTAAGTTGTGGACTCAGTTTTTCTTTGAGAATGTTGAGTATATTGTCGGAAAGAAGTTGAGAGAACTTCGATAGGGTGATGACATCATAAAGTATGTTTGTAAGTTCTCGACATTAATGTTGGACATCAAGAACATGGCTAAAGATGATATGTTATTCTATTTACTAGAAGGATTAAAGCCCTATGATAAGAATGAGTTATGAACTTAGCTACAACGCAAGCAGCAGCTGAGTGTTTGATTGACTATACTCATAACAATAAAGGGAAGAACGTGTCGATGGAATAAGAAGGTGGAAAGTCAACCAAATTAGGCAAACCCAAAGGTAAGAGAACCCCAAGTTCAAGTAGTAACAATAGTAGTAGTAACACTGGAGAGGGTCAGAGGAAATCCTACAACTCTCATCAGTCTGAAAAGAGTGGGGCAACTAGTAGAGGTAAAAAGCCCTTATTCTCATTTTCTCTGTATAATGGCCTACACAAAGTAGTTGAATGTCCATATAAGGTTACACTTAATGTTATGGTACAAAAGGCAGATAGTGTATACTAAGATGAAGAGTCGGGGAGTTATAGGGAGGATCAACATTGAATGTGCACGTTACACATGTTGTCGACTGTTGGAAAGAATTTCTCAAAGCGACATAAGGCCAAGATTGACAAAAAGTTGATGTATGTCTAGTTCTGCATCAGCGGCAAGAGTGCTAGTTCAATGGTAGACACTAGTGCTATATAAAACTTCATTGATCTACTTAAGGCGGAAAGGTTAGGATTGGTGCTTGCTGAAGATACTAGCTAGATTAAAGTCGTAAATACTAAGGCCCATCTTGTCGAAGAAAGTGAAGGTTAGGGATTGGAGTGGAAATCTCAATTGCATAGCTGTTTCATTAGATGACCTCAACATAGTCTTGCAATAGATTTCTTGAGATAGGCCAAAGTTGCTCCCATACCTATAGTAGATTGCTTGTTATTCATAGGTAAAAAGGCATACTGTATGATAGTTCAAAGGAACAAGGCATGCAACAACGGCAAGAAAGAGAAGAATATTGGGGTTATGATGCTATCAACTCTCTAACTGAAGAGATGGCTTCAACATCAAGAGTTGACTTTCTTGGTTGTCATCACAAAGAAAAAAGGAAGTAGAAAAGATGGTGATTCTGGGGTTGGGTGATAGAGAATGTCTTAAACGAGTATAATTATGTGATGCCTAACAAGCTCCTAAGGGAATTACCTCCTAGACAGTCGATGGACTACAAGATTAAGCTGATTCCTTATGCTAAACCACTTACCAAAGCTCTTATAGAATGTCACCTCCCAAACTTATCAAATTGAAGAAGTAGTTGGATGAATTGTTAGAAGCAAGCTTCATTCAACCCTTGAAAGCACCATATGGGACACCTGTTCTATTTTAGAAAAAGTAAGATGGGATTTTGAGATTGTGTATTGACTATCAAGCTCTAAACAAGTTGACGATGAAGAATCATTATCTGATTCCTCTAATTATTGATCTATTTGATCAACTAAGTGAGGTTAAGTACTTTACAAAGCTAGATCTTTGTTCAGGATATCATAAGGTTCATATTGCTGAAGGTAATGAGCCTAAAACGATGTGTGTAATCCGATATGGCGCTTATGAGTTATTGGTGTTGCCCTTCGGTCGTACCAATTTATACCTTAATGAATAATGTATTTTATGAATATCTCGACAAATTTGTCGTCTATCTAGATGACATTGTTATGTATAGCAAGACATTGGAGGACCATGTGAAGCACTTATGAATGATTTTTAAGAAACTATAGGAGAATCATTTGTACGTAAAGCACAAAAAATATGCCTTTGCCCAAAAGTGCATCAACTTCTTGGATCATGTTATTGAAAAAAGGCAAATTCAAATGGATATGTCTAAAGTAGAAGCAATCAAGCAATAGCCAATGCCTAAGAGTGTAACAGAGTTACAATCCTTCATTGGACTCATAAATTACTATTGAAGATTTGTCGAAGGATATTCCTGCCAAGTTGCACCCCTTACAAATTTATTGAAGAAGGACCAAACATGGTCATGAGATGAGGGATGTTAGCGTACCTTCGAAGAGTTGAAGTACATAGTGATGGAGGAGTCAATCCTCTCATTTGCTAACATTTCTAAGCCTTTTGAAGTCTACACGGATCCCTCAGATATTGCATTAGGTAGAATGTTGATGCAAGAGGGTCATCTAGTAACATGCGAATGTAGGAAGTTAAATCAAACGAAGCGTAGGTACTCAACCTAAGAGAAGGAGTTACTTACAATCATTTACTGTCTAAAGACCTAAAAACATTATTTACTGGGATCAAAGTTTCTAGTAAAGATAGAAATTCTTCTACCAGCCATATATTGACTCAACCGAAACTCTTAGCTAAGAAAGCTAGATGGCAACAGTTCCTTATAAAGTTTGATATGGAGATTGAGTATCGTAGTGGGAAAACTAATCAAGTGCCATATGCTTTGAGCAGGCAAGTTGATTTAGCTTCCTTAGCACAGATTGTACACCAGTCGACAAGTTAAATCTCAACATTAATTGAAGAACATATTAAGCAGCATATAGGTTAAGACCTGTTGGCCAGAAATCTCAAGAAGTTGGTTAAGGAAGGGAAGATTCATAGATTTTAGGTAAAAGGTAACCTCATCTATACAAAGGAGTACCGATTATATGTCTTAAAAGTAAGTAACTTAAGAAGGGCACTCATGAGAGAGTGCCATGATGCTCTATGGGCTAAACATCCTAATTGCCAAAGGACATTAAGCTTATTGAAGTATAGCTATTATTGGCTAGATATGAAGGAGGATGTGATAAGTTATACGAAGACTTACTTAACCTACCAACAAGATAAAGTTGAGAGAAAGAGGACCACAAGCTTATTGAAGCTACTTCCAGTGCCATCTCACCTATGGGAGAGCATCTCCATAGACTTTATCACTTGTCCACCAAAAGTAGGAGCACTCATCCATTTTTGTTGTTGTTGATAGGTTCTTTAAATACTCCACCTCCATTCCTACCATGAAGAGTTTAAGTATAAAAGAAACAACCCAACTTTTCTTTAAGCATGTGGTAAAGTTTTAGGGTGTCCCCCAGAATCTTGTAGGTGATAGGGACACCAGGTTTACAAGAAAGTTTTGGATAGAGTTGTTCCACCTCTTGGGTTCCTAGTTGAGCATAACCTCCAGCTACCATCAGCAAAGTAATGGGTAGATAGAGCAATTCAACAGTTTGCTAGAGGAATACCTTCAACACTTTGTCAATGCCAACTAAAGGAATTAGGTTAACTTGCTGGATATTGCCCAATTCTATTTCAACATCAACCGGAGCTCTTCCTCCAACAAGAGCTTTATAAAGATCATCACAGGTCAGCAACCACTATTACCCCATATAGTAAGAGCTTATCAGTTCAGTAGGGATTGGAAGTAAAGTTTAGAAGTAGTGAAAGCGTATCTTGAGAAGGCCTCTAAGAAGATGAAGAAATGGGAAGATAAGAACTGCTAAGCTAAACAGTGCAATCTTAGAGATTAGATCCTCATAAAGCTTCTTTTAGAACAGGTCAGATCATTGAGGAATAAGGATAGAAGATTAATCCAAAAGTATATTGGTTAAGTTCCTATCATCTCGAAGTTTGGAAGAGCACCCTATAAGGTCGAGCCTCTTGCGTGGTTGAAGGTCCATCCAGTTTTTCATGTCAACGTCTTGAAGCCATACTATCTAAACATGGAAGACCCATCTCACAATGCATCTAAGCGATCATATGTCAAGATCAAGTTCAACCTAAGTCAAGCTATGGAAGACATCCTTGCAAAGTAAAGAATCATAGATCCCGCCATTAGATATGAACATACAAAGTATTTACTCAAGTGGAGAGATCAAGGAGAAGAAGATACTAGCTGAGATACTAAAGAAGACCTCAAGCCTTTATCCTAGAGAAAGCCAGCCTTGCTAGCTAGAAGACCTCTACCACCAGATCCAAACTCCAGTACATATTACCGAAGACGTCAATAGAATTAAATGGGATAGGATGTCAGGGTCCTATTTTTGTAACATACTTATATTAGTAGGGGTCTACTCTTTTGTACATATTATAACATAGAGGGAGACTTTTCCATTTTAGTTAGGGCCTTACTATTATTAAAAATTTCTACTTTTAAAAAGTAATACCATTTCACCAGTTTTAATGTCTCCTCCTCCTAAACTCAAAAGTATTGGTAAAGCTTTTTATGGGGGTGTGAATACTCTTTTGGATTGAAGCTTTTACCCACTACGTTAGTTGATCATGACCAACAGTACCTATTATATACACATTACCTTATATACGCACACATCATAGCCTTGTAATACTATCGAAATTAATAAAAGCATACTATCTGTCTTTCCATTCATGCCCGTATCCCTTATATTACCATTGGCTTTATTTCTTATTCATGTTGCTTACAAGTTTAAGCCTTGTTAACTAACGTTGTCTGCGAGTTAGGCTTGCTTACTATTGTAGAGGTAAGATAGTAAGTGCCGTACGATCCGTTTGTACACTAGAGAAAACCTCGAACCATGACACTAAGTACCCTATAATACTTAACTCATATGAATTCCTTCTACAAGTATCAATATTTGTTTTTTGTGCCATTACAATATGCAAAGGCCATATGTAATTTTCTTTCTTTTTCTTTTATTTTCGTTTAAAGCATTGGTTAGATACCCAATTATCCATTGATAAAGTAAAGAATTGCTTAGAAATAGAGTTATTTAGATTATTGATGTGGCACTCTAAGCATCTCTCAAAGCACTATACTAATAACATGCCCTTATGATTTATTTTCTAAATATAAGGAAAACTATGAAAAAAACATTAACCTAATTAATCTTTAGGATAGATAAGCTTAAGAAAGAAAAAATCATTCATTACGACCAACTTAATGTCATAATTATTATGGTATGTTTATTAGTAGGGTGCTAAGAGAGGTATTCAGGTATTACATCAGCATCATAAATTACTCTCATTTCTAAACAACTTTATACTTTATCAATAGGTACCAAAATCAATGCTTTAAAGGGAAATTCAAAAAGAAAAATTACACATAACCATTACATGTTAAAATGGTACAAAAAACAAGTATCTGGGCTTATAGAAGGAACTATCATGAGTTTAAGCACTATATGGTGCTTACCATTGACTTGTGAAAATAGGAAGCTTCATATGGGAATATGTGCTACACACCCATGATAAACATAACCCTGTAGACTTATAGAAGATATATATATAAATAATAGAAGTGGAATATTATATCTAAAAAGCTAGTGGTTAATTATGGATTAATGATCACACTAATTTAATTATTACTAAATCTAAGTGTGTTCTTGGAACTAATTAAGTCTTATATAATCAAGTAAATTCTAGCGAAGTTATTAAACATGCCGATATGTTTGGATTCCAAATCTTTGTCTACTTGCTCTTTAGTAGCTCACTTAAATAAGCATTCAAGGACAAAAAAAAAAAGTTGTTATAATAATAACACAAATGATTGTTGAAATGTTATATCTAAATAACAACATGGTCAAAGAAAGAATGTGAAAGCAACTAAAAGAGCTTGAGGTTAGAAATAATAAATTTTAGCATGTATAGATTAAATGTAACAACTAGTTAGTTACAAATAGTTTCCTTACAACTATATTAGCAGCTATTGTTGGTACAATATGGATTGTAAAATACAAAAATATAAATAGTGAATAATAAATCAGGAAATGGATACTGAATTCCTTGAAAAAAGCTTTAAGCTTTGTGGAGTTTTTTGGTACTCAAAGACCAAAACTATCCTTCTTGCCCTTCCTTCTTGCACAAATACAAGATACAAAAATTAATACCGTCTTTCATTAGATTTAAACATACTAAAATGAAATCTAATAAAAATCTTACGTTTTGACCTTAATTCTAAAAGCAAATAAACAAGAAAATTCAAGAGAAAATGATGTAAATATAGAGAAAGATATCTTTTGAGTTGTTGGTGTATTGTGTAAGCAAGAGTGAAGGTTTTGTTAAGCATCTAGTCCAGCCTAAGCCTCCCTTCTATAGGCCTAGCAATCAATGTTTTCATTAATCTTCCAAACTCAATAATGGTAGAAAACACTCATGGATTTATATGTTTGCATAATGAAATTCATATGCATGAAGCAAGATTTGAAGCATCAGAAAATTGCGTGGACAAGTTAGAAGTTAATCAATATAATTTGCAGTAGTTAATCACAGAGCTAAATGAGAATATTGAGAATATGATGAAAACTTTTAAAGTTCAGGATGAGAATTAAACTAATCTAAAAATGCATGAGGATTTTTCATCATCTTCTCAAGAACAATGGAGTCTCATATTTACAATAAAAAAATATTGAATCTGAAATGTTAAATAGGATTTACCAAAATTCTTTGGACAAGATCTCGAATTTTGGATCTTTAAGGTGAACCAATTTTTTTATTTTCATGAAGTGGCTGCAACAAAGAAGTTAAAGATGGCATAATTTGCAATTAAAGTATAAAGCCTTAAATTGGTTCTAGTGGTTAGCGAAGAATGATTTGTTGACAACATGGCCTACATTTTTAAGAGTAGTACAAACACGTTTTAGACGATTAATTTTTGAGAATGAATTTGAAGCTTTATCCAATCATGTTTCATCAAAAAATTTCCTTCAAAGTTGTTTCGTTTTGAGCCTTAAACCCATCATTTAAATTAGAGTTTTAGTATGTAGATCTACTTTTTTGTTGGAAGTTGTAAGTTTAACAAAACTTCATGAGTCTCAATTATATAGACTTTCGTGTACTAATTCTTTCTCATCCACTAAAACTATATACCCTGGTTCTTTTACCTCTAAAACTTTTTCACCAACTTAAACCCTCTTCCTTGAGCTAACTCATTAAACCAATTTCATCTTCTTTACCTTCAAAATCTATTTTTCTCAAAATGACAAATCTTTACTTGCTAAGAGAATGACACTAGCTGAGTTAGGTTTGAGGTGAGAGAAGAGACTTTGTTATAATTGTACAGAAAAAATTCCATAATATTATATATGTAAAGCTAAGTTTATCATGATAATTCAACTTAATGAGAATAAAAAAGAGGAACAAGTGTAAGATCAATGTTCTTAAGAGGAGTATATAAAAGGGAACTCACTACTTTAGACAAACACACCATAAAATTTAGTCATCATACTCTTTCAGGAGTTTTAGCTTCTAAAACATTAAGGCTATAAGGCAATATTAATGGCAAAACGGTATCGGTGTTAGTTGATTCTGAGAGTATATACAATTTTGTATAAATAAGTATAGCATAAGTTTTAAATCTCCCTATAGTTGCTATTTAACAATTTCTAATGATGATTGGAAATGGAGACAAACTCATTTGTTTAGGAGTGTGTAACAAAAGTATCTTTAATGCTAAACTAAGTTGTATTTCGTATGGATTTGTATGTATTGGAAATTCAAGGAGCAAAATTGGTACTGGCTATTCATTAGCTAATCACTTCGAGACTAAATACATTTGATTATGCTTAATGTACTATGGCATTTCAAATGAAAGGTCCTTGTGTAAAGTAACAAAGATGAACAAAAATGCAACTCAAACAAATTGAACATCACCGATTAAAGAAATTGGTTCAATTGAAGAATGTAGCTTGCTTATTTCATTAAGTAGCTCAAAAGGAAAGTTCATTAATGTATACTACCAGCAATAATTCCATTAAGGAAATATTAAGCAAATACAAATATGTTTTTCTAACTCCATCATCATTACCACCACTAAGATCAGCACAACATCGTATTCATCTTGAGGACAGAAAGTAAGCTATCAATGTTTAGCTATGCCATTATCTTTATTTTTAGAAGGTAAAGATTGAAAAACTTATGCAAAAAATATTGGATTCTAGAATGATCAAGTTGAGTACAAATATCTTTTCTTCACCCGTATTTTTTGTGAAAAAGGAAGATAAGTTATGCCAATTTTGTATAGACTATAAAGCTTTAAATCGAGCTACAATCATAGATAAGTTTCTAATTCTTATAACTGATGAGTTGCTAAATGAATTAGGAGAGTTAAATTTTTCTCAAAGATGGACTTAAGAGCTAGGTGTCATTAAATCTGCATGAACCCATATGATAAACATAAAACAACTTTTAGGACACATGAAACCCTTTATGAATTTCTCATAATGTAATTAGGCCAATCAAATGCACCTTAAACCTTTCAGGCCGTAATGACTAGTATTTTCTAACCTTATATAAGGAAATTCATTATTGTATTTTTTAATGATATTTTTGTGTACAATAGGTCTTTGTAAGAACATGTGTCACATCTAGAAAAAGCTTTACTTTATCTTTAAGAAAATACATTTTTTCTCAAGAAAAAGTAAGCATTCTTTTGCTCAAAAGAGTATTAACTATCTCGGCCATATTGTTTCTAAGGAAGGAGTTAGGTTAGATTTATATAAGATTCAAGCTATTAAAGATTGGTCACAACCTACTCATGTAAAAGAGTCGAAAGGATCTTTGCCTCTTAAGGGTTATTGTCATCGTTTTGTGAAAAACTAAGGTTTGTTAGCTTCTCCATTAACCAATCTGCTTTAAAAAAAAAAAAAAAACATTTGTTTAGAGTAAGGAAGCAACACAAGCATTTAATAAACTAAAGGAAGCATTAATGATAGTGCCAATACTAGTTATACATGATTTTTCAAAAACTTTCAGGATCGATGCTTTAAAAGCATATTAAGGGCAGCATTACATTACAAATCTAATTCAATTACTTATTACAACAAAAAATTTAGTATAAGATTGTAAAAATCAAGTGCTTATGTAAAAGAATTGGCAGCAATAGTGGAGTAAGTTCGAAATTGGATATAATATTTGTTAGGGAGACATTTTATTGTTAAAACTAACCAAAAAAAAAGTTTGGAGGAACTTCTTACACAAGCCATAGAACCCCGAAAGCAACAATGGTATTTATTGAAGCTATTGGGATATGATTATATATAGATACCTCATTTTTGCCAAAAAAAAATTATTAATTGAGCTAGGTTAATAAATAAAAAGAAAAAAATTAAAATTAAAAGAAAAACTGAAAAAAGAAAAAAAGAAAATCAAATCAAGTCGTAGCAAGTGGAGTCATAAGTCGAGTTGTGTTGTATGACGATGTGGGCTTAATTAATTCATCTAATTTAGGGGCTC
Source organism: Lumnitzera racemosa (assembly GCA_024138005.1). Lineage (NCBI taxonomy): Eukaryota > Viridiplantae > Streptophyta > Magnoliopsida > Myrtales > Combretaceae > Lumnitzera > Lumnitzera racemosa. Next base: position 17,961,686 of record JAMXBC010000009.1, read on the forward strand.
AAATCAAATTAGGGAATTATTGGGCTAAATTGTAGCGGATCGAATCGGGCCTAACCTTAGAAGAATGAAAAGGGCCCAAAATAAATTAGGGTTTTTAGAAATTAAGGTAAATCCTTGACAAATCATAATCATATCTTCGATATGAAAAGTTTGATTTTGAGTTTATAAATAGCACGTTAACGCGAAAATTGAGGAGGATTTTTTATTTTCCATAAGCAACGTACTCTCCAAAGCACTACTGCCTACAACCACCAACACTACTGCTGAAACACCGCAAAACACCACCGTTGTTATACCCTACAACCGTAGCCTCACAACCCATAACACCTAATAGCGACTACCACAACCCTTTTGTCCAATCCACTCTTGACGCAATCCAAACTCAATTGCTTAAACCACTGCTCCACATCGATTCCCCTGAACGCCAAACGAACACTTGATCGAAAGCTCCTACCCTCACCAATAGCAACAAGCTTTGTCCCTTGCCATCTCAATTTGTGACAACCTACACTATCTATAATCGAATCCTTGCTGCTTCATTTCCCATCCTCACATACATCAAGCCAGATCTACACACACCACAGCAACCAAACATCCCTACTCCTGATTGACAAACAGCATAACAACGCTAATAGTTACACGACCTTAATTCCAAATAGACGTCCCTCATCGATCAATTGCACTTGGACAAACAACGGTACTACACACACGCTGTGTACAAACGCATGATACAAACTCCAACTCACATGTTGTGTACAAACACAAATACATGACCACAACGTACGAAACAACTTCCATCACACCCATAATAAGTGGAAACAGAAACCAATACGCTTTCGATCACGCCCGTGATAAGTGCAAACAGCAACCAACACGCTCTAGATCAGCACATGACCATTAAAAAACAATGTTCGACGCACAACTCGATTCGTAGGTAAAATTTCTTATTTTGTTATTTCTATTTTATTAGTTAAATTAATTATTTTTACTAACTTATTTATCTATTTTTTTAGTGTAGGTTTTTATTGTTTTCATATTGCGTTTTTTTTTTATAATCTCAATTTTTAATAAATTTAGCTCAAGTACATTTTTATCAAGATCGTTTTTCTTTTTTTTTTGGAAAATAAACATATCTAGATCATATCTTTTCATTAAGATTTAAAAAAAAAAATACTTTTTGACACATAGTGGTTTTGAAAAATAAAAAATCTAAATCGAGTTTTTTTTTTTTCTTTTTCTAAAAGATAGTTAGTTAGGGTTTTTCTTTTTAAAATTAGATTTCTTAGGTTTTTTTTCTTAAAATAATAAATTGATAAAAAATGCAAACCTAGCTCGGTTTTCAAAATAAAAATAATCCACTCACTAAAAATTTTATTAAAAAAAAAAAAGAACTACGATCAATTTAATCACGAATAGCAAGTATGTAGGCACCTTTAGGATAACCATTTAAAAATAAAAATAAAAAAATTTCCCTTTTTCTTAAAAAAATGTAATAAAAAAATAATAAGAAATCATTTTTAGTTACATTTTGTGAATTTAGGTATATTTTTAATATTTTTAAAAAAATTACAAAAATAAAGCCCATTAGTTTTTTTCCTTTAATTTTCACATGATAACTTAGTTTTAATAGGTTAGTCCCCAAACCTGGTTTTCTGTTTTAATTTTCTAAAAGTTAAATTTTTTTTAAAATATTCACAGATTAATGGTCAAATCAGGGTTTTCCTACTCGAAAACCCTAATTTTATTTTCTTTTTACCAGTTAAACTAGTTAACGACTCTAATTTATTGAATTTTTTTTTAAAAAATATTTTTTTAATTTAATGTCGAGTAATTTATATTAAGCGGACTAGACTTAATATAGGTTAAATTATGGAAATCGAAATAAAGCTCGACATTATGAAATTAAGTACAAACCTAACCCTAATAACAAAGTTGCTAATAGGTTATCATGATAGTTTGCAAGAGAATTTCAAATGCCAGCTTTATCTCTTCCTTTATTTGACTTTATTGCATTGCTTAAGTGTAGATTATAGAAGGATTAAGAGTAAATATGATTCAAGTAAAGATATGAAATTAGTAGTCACTTTCATCACCTTTGGTGCTTTAACTAGGCTTACTATTTTTGGATATTAAGATTTTTGTACCTTCACAATTTCCTATTATCCCTATTAATAGAAATAACAATCTTAAGATACATTCTTTAGGTAATAAGAAGGGTGAAAGACATGTTTAGAAGCATCAAAGTGAAGAAATCAAAAGTAAGAGAAGTACGTGACTGTATAAGATGCCTATTATCAAGCGTATCGGACAACATGCACATTGCTAAGAGAAGCACGCTTGCATTGATGAAGGGAGATGAATGCCGATTGATAACGAACCAATTAAAGCGCACATATTTTATTTTCACTATTTTCTATAATTATTTTATTTATTTATTTATTAGGTTTTTTTCTTTTTTCAATTTTGTCATTACTAAGGCTTCCTTATTAGCAATATTTAAGCATTCTTTTCCATTGTAACAAATAGTTAGTTTGGAGATATATGGATTATTAACAATTTATCATGGAACCTTAGAGTTCTTTCTTTGCAGTTGAACTTATCAATTCTTTTCCAAGAGTTATGGCATTCATCATGTTATTTAAATTATTTTATATCATATCGGTAATTTAGTAACTTCCATTATTGAAATTTTCGCACGTAATATTGAAGTTTGACTAACAACAATTACTTCCTATAATCATGCAACATAGATCTTAGGATTTAATCACAATTAATTTGTTTTACTATCCGTTTTTCATATTGAATAATATTCATTCGTTCTTTTTACTTTTCTTTGTTTCATAAACCCAAAAGAAAGGTTAAAAAAATCATATCTTTCCAGCACAAGAACTTAAAAGATTTAATCTTTTCCCATTTGAGTCTTATTGTAATATTGTTGCACATTAACCAACAGTTTTACTCATATCATCTTGGCATTAGAACTACAATTTGGCACACATTATTAGGTAAGCATTAATTTCACTCCTTTGTTGAATTTGGCATTTTGGATATTAAGGTATGTAATAAAAAAATGTATGTGAAGGATTGTTTAATTAGTGGATTGGGATGATATTTTTGTTGATTCGTGTTGTTAGGAATTTTTTATGAGATTATATTCTATGAAATGTCAGTTGGAAAAGTTTATATTCGTGGTTAGATTAAACAAGATTGTTATTTCAATTGGGGATTGTCCAATCGATTGATTTCAAAGGTTGTTGTTGATTGATTATACTTCAACGTTATTGACCACCCATACCCATATGAATTTGTTTATAATAATGGATTAATTAAGTTAATGAAACAAACAAGGGTGTCTTACTTTATTAATAGTTGATTCCATAATGAAATTTTATGTGACATTATCTATTGATGATTGTCACATATATTTAGGGGAGCCTTAGAAATTGTTTGTAATGCAAGGTACAATGTATTAGCCAATATTTATTGTTTAAATGTAGAAACGCAAGTTGTATTAAATTTAGAAACGCAAGTTGTATTAAATTATATATCCCAAAAGATGGTATAAATAGATTTAAAAAGGGTTATAAATTTGGTGTGTAGATGGAGATGGGAAACAAACTTGGAATGAGAATATCAAGTTGGGAATATCAAAACCACCAAATGTAAATGAGGATAGAGTTTCAATTGAGGCTTCATCCAAAGTCTTTGAAGTTCATGAGTAAAGGATGAAGGGAAGATTATTTTGAAGAAAGCATGTGAGATCAATGAAATTTCTAATAAAATTCCAAATCATTACAAATTCCATCATTACATATTGAGAGATGCACTCCAAGAACTATAAATACATAACTGTCTAGCAATTATCGAGATCATCTAGTTTTTACTAATGGAACCAATAATGAATGGAAGTTGTACACATTGTAGATGGTGTTCCAAATTTATTAAAGCTACTGTATTTTATTCACTCTTGAATTTTCCAAATTTATAGTTAATCTAAGGGGAATTTAATAGGAATCTAAACTCAATACCTATGACTCGATCTTAACTTTAAGGCTTATGAAACCTAATACAACAAATTCCAAACCACCAACCAACTAAGTATGAGTCACTTTACTTTGAGACCTCTCTTCCACACAAGCTAATGACCTGTTGTAAACTCTTCACCATTACATGAGTAACTTAACCAATGGATAGTCTGACCTAAAATAGTATGAAAACTTGCTCATTTGATGCCAATAGCTCAGAACATGCCACCATGACAACCACTACCTATTTTGATTCATCACATACTAGTTTCTAACCTAATCCCTTACCCTCTTCAACTTGGCCTTGCTTTTATATAATTTGTCTACTTATACTAGAGACATTGTAGTCCACTTATGACATGTGCACAAATACCTCGATACTAACATGTGATCATAGAATTATTCCTTTTTCATTTTACATGTTTACCCTTTTTAGAAATCAATTTTACATGTATTTGTGGATATGTACTAATTTTTCTTTCTTTCTTTCTTTTGTATTTACACTAAAAGGTTCTACTATAAATAGTTCCCTTTTTCTTTTTTTCTTTTGTAGCCACATCAATTTTTTAACAAAAATCAAATATACTCCTTGTTTCTTGCGAGTCCTAACTCCAAGTTATATCCTAATTTATCAATCCATTAACAAAGGACATGATAAGTAACCCTTTATTGTTGTTTATGAGTCATATAAAGTAATATCTTAGGTCATATAATGTCAAGTAACAAGTAATATCCACTTAATAGCTTACATTTTAGTAAACCTCGATAAACCCACAACATTTTCTTCGATATCTCGAAGGACATACCTTACTTTCTTAAGTCCTAGTGATTTTTACCTCTTAAAGTAAGTCAGAATTGCAAACTATTGCATTTTCAAGATTTAAAGGTGAATCTTCACCACTACCGTAGTGATGATAGGGATTAGGATAGTAAGATACATCCATCGAGAAAAAGGAAAGGCAGAAGGCATGTTTAGAAGCATTAGAATGAAGAAATCAAAAGTAAGAGAAGTATATAGTTGCTAATAAAGGCATATTTTACTCATATTTTAGTGTGTGAATTAGGTTGAATTATTATTGATTTTCTAGAAATCATTAAGAAATGGTACTTAAGTAGTCTCATTTGGATATTTTAGGTCTCGAAGGATTTAGAGAGGAAATAAGAACAATTTGAAGGAGTTTTATACAAACAAAGGAAGCCCAAATCAATACGTAAAATTAGGGAATTGAAGGCAGCCGGCCTACACTCTACACCAGCAACTTTTCAACTCAGTACCACCAGCCTTGACTTCTACACTACCGGCTTCATGGCTAGCCTTCAGTGAAAGATATCCAATCAAAAGCCAGCCTTTGTTTTCTCTATAAATAGTTGTGTGATTAATATTTCAGAGGACTTTTTACATCTTCTTTAGAATTAGAGAATCTTAGAAGCAGTTAAGAGATAGTTTCAAGAGTTTTTCTTTTGGTAGTTTGTGGATCATTAAGAAGGCCGTACTATTGCTGTGAAGATCATCCTTAAAGTTTTTGCAATTGAAGTTTCTTTATCATAATTTTAGAATTGGTGATTTCTATCCTATTTCTATTAATGCAATTATGTGATTTGTTCTTATTTCTAATCATGAAATTCTTTACAAATTCAATTATTATATGTACTTTTATTTTAATTTCTATGGCTGGCTAGGTTTTAATTGTAGGAATTGATGAAACCCTAGAAAGCTGAGATGATAATTGTAGTCATGTTATAGGGTTAATAAATATACGATTAATTCATGATTACAATTTCTATTATTTCAATTATAATTTTCTATTGGTTGTAATTATTAGAAACACTATTGATACGAGAGTTGATATAGGGTTTGTTAAAAATTCTTGATTAAACTGATTAGCTAATGTGGAAGCAGTATTAATTAGATTAGTTAGAAATTATCTAGGGATTAATGTGATGTCTTGAGTAAATTATTTACTAAGACATTTGGGATAGTTAATTTAGAGCATTAGTCAATCATAGCATCGAGAGATGTATGATTGTGATTTAGAGTCCACTATTAATTAGAGATATAGGAGCTGACTAATTAAATAAAGGTTTAAGTTCTTAAGTTTTAAGGTGTAATAATTTCACTTGAATGACCGTATAGTTATTAATCTATATAATATGATAATAATTTGATTTATACAACTAGGGTGGATTATGTTTTTCCTACATTCTCAATTGATTGCTTCGTTTTAGATATATTTTCATGATTTTCTTTTTGATAGTTTTAAGGTAATTATTAGATTAGTTAATTCATAATTCAATTTTGATTGCCTAAATATTGATAAGATCTATCATAGCTTTAGTACTTTCATAGTCCTCGAAGGATCGATAACCTTACTCAGTCTTTATTACTTGATTCCAACCTAGTATACTTGCTAGAGTATTCGCGATATATATATATATATATATATATTGAGTGAATTAGTTACACAATACTTCTAATAGGCTATGCTAAGAGTAAACAAGATTGCTCGTATCGAGGATGGGTATAAGCCTATAAAAAGCTTGAAAATGAAGTTGGAAAAAGTGTATGAAACAGTGAATGAACAAGCAAACCATAGTCAACTCTAAAGATATTACACACTAAGGAATGACCAAGGACTCACAAAGCAAACTATATGATACAGAGTTAGCTTGGTAAAGGTACTCGACACCTAGTCTTGCTTAAAGGTTAAGATAAAAGTGAAGGGAATGCTCACAGAAAGAGACAATAAAGTATATTCAATATTAAATATATATTGTGGTTACACTTACAAGGGTATTTATACCCATAAAGTTAGGGCATCCTACTTAAACTAGAAAATATAAAAAAGGGTATGTCTAAAAGAGGTAATGTATGAGGAATAATAAAGGCTACAAATGAAAAATCAAAGAAATTGGTAATTAGTATAGTAGATCCTTTCATGTGGTGTAGGATACGTGGTGTTTAGTCGTTAGGGCACTTACGGCGAAAACAGACAAAGTTGTATGATTAAGTTGGTAGTTGCCAAGCAAAGGTATATCAAACAGACCTAAGGGTTCTTTTGAGGAGACATTGGCTTGGAAGCATTTAGGGGTGTTCAACATAAGTATTACAAAGCTAGTGGTCAGCATAAGCAAAGCAAAGAAGATGGCAGGACTGGTTGAGCAATCAGGGCAATATGAATTAGGTTCGCATACGATGGTTGACAAAACTGAAACAACTCAGCTTGGTAGGTGAAGTTGTTCAGCAGTGAAGATCAACTCAGCCTTGATAGGAGTTGGCTAGAAAGATAGAATCTGCTTCATTAGTCTTTCAAGACCTCAAGTGTAAGCTCGAGTCAAGGGTCCAATTGTCTAATTTGCATCAACTTCTATGTTTCTAAGCATGTTAAACATCGTGCATATTGCCAAGAGAAGCACACCTAAGTTGATAAAGGGAGATGAAGGCCAAGAAGAGATATACAGGGCAAAGCATGGCTATTTTGAGGGCATGTTGATCCATGCATCTTTTATTGTTCCAACTTTCTATAATTGTTTTATTTATTAGGTTTATCTTATTTATAGTTTTTTCATTACTAAAGTTTCCTTGTTAGCAATTTTTAAGCATTATTTTCCATTGTAATGGACAATTAGTTTTGAGAATATAGATTATTTGCAGTTTGTCATAGAGTCTTTGAGTTCCTTCTTTACAATTGAACTTATCAATTCTTCTCAAGGAATTGTAGCATTCATCATGTTATGTAAATTATCGTATATTATATTGGTAATTTAGTTAACTTCCATTAATGAAATTTTTATGCATAATATCGAAGCTCATTAACAATGATTACTTCCTATAATCATGCTTCATATCAATCTAAGGATTTAATTGTAATTAGTTTGTTTCATTATCTATGTGTCATATCAAATAGTAATTCATCCATATTCTTACTTTTATTCATTTCATAAACCATAAAAAAGCCTTAAAATCTACATCTTTCCTATATAAAAACCCAAAAAAATTCAATCTTTTCCATTCAAGTTTGATTGTAATATTGCTATGCATGAACCAACGAATTTTACCCATATGATCTTAGTAGTCAAGCTATAATGTGATACACGTTATTAGGTAAGCATTAATTCTACTACTTTATTGTATTTAGGTGTTTTTGAGATTACGGTTAGTTATAAATATATATATATATATATATATGAAGTATTGTTTTGATTGGTCAATGAGGTTGATATCTTTTATTGATTAATGTTGTTGGGAATTTTCTACGAGATTTGGTGATATGGCAATTGGAAAATTTTATATTCATGGTCAAATTAAACAAGTGATATTGTTATTTCATATTGGGGACTCTCCGGTCAATTGGATTTAAACGGTCGTTATTGGTAGGTTAGGGTTCAACATTATTGATCATCCATACTCTTGTGAATTTGTTTATAATAATAAACTGATTGAGGTAACGAAACAAACAAGGGTAACCTACTCTATTAGTAGTAGATTCTAGAATGAAATTCTATGTGACATTACTAATATTAATGATTGTTACGTATACTTAGGGGAGCCTTGGAAATCATTTTCTAGTACAAACTTCGATGTATCAGCCAATATATATTGTTTAAATGTGGAAAGGCAAGTTATGCTAAATTCTGTAGTTCGAGAGACAACCCAAACAAATTTAGAAAGCTTATGAATTCAGTATAGAGATGGAGATATGAAAAACAAGCTTGTATAGAGAATGAGAATATTAAGTTGGAAATAATAGAACCAGTGGATGCAAATGAGGACAAGGCTTTGGTTAAGGTCGTAAAGGCTCCATCCGAAGTCTTTGAAATGCATGAGAATTTGAATGCAATAGAGGGTGAAGAGAAGATTGTTTTAGAGATAACATATGAGATCAATGAAATTTAATGATAAAGATGGTTTAACTAAATTGATAAAGGACATTTTGCTATAAGGATTCCATATTTTTAGGTATCCATATGCCCAATCATTGTCGATTCCATCATTACATATTAAAAGGTACACTCCATGATTGTCAACAACTATCAAAGTCATCCAGTTTTAAGATAGAATTGGAAATTGTACACATGGAGAATGGCATTCCAAATTAATATAAGCTATTGCAATTTATTTACTATTGAATTTTGCAAATTTATATTTAGTCAAGAGGATTAGCAAGATTGTTAATTTTCATGATTTGAGGTCAATCTTCACCACCTCCATGGTGATGATAGGGAATAGGATCTTAAGATACATCCTCTAAGCAATAGGAAGGGTGTAAGACATGTTTAGAAGTGTTAGAGTGAAGAAATCAAAAGTAAGAAAAGCAAAGGCTACACAACATACCTATGCTGCCATGCATGTTAGACAATGTACACATTGCCAAGAGAAGCGTACCTATGTTGATGATGGGAGATGAAGGTTTAGAGATGCATAGACTAAAGTATGGCCATTTTAAGGGCATGTTGATGTGCGCATCTTTTATTTTGCAATTTTCTATAATTGGTTTACTTATTAACTTTATTATATTTACAATTTTGACATTACTAATGATAGGAATCAAGCTACAGGCCTTCTGACCCGAACCCAAACACAAGGGCTTGAGGGCTTAGCTAGGCGCATTAACCTTTCCTAACCTACGCCTAAACATTTCGAGTTTCTTCTATCCACCAACTTGCTACCACTTTTTAGCTAAGGCCTCCCATGTATAGTTATGATCTTTAAATGTCGACTTGAGGATTGCTCATCAAACAACTTGGCTTCCTCACCCATCAGCTCAACTGACCTTATTTCAAGCTACCAAGATAATGTTTGAGCTGAGCCCACACCACAAGAGAGTCTGCAAGTCAACTCAGCATTAGAATATCCATATGATTGCACCTATTTCTTCCTGCAACCTACAAACACCTACCAACGACATGTCCAAGCTTTCTACGTGATGGATACTGCTACATGAATCACTTATTTTCTAATTTCTCTTTTGCAACCTATTATGTTTCTTGTACTTTACCTTTATTTTGAATAATATCCATAAGAGAGTCTACAAGTCAACTCAGCATCAACCAGTAAATCCATATGACTGCGCCTGCTTCCTCCTATAACTTAGAAACACCTGCCAACTACATTCCCAAGCCTTCTACGTGATGGAATCTTCTACGTGATGGAATCTTCTACATGAATCACCTATTTTCTAATTTCTCTTTTGTGCCCTTTTACGTTTCTTGTAATTTACCTTTATTTTGGATAATACCCTTTTGTCTTTTCCACTTTTAGTAAAGATGTCCTATTTTTAAGTATAAATATCCTTGTAATAGGTAGCCACAACAACACATATATCTTAACGTCATCGAATATACTAACTTTTCTCTTCGTAGGCTTGTCTTGCTTGCTTACTTGCTTACTTACTTATCTTAACCCTTAAGCAAGACTAAGTAGTAAGTGACCTCATTAAGCTAACTTGTAATCATATCAAGCTGGCTCGTAAGTCTATGGAGTTCCTTAGTGCATCATATCTTTAGATTTGTTCATGGGTTTTGCTTGTTTAGGTGCATTCCACACTCATTTCGAGCTTTCCATAAGCTTCGACCTACCTATATACGGCCATCCTTATCTATCCTTGGTGTGGCATATCATCTTGGTATTAAAGTGAAAGTTCTTGTTGGGTAAGTTACTTTTATATTATATTATTGTTTTATTTTAGTGCTTACCACTTGTTTTTGAGCGTGTTGAGTAGTGGAGTAGCTATTGAGGTTGTATACAAGTTCACTGTTAGTGTAAGTAAGTATTAGAAGTGGCAGTTTTGCTTAATTGTAGTGGTTATTGCACAACACTTTGTTATACCCTGTTTCAAGTTGTAGAAAGTAGAGTAAGTAGTAGTTGAATATTTTTGTGTTATGTTTGATGAAGTTAGCAGTAGTGTTGGATTTCTATAGCAAGATTTAGTTGAATTATGGGTTTAGTTTCTGTATAATTAGTGGGTTGATATATTGGAAGTGATTATGTACTGTTTTTAAGTGACACAAGTATTACTTATTGTTGAGGACATAGGACTGAGTGAAAAATGACTAGCTCAAGTGTTAATGTTAGTATTGGAGATGATAATAGTAGTGTTGTTCACTACGATCAACAAAACACCCTTAAAAGCTCCGACGAGCAATTTGATGAAATGGCTAACTTGATAGTAGATTTGACCTAAGTTGTACATGCATTAGCCACTTGACCTATTGCAGTCATTCAAAACACTCCCCAAGCTACTCCTAATGTTGGAGGAGTTCCTCAAGATGCTCGACATATACGAAGTGGTAAGATTGAGGTATAGGAGTAAGGGGACATATACAAAGAAGAATAAATTTAGATGAAGTAGGTAAGGAGGAAAGAGATGACTATTATCAAACAGAGGATAGAGCTCGTATACCACTAGCTATCAACCATATAAACTCCAGGTTTTGAGCTTTACTGGCTCTAGAAATGTTGATGATTATCTAAACTAGGAGGAAAAAGTAAAACGAATTTTTTAGTATTATCAGTATGAGCACCATGATAATCCTAGAACTGCTGCTATAGAATTCTTAAGGTATGCTACGATGTGGTGGAGAAATTTTCAAGCCATGAGAAGATGAGATAGGTATAGAAAGGTTAGTACTTGGCTTGAAATGCAAAGATTCCTTAAAGCAAGATTTATGCCAAACATTTACTTACAAAACACTTTTGCTTAGCTCTAAGCACTAAGGTAAGGAAACCGCACTATTGATGAGTGTTTGCTAGAGTTTCAGGTACTTATGATCAGATGTGGGGTCAATGAGTCATCAACCCAAACAGTATCTAGATTCTTAACTAGATTGAGAATAGATATCAGGGAAGTAATGGAGTTACAACAATTTGTCACTCTAGATAGGTTATAAAGATTGCTCAGCGAATGTAAGCCTCACAACTAACCATTCGAAATTTTGATAAGTTGAAAGATTCGATCAAACCTAAATTATAAAGTAAAACTAGAAATATTAGTAAAAATAACCCCGTAAACTTGAATTTAAGAAAATAAGCAATAAAATAAAAGACTATAAAAATTTCAAATTTTAAGTATATAACTCGTCATTTATCGAAAATACGTAAAATGCTTAAAATGCATTTCAATAATTAACGAATCGCTAGAGATAAATTATATGTATACTAAAAATCATAAAATGACCTAAATAATATTTATTAATACTTATTTGTACTATATATGAATTTACATGTAGGTATAAATACGCGTAATTACTTAAAATACGCGAAATGTGCTAAAATAATACTAAATACTCAAAGAAAATTCATAATTAATTAAGTAAAAATCAGGAAAAATAAGGAATGATCCAGATTTAGGTCGTGGCAGGTGGAAAAAATAAGAAAAAAAATCGACCAATTAAATTAAGACAACTTAAAAGCCAAAAATTAATGGATAAGGTAATTGTCTTGTCCAATTTAATGCACAATAATTACACTAAAGCTCTATAAATAGCAAGAAAAATTCAGAAGCTCATTTGGACAGTTAGAAATCATGGAAAATTAGGGAGAGTCGAAAATTGAGAGAAAAACTGAAGAAAAAAAAAAAGAAAAGGAAAACTGTGCAGTTAGAGCCACAAAGGAGAAACCAGATCCGACGAGCAGTTAGGAGTATACGGCCACCACCACCATATGGTGGTGGCAACGCCCAGGTGGGCCGATACACCCATGGCCACCGACGGTCGCCGGAGCCACCCAAATCGGTGGGTTCGATTTCCAGCCCGATTTTGTGTAATTTTGAAAAAATAGTAAATATTCTTAGAAAATTATGAAACTTGATATTCTGAAATATTTTTGTATGTAGTTTTTAGGAAAAATATTATTTTGATAAAAATATGTCTCATGATATAGGGTCCTTAAGAAATCGTGTAAAACCAAGCATGTTTCGGTTTAGAAATAAATGATCTTAGGAGTGTAGTTTTGAACCCAAAATTTTTGTGTAGATTACTTAAATGATATATAACAATGCTATGAAGCACGTTTTCAAAAATTAATTTTTAAAATTTTTAGATAATTTTGGGGCCCTAAAATGAGACATAAAATGGGTAATTTAGGGTTAATTAAGTAATTAAATGGTTAATTGCTGATTTAGTGAATAAGTATGTGTTTTAGGATGTTGAAATCTGATGGAGTATGATACTTGTAGCATTTAGGTTGTTAGATGTAATTATTAGGTTAATTATGTAGTAAATAAGTAATATGGAAAACTAGTACATTTTAAGTTAATTTTATAAATTAGGGTAATTAGGTGTAAAATTTGATTTAGGATAAATTTAGACATTTTGAAATGATAATTGATGTTGGGAGATAATAATTAGAGTAATAAAAATATTAGATGTGTATTATGTACATAATAGGTGATAATACATAATACATAATTATTAGAAATATAATAAATATAAAATATTAGAATAAAAATTGATATTATGATAAGAATAAAAATATACAATAAATCTGATAGAAGACTTGAATTTATGTAATTATATGAAAAATGTAAAAATTTGTTACATTAGGAGTGAATTTGGTACACTGATACGGCTTTAAGTGTACCGGGTAAAATAAAATATTAATTAGAGGTAATGATGGTATTTAGGCAATCGAGAAGTAACGTGATTAATTTCACATTAGGAGTTGAAACGAATTTCTAAGGTTAGAGTATAAAACACTACTTAGAAATCGAATTAAAACCTAATTTAAAAATCGATGCGAAAACCGAACTCGAACCTAACCCCAAACCTAGAATACTTGTAAAAGACTTAAGGCCTAAATAATTAGGCATATTAAACCCTAAACAAAACATAACAATAAGCTTTATAGAATAAAATAAACCTATAATAGTTATATGAAAAACTGAAACCACATTTGTGTTACAGGGATGATTGGCGATGGCCTGAGTAAATCGGACCTCGAGTGAGTGAGCGAGGAGTCGAGGTAAGATGGGATTAATACGATGCTGTATTTTGGAGGCTTAAGATTATGCTTGGTTGTGCTTGTTAGATAATTGGATGTGTGCATGTGCTTGATTATGGGTGATGCTATGATTCTGTTTGTTGCTCTGGCATGTATTGTATGATTTGTATGAAATTATTAATCACCCCAAACTGGACTTAATCAAATATACGACCAGTAATCATAATTGGACATGCATGGTAACCCATTAGGGGAACTTAAGACTCTCCAGCCAAATACCAACCTCTTCAAAAAGGATAGCGCAGGATTGCAATTGGTCCCTTCTTCATCCTTAGCCGAACTAAGTGATAGGAGAGGAGGTTATGGCGAGGGTGAAGTCAGTGGTTCGAAGGTAGTCGCAGAAGGAGCGAGGTCTCCATTGCACAAGCCTGGGTTTGACCGTGAGCTGTTATATTAATGGCAACTCCTCAACCTGGATTAGAACGAGCGTAATTTCTCTAATCTTACGACGGGCCGGACAACGTCGTACGATGGCATTTGCTTGCACATGCATTGCACCTAATAAGTTGATTGAAAACCTTGTTGTGTTTACAGTATAGTTTTAAGTCCTCCATCCTAACTTACTGAGCTGTGGTTGCTCACATCCCTATATACGTCGTGCAGATGCTGACTAATAAGCGGCAAACAATTATTCTGAAGCTAACAACTGCTGGATCCTGGGGAGTGAGGAAAAACATTGAAGAATCAACACATATTTTATTACTTTTCATTTCTGAATAATACATCACTAGGAAATATGTTACGGAGAATTATTGTAAACTTTAATTGCAATAATTGAATTATAGTGTATATATATATTTTCTCACTTTCTTAGGTAAATGATTTATTTAAATTACAAACAATTTACTTCAAAGCGGGTTAGTCGTGGACGCCTTGTGTAGATCAAGTTTAAGATAGCGGTTGTAAGGCCAACTTCTATCTTAGGATGGTTTACACGGCGGGACTGTTACAACTCTGCCACTTCAGGGCGTAATAGTGAATGGAGAGATAAATGAGGAATAGCTCGATTCAGCCACAACTGAGCCAAGCTGTCTAAAGTAACTGTCTTGCCTATGTTGGCAACTAAGCTCAATATAGTACTAAGCCTAGTAAGAAGGCTAAAGTCATGTCCGAGCAATGAAACCATACTGCTAACCAGGAAGTATTGAAGAGGACTTTTGAGAAAGGTCAAGGATTAGGACAAAAGACAAGTCAGATCAAGTGCTTTAAGTGTCAGGGTTTTGGTCACATGGTCACCCAATACCCCAACCAACGTGCTATGGTTATCAAAGTCAAAGTCCTTACCATTGAAGTAAATAGTACCGATAAGGAACTTAAAGAGAAGCCTAAAATAAAAGAAGAAGCTAGAAGGTATGGTGAAGAGCTTATGGAAGAAAATGTGTATGCTGACAACTTGGACAAGGTAACTTTAGTTATTTGGTGAGCCTTGAGCATTGAATCATCTGCTAAGGAAGAGCAATGAGAAAACTTATTTTACATCACTTACAAGCAGAATGAGTAAGTATGCATGCTTATAGTGGACATTGGTAGTTACACTAATGTAACATCTACCAACCTAATTCAAAAACTCAAATTGCTGACCTTATCACATATGAAACCGTACAAGTTGCATTAGCTAAGTGAGAAGAGAACACTACATGTTACCAAGGAAGTACAACTACCAATCTAAATTGGGAACTATTGTGATGGGATTCTTTGCGATGCGCTCATCTCATGTATTAATAGGTCGACTATGGCTATTTGATCTAAGGGTCATTCATGATGAGTTTAGGAATATGTATACATTTGAGAAGGATGGGAAGAAGATTACCTTAAACCCCATGACCCCGAGCTAACCAAGTAAGTTAGAATCCAAATTAGCCTGAAGATCTAAGAAGACATTAATACTAAGCCAATTCAAGCTCTAGAGGCCATTTAGTTCAATGTATCGACCTTTTTGCTAATTAGAAGACTATTGGAGCTGAAGGAACAAGTTGTGTTGCCTAAAGAGGTTCGAGAACTATTAGATGAGTATGCCGACCTATTCCTTGAGTAGTTGCTTAAAAGACTACCCCCTTTATGAGGAATTAAGCACTACATTACTTGTGCCAGAAAAGGATAGTTCTTAGTGTATGAGTGTAGATAGCAGAGTTGTGAACAAGATAATGATCAAGTACAAATACCTAATCCCAAGATTGGATGACATGCTTGACAAACTGAATAGAGCTAAAATCTTCAATAAGATAGACTTGAAACCTAATTATCACCAAGTTCGTATGAGATAAGAAGATGAATGAAAGACTGCCTTTAAGACCTAATATAGTCTTTGCAATTGGATGGTGATGCCCTTTGGCTTGTCAAACGTTCCAAGCACTTTCATGAGGATGATGAATCATGTGCTGAGAGTTTTGATCAGAAAGTGGATTGTAGTTCACTTTGATGACATCCTTGTATAAAATGCCTAATTTCCAAGCCATGCCAACCATCTTTGAGCCATATTTAATGTACTCCGAGCTAAAAAGCTCTTTGGAAACTTGAAAAAGTATTGTTTCTATCATGAAGAAGTGGTCTTCCTTGGATATGTTGCAAGCAAAAGAGGCCTACGTGTTGACATTGAGAAAATATAAGCTATTGTTTAATGGCCAACCTCAACCACATGTACCGAGGTAAGAAGCTTACATGAATTAGCTTCCTTTTATCGTTGCTTTATCAAAGGTTTTAGTACTATTGTTACACCCTTCATTAAGCTAACAAAAAAGAATATCAATTTTAAGTGGGGAGAAAGAGAATAATGAAGTTTTGCTAAGGTGAAGGAGAAATTGACTTTTGCACATGTGTTGACTTTATTGACTTCGAGAAGGTGTTTGAACTTGAGAATGATGCATTAGGTGTTAGTGTAGGAGTTGTGCTGATGCCAAAAGGCCAACCATTTGCATACCATAGCAAGAAGTTGAGAGGACCATAATTAAACTACTTTATGTATGACAAAGAACTCCTTACACTAATCTGAGTACTTCAAGTGTAGCAACATTACCTTCTACTAAGAGAGTTTGTCATTTATATTGATCATAAGTCCCTAAGATATCTCCAAAGTTAGACTAAGCTCTCAAAAAGGTAAGCCCAATGGGTTAAATTTTTAGAAGGATTCAATTTTGTAATTAAGTATAAATAAGGAAAGACCAATGCGGTTGCCAATGCTTTATCAAGAAGGCATATACTACTTACCAAACTACAGACCCGACTTTTAGGATTTGCGAGCATTAAAGAGTAATATCCTCAAAACCCTCACTTTGGTCCCATATATGGACACTGTTGAGAAGGGAGAACAATGGATGAGTATCATGTAGAGGACGAATACCTATTCTAAAGTAGTAAGTTATGTGTACTGACTTGTTCTCTAAGAGAATTATTAGTGAGAGAAGCTTATTCTAGTGGACTATATGGACATTTTAGAGAAAGAATGAAATATGAACCATTGAATGTAATGTTCTTTTGGCCTAAAATGATGCGCACACTATGTGGTTAAGAGTTGCACAACCTATAAAAGATCAAAAAGTAGAGCTGAGCAAGTGAGAGCTATACCTTTATCTATCTCAACCAAACCGTGGGTTGATTTGAGTATGGACTTTGTCCTTTTTTTTTATCTCAAACTGCCTAAGGCAAAGATTATGTGATGGTTGTCATGGACAAATTCAGCTAAATAGCATACTTTGTACCCTGTGCAAAGACTAACGGTACTTCGGCTATTGCTTTTCGCTTTTTGCAGGAAATTGTTTGTTTGCATGAATGCTAAGTAGCATGGTGTCAAATTGAGACCTAAAGTTTTTAAGCCATTTCTGAAAAACCCCCTATCATCGAATGGGAACTAAACTACTTATCAACACTTCCTAACACCCCTAGAGCAATAGAAATACAAAGATAGTCAATTATATTTTGGGTTCATTGCTCCAAGCTGCAATGGGGAAGAACTTAACCAAGTAGGATATCTATTTACCTATAGTAGAATTTGCTTACAATGGAATAATACATGACACACTAAACATACCCCATTTAAAGTTATTTATGGCTTCAACCTTAAGGTCCCTCTTAATTACACTTTAATGCCCTCATTTGACCAAGAAGACTAAGAGGTAAGAGCCAGAGCTCAGTCCTTCCAACATATCTACCAAAAGGTCACCTAATAAATCAATCGAGCCACCAAGAAGATCAAAGAGGGAAAGGAATAAAGGCGAGGCAATTTCAACCCAGCAACTTGGTATAGATACATCTGAGTAGGAGAGATTCCCGAGTAGGAGAAAGAATAAGTTATTCACCCAAGCTAAAGGACCCTTCAAGATACTTCAGAAGATTAAAAAATAATACCCATCGAGTTAAACTACCTAAAAACTTCAGTGTATCTGATGTGTTTAACGTTGCCAACCGTAACTTATACTAATCAAATGAAGAACAACGGAAAGACTAGCTAGATTTGATATTAAATCTAAATCAATCAAAGGGAATGATAAGAATCAACCTTCAAGCCCTCTAACTCGAACCCAAGTATGAAAGATTGAGAGCTTAGCTAGGCAGATTCTCCTTTCTTAACCTATGGCTAAAGAATCTGAGTTACTTCTATTTGCCAACTTATTGCCACTTCCAAGTTAAGCTCTCCCATGCGTAACTATGATCGTTGAATGCAACCTAAGGATTGATCATCTTACAACTCGACCCCCTAACCTATCAACTTAACCTACCTTGTTCTGAGTTGCTAAGATAATGTCCAAGTGAAGCCCACTACACAAGAGTCTATAGGTCAGCTTAACATCAAAATATCCATATAACTGCACTTATTTCCCCCTACAACCTACAAGCACCTACCAGCTACGTATTCAAGCCCCCTACATGACGAAATCTGCTACATGAATTACCTATTTTCTAATTTCTCTTTTATATCCTTTTACATTTCTTGTACTTTACCTTTTTTCTAGATAACAAACTTTTGTCTTTTCTACTTTTAGCAAAGACATCTTTTCTGCTTTTAGCAAAGACGCCCTAGATTTTCAAGTATAAATACTATCATGCCCTAAATTGGTAGAGTTATAAAATTGGTAGAGTTATAACAATCTCATCATACAAACCATTGTAAGGTAGAAGCTAACCTTACAGCCACCACCTTAAACTTAATTTACACAAGGCATCTATGATTAACCTGCTTTGAAATAAATAGTTTATAAATTAAACGTGTTATTTACCTATTAAATTATGAAAAATACATATTTACACTAAAACAACTCGAGTATGTTTATAAGATTTAGTAGCTTAATCATAATCTACTTAAGTAATACATAAATTAATACTAAAAGCTTTAAAGATAAAATTCAAACTTGAAAGTGTAATCAATCCTTAGTTTTTTTATCTTCACTCCCTAAGATCTAGCAATTGCTAGCTTTAGGATAGTTATATAATCGCTTCTTAGCTAATACTTGTAACAACATCTAAAGGGATGTGAGCAACCAACCGCTTAATAAGTTAGGACGAAAACTTAAAACTGTACATCAAACACAAATAGGGTTATCAACCAAGTTAGTTAGATGCAATGCATGTATAAGCGAATGCTATTGTACAACATTATCCGATCCGTCATAAGATTAAAGAAATTTCACCTGCTCTAATCTAGATTGAGGAGTTTAACATATATTTCAACAACTTACAACCAAACTAAGGCTTGTGCAATAGAGACATCGCTTCTTCTATGACTACCTTCAAACCATTGACTCCATCCTTGCAGACCTCCTCTCCTGTAATTTAGTTCGACTAAAGATGAAAAAGGAACCCATTATGCTATTCAGCGCTATTCCTTTCGAAGGGCTTGGCATTTTGCTAGAGAACCCTAAATGTTTCCCTTAATGGGTTGCTATGCAAATCCATTTTAGACTTACAAGTTATATATTTAGCTAGGTTTAATTTAAGATGTTCAATCATTTCACACAAATCACATAATTATAATCCTGAACGATAAACTAGAATCCCACAAACCCAGAAATACGTATACATAAGCATGCGCACAATCAATTATCTAACAAATATAACCAAGTATAATCTCAAACCTCCAAATAAGATAAAACAGCACTCTAAAATACAGTAACGTAGTGATCCCAACTTACTTAGATTCCTTGCTTGCTCACTCAAGGTACAACATACATAGGCCATTATCGGTAATCCCTATAATACAAATGTTGTTTTAGTATTCATATAACTATCTTATATAAGCTTTATTTTATAATTCCTTATGTTATCTTTAGTTTAGAGTTTTGTTATACCTAATTATTCAAGTTTTTAAATCTTTTACAATTATTCTTAATTTAAGCTAGGTTTTAATTTAGTTCCCAAATCGGTTTCTAAATTGGATTCTAATTTAGTTTCTAATTATGGGTTTTATACGTAAACCCTATGAACTCATTCCTAACTATTATGTGAAATTAGTTACCTTACACTTAAGTATCATAAATCTCATATTTAACCCCTAACTATTATTTTGATCCGTACAGTATACTATATTCATAATTTAAATATCGAATTAACTCTCAATATGAGAATAACATATGTTTTTCATATAATTTTGTAAATTCACCTTGCAAATCAGACTTATAACATATTCCTAATATTATAATACCATAAATTTTTACCTAATATTTTCTACCCATTTAATTCCTGTAAACACATATTATGTATTATTACATATTATACACTTATATCACCTATCTGACACTTCTAACACTACATGTATCATCCTTCATCATCCAATAACATATCAAAATGTCTAATTATATCATAAATCAGAATTTATACTTAATTAATCCTAAATCAAAAAGTTAACTTAAAATATATTATTTTACCTATTACATATTTTCTATATAATACTTACATCTAACACCTCAAACATTATAAATATCATCCTATATCAGCAATTAACATCCTAAGATACCTAATTACATACTAAATCAGTATTTTCACCAAATTAACATTAAATTACGAAATTAAGCCCAAATATTATCTGTTATGCATGATTTTAGAGCCTAAAAATTAAGTAAAAATTTAAAAAAATAAATTTTTAGAAAAAATATCCATAGCATTGCTATATATATCCTAAATAGTCTATACAAAAATTTTTAAGTTAAAATTACATCATTAAGCTTATTTAAATTGAAATTAAAAACTAGCTCAAGTTTAGTCATTTCTCAAGAAAAGTATATCTTCAGGCCTATTTTATCAAATTGATATTTTTCCCTAAATCTACATACAAAATATTCTAGAATACCAAATTTTATAATTTTTCATGCATATTTAATATTTTTACTAAATTAAACAAATTCAGAACGGAAATTGAAACTCACTAATTGAAAGACTTCTAGCTGCCATCAATGGCTCCACCATTGTCGGCACCACCAAGCAATGGATTTTCTATCAGGTGGTGAAGGCCATCTCTCTTTAGGTAGTCATCGGGTGTAGTTTCTCTTTATATGCCTTAATTGCACTATAATTTGTTAACTTTTGGTAAAAATACTCTACCCTCTCTTTCTGATTTCTCTCTAATTTTTCTAGACTCATAACTAACCAAAATGATTTGTAGAAGAGAGCTTCTGAATTTATAGTAGTGTTTAGGGTTTTACTTTAATTTTTCGAGTGCTACATGCCCTTTATCTTTTCCCTTTTCACTTTCTAATTGTCTTTATATTATTGGTTGTTATTTTTCTTTAATTCCCAACATGCTAAGCCCAAGATCTAGAAATTTCTTCACTTTTCCATATTTTTCTTTATTTTTTTTAGAAATTTTCTTCAATTATTTAGCATTATTTTAACATATTTAAGGTATTTTAAATAATTTCGCGTATTTTTACCTATACGTAAATACTTATATGGTACAAATAAATACTCGTAAATATTATTTAAGTTCTTTTAAGATTTTTAGTGTGTATATAATTTATCTCTATCGATTCGTTAGTTATTGAAATTTATTTTATGAGTTTCTGATAAATAATTAGTAATATACATATAGTTTAATATTATAATAATTAATTATTTTATTATTTATTTTCCTTAAATCAAAACTCATAAGATCACTTTTATTAGTATTCCTAACTTAGTCATAAAATTAAGACTCAATTAGATAACTTGTCCGACCGCCCTAAATTTTACGAACTGAATCTCAAACACGTGATTCTAGGGCTTACAAATACCCTTATAATAGGTACTTGCAACAACACATATACCTTGACATCATCAAATATACTAAGTTTTCTCTTTATGTGTATTTCTTACTTGTTTACTTACTCTTATCCTAACCATTAAGTAAGGTTAGATGGTGAGTAATCTCATTGAGCTAACTTATGCAACATATTGAACAGGTTCATGAGTCCATGGAGTTTCTTAGTGCTCATATCCTTAGATTTGTTTATGGGTTTTTCTCATTTTTGCACATTCCACCATAGGCTTAGACCCATCCCCCAAATATGACTCCTTGGTGCAGTGTATCAATTAAGGTTTCCTAATTAGTAGTATTTTAAGTTTCTTTTTTTTTATTTTAACAAATAGTTAGTTTTAAGAATACGGATTATTGACAATTTGTCATAGAACCTTAGAGTTCTTTCTTTGCAATTGAACTTATTGATTCTCTAAAGCCTGAGTATGCGGTACTCTCCTCGCCACTTCGACGCCAAAGAGATTATGGGGATAAGTGTTGATGGTTGCCTTTCGGCTTAAGGCTCTAAAGGCCTAAACCCATTACTGGATCCACTCGACATCATCAAATGTCTCCCTCACCCCGGCTTAATGGTTTATTTACCAAGTGTGCAAGCTAACTTGAAAAAACACGCCAGCATCGCCTACTGTGTAAGGGTACGAGCTGAAGCCTAAATGAACCCCAAATACTTACTGTCTCCCAAGCCTTCCTTAAGACTTTAGTAGCCAAATAGCTCAAGAGTCCCCAAGCCCTCTTAAACTAAGCTCCAAGCACTTAAGGAGTTTTGAAGATCCAATGTTTTACCGTCTGACCATCAGGAAAGGGCATACCCCCTATCCAAAGTGACCTTTATAGCCCATGCAACCTAGCGAAGCTGAGCTCACCATTTCCTCCATCTCTCTCTCTTCATGAAATGAGACAAGATGTACCTGTATATAGCTTAGGGGTTTAGCTACTAAGCTATAGCGACCACCTACTCCAATGTGACAAGCTCCTTTCCTAAAGCTTACCAACCGATAGAAAGGTATATGTCCTTTCTCATATTGACAACATCCTTGCCTTAGATTATGCCCAAGCCAATCCCCTCATGCTACGTAGTTAAGCAAGTCAGCTCCCTTACCTGTAAATATGAGGTAAGACTCCAAGAAAGGGGATCCTTTTTTAACTCCTCCTAGTTTACCCTTTAATACTCTGTCAAATTATCTCCCATCTATTCTCCTTAATAACTTGAGCAATGAAGGTCCTTTATTGGCTTCACCAAAGAATGCTTTTTGCAGGTCCACCATAGTCAATAGCCATCGAACCACCAAGAGTTCAACCAAGGGTCATACTCGTGATATCCACTATCAACATCGTGCACAATATTAGAGTTTCATTAACAATGATTACTCACTATAGGCTATAATCATACATTATATCAATCTTAGGTTTTAATTACAATTAAATCATTTTACAATCCATGTATCACATCAAAATAGTAATTCTTCCATATCTTTTACTTTTCTTTCTTTTGTAAACCCTAAAAAAGGTCATAATAATCACATCTCTCATTATTGAAAACCAAAAAATTCAATCTTTCCCATTCGATTCTAATCGTAATATTGTTTTGCCTCAACCACAAGTTTTACTATAGCACCTCCACTCATTTTAGAATTTAATATGATACCCATTAAAGGTCATACAGGGGTTTTGAAGACTTTTAAGCACTTTTGTAGCACATTTTATTGGAAGGGGATGAGAACAAATGTAGGAAATTTTGTAAGCCAATGCCATATGTATCAACAAGTTAAATATTTGAGTAAAGGTCTAGCTGACCTACTTCTACCTTTACCTACTCCTTAAAAAGTTTTTGAAGATATTTCCATGGATTTTAATATCGGGTTGCCTATATCTAAAAGATGTTCGATTATGTTAGTTATTGTTGACAAATTGGCAAAATATTGCCATTTAAGACCTTTAACACGTTACATGCAACAACTACTATAGCTAGATTGTTTGTAGGTATCATAGTTAAATTACATAGTATAGACACCTAATTTTTACCCCTCCATAATCTTAATTTTTTATTTTTTTTAAAAAAGGTCTTAATTCAAAAAAATAGAAAAATAAATAAATAATATAATAATAATAATAATAATAAAAGATAAAAATAATAAAAATTGACAAATGATGAAAATACCAAAAAAATGAGAAAAAAGACAAAAATTAAAAAGATTTTTTAGATTTTTTTAAGAAGTAAATTATTTTAAAGTCAATCGTTTTAGTTTTAGCTTAATTCAAATAATTATTTTAGAGAGTCGTATGTTTTAAATACAATTCAATTGTACTAAAAATCAAGGTGTAAGTCTACAGCCTAACAGATAAGAGTTAAAGCATTGAATTAGATTCAGTTTGAAGTCATGGGTTCAAGTCTTGCTAGACACTCATGTATTTTTTATCTATATCTTTTTATTTTTATTTTTTTTTACAAAAAACGAGTTTAGTGTACAGGATTCATATCTAATCGAATTTTTTAATCTAATCCAATTAAATCTAAATCATTATAAAAGTTTTGAATCTCGCTGGATTTTTATTCAATTAGATTTGAATTGACATAAATGATTCAAGTCTAATTTAATTTTTATCAAATCATATTCGAATCAAGATAAGAGATTCGATTTGATATGATTTGAGGTTTTATAAATACGTATCGGGGAATTTTTTTTAAAAAAGGACACACACTCTAGGAAAGAAAGAAGCAAAAACCAACTTCATAGTCTATCAGCCTTAGTTTTAAGTTCGTACAATATCCAACCGCGAACTGAACTCCACCAACCTCATTCCCAATTGACAATACTGCGACCAACAACTCCAAGACAGCGCATAACCAACGCACGAAGAACACTGAAGTACGGCAACTAATCCAACGCCCGACAAGCACAATCTGTAGTCATGAAACACACCACTACCCACTACACAGTTTGGCACACTAAAACGCAGCACGACTGATGAGTGCAAGAAATCATGCCTAAGCTCCATTATTGCCGCTCCAATCCATCTTCTCTCCTGCAGCATTCCGTTACTGATCCACACGGAAACTCAAGGAAAATTTACAACGCCCACATGTGCCAGACCAGGCATAGAAACTCCAGGTGAATTCGATCTTCGAACACTCCATGACATCCGTCTACGAATTAACAAGCCATCGACCGAGCACAATCTCCAAGCCGACCTGCATGCCTTGCCGTACACGCGATCTTCAAGCTTCACTTGCAACAGAGCCAAAGCAGCCTCAAGCTACGGCTCATAATAGTACGCTGCCATCTCCCCACCGATCAACCACACACGTACCCGAAGTAGGACAGCACCTTCCACAGATCTTGCCACATGCTGCACAATATAACTTCACTTCACTGCTTGCACTGGCTGTACAGTTACCAATCACCACCGATGTTGTCCTCTTTCAATCCACGCATGATCACATCCCTATCTACTTTGACCACAGCTCCATGGATAGCAGCACAACAGCCTTCGTACACGAAGACCCTCGTCGATCAACTATTTACTAGATTACAACAGTACACGCATGGCCTCTATCGATAACACCCCACTTCGTCTTCACCGTTGCACTCCAGTAATCAACACGAACAGCAGCAGTAGCACAACTTCAACTAACTCCAACAGTAGCATCCGCACTCACATTGACGAACCGAGCCATCACCATCAATCGAACCAGACCCCAACCTGATCTCGGCCCTAACTTCATCCATCCATCACCACAACATCCAATACCATAGACCTCAACCCCGCGACACCAATTCACACATACGCACAACATAAACAAACACGACCCCAACATCTTGTACTTTAATCTCCAACCGACTACAATTCCTAACCCCGACAACAAAGCCCATTTGCACACGCACGGCTGTACTGTATGATCAGCACGCTGCATGTCCACTAATTGCACGACGAGCAGGCCACAAACACACACCTAAACCACGCTACTACAATACGCTCTACTGAACATACCAGCCAACGACACCTATCCTTCATCCAACAATTGAAGCTTTGCCACCGTCCTCCTCTGCCGTGCTCAATCAGCCTCTACGATCGCAGTCTCCAATCATCCACAGAACTAAGTCCACACTGCTACTCCTTCATTGAGCAAAAGCAATCAAGTTGGGTTGTTCAAAATTTTTTATTTATTTGTCTTATTTATTCATTATTATTATTATTATTATTATTATTATTATTATTATTATTATTATTATTAGTTCCTTAGTATAGGTATATATGACTATATTAATTTTAGGAGTTTTTTAGTAGTATATGATTTTATTAATTTATTTGGGTAGATAGTTGTTAATAATAGAAATATAAGAATGGATATATTAGCATAGGAATTTTTTTTTAGGATTAGGGTTTTTTTAAGATTCATCACATAGGAAAATTCTTAAAATAAAAGTTAATAATAAAAATCCTTTTAAAAAATTTTATGACTTTTAGAGAGTTTTTTTATAAAATAACAGCACTCATTAGTTAGGACCTTCTTAGATTTTTTTTCGAATAAATTAAATCAACTAAAACATAAATCCAGTTGGTTTTCAAAATTAAAATCAATTAACACACTAAAGTTTTTTAGAAAGAACTACAGTTATCTAATCCCAGATAGTGGGTACGTAAGCACCTTCGAGGCGACGATAAAATCTGTAAAAACTTAGGTTCTTTCTTTCTTTTGATTTTTTATTTATTTTTTTCTTTAAAAATATTATAATCAGAAAAATAATCCTAATTTCGGTAAATAAATAGTAGTACCCATTAGAGTTAAATATATAAGCCCCCAGATTCGGATTACCTTTGATTTGTATTAAATTGAAATCAAAGACCAGTAGGTAAATCGTAATCAATCCACCTAATTGATTACGATTTTCTTTTCTTTTTCTCGACTTTAGTCGGGTAGCGACTCCAAAAATTTTTATAAATAAAAAAAAAAAAAGAATTTTTCAAATTCTTTAATCGACGATTAATATTAAACAGGTTAAGATTTAGTATTAATCGGAAAATGGGAAATCAATTTGAAAAAAAAAAAAAGAAACTGAAAAATCAAGCTCGACAATTTGGCGACTCTACTGTGGACGCTAGAGGGCTAGCCACTAGAAGTTACTGAAAATAAGATTATTTTTCAAAAAAAATAAAAATAAAAAGATGAAATAATAAAAATAAAAATAAAAAAAGAACTTAGGTATGTTATTTTATGTTTTTATTTTTTTATTTTTTTACTAACATTTTTTGTTTTAGTTTATTTACGGGAGATAGCTTTGAGGGTTTACTTTATTTTTATTCTATTTCTCTACATCATAAATGCATGGTAAATACGGTCAGATTCAAACCGTCTTAGGACCTTAGAAGTGAGACCATTGTGTAAGTGTCGGATGTTGTAAGGCAACCACCTTCCGAGGCCAATCAGGCTATCCTATTCAAGTTCAGATGTGACTATAGAACCGTTGCTTTGAAAAAACACAGTGGTTGTAGAACTTGAGGACCTTTAGAACCTACCATTTGCATCATATGAAAACATTTAAAAAAAAATCATAAGAACCTATGATATGGCAAACCTAAATGGACGAGGGCAGTTATGAAGTTACAGTTGTAATATTTCTTCGTAAATAATTTGTAATAATTCTCTGTAAAGTTTAGAATAAGTGATGATTATAATTTTGATTTTTTTTTTTACACAACTATAGCTAGATCGAGTCAAGGGGCTTCCGAACAGATCCACATCTACCCACCTCATTGGCCTTAAAAGATACTTTAGATTTGGTTCTAACTTTTTAGCCTAAATAAATAAGAATTTATTAGGAACAAGATTGGGCTCATCTTGCCCCTATAGAAGAGCCCTATAAATATTACCTTAATACGGGCCTTAGTACATCTATGGGTGCCCGAATCTATCGCTTTGTGTTTGGGCCTACATCAATTGAGCCCAACCCTTACGGAGTAAATAGAAAACAAAAAATGAAAATAAAAAAAGGAAACAAAATGAAAAGAATTAAACCTGTAAAATAATAAGTAGTGATCATTTTGCCTAGTGTTCTACCAACTAGAAATATTCATTCTTTTAGGTAAATTTAGCATTTTGCAAATAGCCTTCCTCATTTGGAATCAATAAGATTTAGATATTTTCTTTATTTAGTCTTTTATTTTTTAGAATTCCTTGCTTGTAAATAAACCCTCAGTAACAATAAATTATATAGGCTTATATGTGGAATTTTATAAAAGCAATCCTTCATTTACAATTTTATCACTCGAGCTCTATAACATAAAAACCCTGACTTTCTCTCTCTCTCGTTTAGAAAAAAAAAAAAAGAAAAGGAAATTTGCAGACGATTACAAATCCTTATGGGACTCGAGACAAACTCAATTTACTTGGCTCGTTAAGACAACTAACCTAAACAGATCCACTTGGCCCGACAAAATAACTAACCAAACGTGAACCCTAGCCCATCAAGATAATTGAACTAACTCAAGGCCCTTAAGCCAGTAAGTCCAACCATGAATCAAGTCAAAACACAAAGTCATAAAACACTATCCTAAGCTTGATCCCCAGTATAAACAAAAAGGGCAATTCATTAGTCCCTTCCACTTCAAAAGTTATCAGTTTCGGCCCATCCGAACTCTAAAGAACCTGACCCAAAATCACATATGGAAGCTTAAGGGTGTTAAGACCTATAAGTCTGGGGCATGGGGCCTTTAGTCTTTGAAATTTCACAACTGGGGCATGTTCTAAGGAATTGGGGAGTAAGGTCAATTATCACCCTAAGGTCAATCAATCCCTATTTAAGGAATTAGTAACTCACTTTTAAAAGGTTTAAAATGAAAAGAGGCAAACTATATCCTATACACTGACCTTTAAACACTTTGAGAGTTGAAAGACATCATGATGAGGATATTTTGGACTTATTCTTTAAAGGAGGTCCATCTTGAATTTAATATACAGACCGAAACGAAGTTAGGCATTTATTTTTACATCCCAAACACAATTATCCCTTGATAACCTCGTTGGACTGATCTAGAGTCCTTTCAAATGTAAACCCTATCAAGAACCACCCCCACAGTGGGGCAATTCGGAGGTTAGGGTCATTGATCAGGAGAAATAGATAAAACTGATTTGTGTTTACCCTAATAATAACAATTCAAGGACAATTTTGTTTTCGATAAATTATTCCTTTTAAAGAAGAGCTAATATTTTTCCAAATACCCCAAAGGCCACACATACCTTACCCAAGCCAATACACTTTGAACTTATAGATTTAGGGCCTTGATTCATCTGGAGACAAAAAATCGATAAAAAAGATAGTTATTTTTGGGGGAAGGAAAGAAAGAAATGAAATGAAAAAGTGAGAAAGAAGAAAAAAAAAACAAGAAAAAGGAAAATAAAGAAATACCCAAATATCAGGCTTGAGAAAATCCCTAACCAAAGAAGGCCTAAGTTACGCTAAAAACACAAGGTCTTGAATTGCACCCCCAACCAAAAACACAAAACTTCATATTAGAATCACGTTCTCAACCACAAACCAAAACCTCCATATTCAATTCAAAATCATACTCTAAATCATGAACATAAACTCTTTTCAACGTCAATGTTCTATATTAGGGGAAAACTTTTATATCTAAAAAAGAACATGCTCATAGATATTATGGAAAAGCTACTATGAGATAGGTTAGAAAGCCAACATATCTATGAGATTAAATAGAAGTCTAAGGATTAGAAATAATTAATTTTAGCACAAGTGGATTCTATGTAATAAATAGTTAGTTACAAATATTTCCTATACAATTTGTTGGTCTTATTTAACAATCAAAAGGGTGGTGAATCGATGGTTGTAAACATTTTGAAAATGAAAAAAATTAGGACTTTAAAATTAAAAATCCCCTCAAGATTTGTCTATAGTAGAAATGATTTGACAACCAAACTTAAACAATAATAAAACAATAATTAAAAGAGATAAGATAAGAAGATTAGACATAGGATTTTATAAAGGTTTTGCCTCGTATGTCAATTCTCTCTTCAAACTCTACCATTAGGGATCCAGTTATCTTCACCAGTCATTCCACTATATCAATTTAATCAAACTTTGAAAGAGAGTGCACAATCTAGTCTTCTCGACCTTTACAATAAACTACCATGTCTCATTAATCTTGACTATAGACTAAATGCAGGCTATAGTACTACACAATCTCTTTTAAAGTTACAAATACTATGTAACCTAAGAAATTATATAAATTGAAGAGAAAAATATAATTCTTCGAAATTTAGCTCAAATCAGATCGATGATTTCTTTCTCTCTTGCTTAGTGGTTTTGAATTTAAATGCATCTGGTTTTTACATTTTCATTCTCAACATTCAAGAGGTTGATATTTTGTTGATAATCAAATGAATATTGTGATCAACGAATCTCTCCACCCTTATCGTGAATCTGATATGGATCTTGTAAATGTCTATTTTGAATTCATCATAATTCTCCAGAGTAGGTTGATAGTTATCCACATTGATGCAGTTGTGATTTTGAACTAATCCCTAGAAAATATTTTTCTTAATTATATTTCCAAAATATAATTAACCAATAGAGCTGGGCCTTTTGCCTTCTCTTATCCTTTTTCTAAAGCTTCTAATTGTCTTTCTACAACTTCATTAGTCTGACTAAATTGTATTATTTAAACCTTCTACATATGCTTCTATAAGCACTTTGATGCTTTCAATCAAGAGTTTCTACTCAAGTTTCTACTGTGCTTCTCAGATACATGTTATTTATGTCCTTCTACTAAAGTTTCTACAAGTAACCTTGCCACGTTACAATTCAAAGCTTTTACTTAAGCATCTACAGTATCTTTCTGCTAGACTTCATTTTAGATCTTATTCTTAACCTTCTACTGGTTTTTCATCAAATATCCTTATAACTTCTACATAAGTTTCTACAATACTGCTGTTCTTGTTTTTTAATATAGTCAACCTTCTACTTGAGCTTCTATAGGTGTTTTGTACATTACCTTAATCTTTTATTTAGCATCCCAAGCTCTTACTATAACTTCTACATACATATAACCTTTAATTTTTCTCTTGCACAACCTGTTATCGAATACGCTATAGAACATTCTCCTCCAAAATAGATGTTGCAAAACCATGATCAAACAATCCTTTTTGTAATCATCAAAATAAGTTAAAGGGAAGCCAACACAATTGTATAAGTAACTATAATTGGTATAATATATAATATAAAACATAAAAATATAAATAGTGAATAATAGACTAGGAAAGGGATATCAAATTTCCTAAAACAACTTTGAGCTTTGCAGAGTCTTCTAGCATTTAAAGCCCAAAACTATCCTTTTCCAATTCCATCTCGCACAAGCAAAAGAAACACAAATTAGCACCGTCTTTCATCAAACCTAAACAAACGGAGACAAAATCTAACAAAATTCTTTCATTTTGACCTTTATATTCATCAAAGATAAAAACTCTAATTCTGAAAGCAAATAAACTAGAAAGTTCAAGAGGAAAGGAAGTAAAAAGAGAGAAGATACCTTTTGAGTTGTCGATTTATTGTATAAGCATAGGTAAAGGTTTTGTTAAGAGTCTTAGAGTATAAGGCAGGCCTCCCTTCTATAAGACTAACATAAAATTGGAATTTTAATTTGTTTTTAATTGTAATCAATACTAAACCTATACTATAAATATTATTATTTTAGGAGATAAAAGCATCTAATAGTTTAGGTACTCTTTTTCTCCGAAAAAGAAATAAAACTTCTTTACAATTTTAAAAAATACTATATAACTTATGGAAATGAATCCTCCTTAATTACTTTTCTTAGTTTCCCTTAATATACCCCTTTAAGACGCCGTCACATATAATTAACGATTGATATTATAAAAAATATAATGACATTATAATAACATCACATAATATTTCAAAAAACCTAAATAATCTCAGTTGTTAATTTGTCTATTAGGAAAAATTAAGGAAAGGAAAATAGAGAGAATCCAAATCTTAACTCTCATTTTTATAGAGTATGACTCCATTATGATGTTGTGTCACCAAACTACTCCAAATAATATTTCATAATATCCTTCATTCATTCTAGGTCTCCTATGCCAATCCACTAATAAACTCTATCATTTATTAATATGACAACCTGCTATGGGATATAATTGTCCTTCAAATCATTATTTACAATTATTAATACTTTTGGCTAACATAGTTTAATTAATATGACTACACTACCTGCAAGATCTTTAAATATATATGGATATTATGAATTAATAGATGAGTTAGTGTAAGGAAATCTACTCTTTCTCTCCAACTCACTTTGATCTCTAGATTTGATACTAGTAGTACAGTGTAAGATGATCCTCACATTCATAGTAGGTTTTTCATTTCTCTATGATTTTTTTAGTTTTTACGATTTTTTATTATAAAATATATAAATCATGTGCCAAATATACTATATATAACTTAATGATACACTTAATGATATTGTTTTACTAAATTAGCTATCATAAGCCTGTAAGAAGTTGACATATGTCAACTATCAATAGATTTTCCAACAAAGTTAAAGGATAACTTAAACAAAGAGTTTTGAAACATCTAGAATTTGAATAAAACAAAATAGATTATTGAGTACTTAGATAAGAAAAGGAAAATATCAATATCTAAATAATTACTTTTCACTTCTTTTCAAGACATATGCATGATCATAAAAAAATGTCACAAAGAACCACTAAATAGATCATCTTTGCCGCCTTCTTAAGTTAGTTACAACATGTAAATAAGATCGTAGTAATTTTAATTACTGTATTCCTACATTTATTTAAAATTATTATATATGTAACATTGAGTATTTAACTTTTTATAATCTAAAAATATATATTTTTCTTTTTCAATTTTAAAATTATAAAATTGCATAAAGACTATTCTACAATCTAACTATAACATATGTATAATTACTTAATTATTAAGTTGTTTTAAGGGAAAGGAAAATTATTTAGATAAATTTACATATTTTATAAGAACACTCTATTCCTCCTTAAATAATATGAATATTTCTACAAATAGGCTCATTGTTCAAATATAAACTTATCAACACCATTTCTTGGTATAGTAATCTAATATATGAAGGAATATTATTATATTTTTCTCAACAATAACAAGATTAGAAAATTAATTTTTCAAGTTTAGATTACTAAGTGATTTCCATAAAATAGTAAGTGTACTTTTATCCATTTCTAATTTTTTTTCCTTTCTTCTTCTCAAGTCAAATCATTTATATATATGATTTTATTTAAATAATAGCTAATATTATCTTTATTTTACTTATTTGTTGTGTTTTAGCATTGTATTGAAATATGGTTTTTACTATTTCAACTTATTTAAGTACCATTTACCTTATTGTATATGAATGGATGACTCACTTGCGCTATAGGTATAAAGATAATTATACAAAATCTATAATATTAAAGTAACATTCTGCTTTTTCTTTCTTCTTTTTTTTTTTGTGCATCTTTATCGTTATGGTATTACTTATAAAAAATGATAACATAAAAATTTATATTGTTATTGCATCTATCACTCCCTCATGCGAATCCCTAAAACACATGTAACTTCCAATTTGAGTACAATACTTCTAAAAAGTAACAACATACAAATTTATAGTATTATTACATCTACAACTGTCATATGCAATCCCTAAAACACGTGACTTCTAATTTGAGTACAACTACATACAACTTTTAATTTCAGCACTTGTATCCATCTACGTCTTCTTGTTAATAAATTGAATGCTTAAATTCAATGTAATTTTCGTATATATATATATGTGTGTGTATGTAAAAATTGTAGTTTTAATGTATGAAAAGAACACATTAAATGCACTAAAAACTAGGCAAGCCAACAATAGTAATACATTAAAAAACTATAAATAATATGAGAAAACAGGTAACAGTAATATTTGCAATGTTTTTGTTGAACTATAAAATAGCTATGCTATTCACAATTAAGTTGCTTCATCCAATAAGTTCTCATTTCCCTACAAAATAATGAAGCACGCATTAATTAGAGAACTCATAACATAACATAAAGCATCACAATACAAACTCAAATTACTTAGCGATTATATCATCAATTTCCTTGCACATAGTTGTGTTGGTGAAATTTTAGGTGCTAAAGAACTGTGTCCATGAAAAAAATTTGTGGAAAATTTTATAGATAATCTTTAATTATGGATTTCAGAAAGTAAAATAATATTGTCAAACTTTAAGAAGACGAAAAAGGATGAAAGTGTAAGCCTTAAATCTGGAAGAACAAATAATAATTTTGTTGAAATAAAATAAATTGTGAATGCATAAAAGAAAAAAATAATACAGTTTAGATCTTATTACAATAATAGTCGGGCTTTATGGTGTTCCATAGATTAGACATTATGTATGAGTTCAACTTGTTGATTAGAATGATCCTCGTCTCTAAAGGTAATTAACCATATAATACGAAGCGAATTATAATGAAAATCTAGTGATAATGATATGTTAAAACACACACACATGTGATACATGATCATCCATACTATAATGTAACAGTAAATAGTACCTCTACCGTTGAAGTTTTGCAACATATTGTCTAATCATCTTAATGGATGTTTGTTTGTCAAATCTAACATAGTGTCTCTAACCAAAACTATAAATCCTCAAGTAATTTCTCTATAGGAGAAAAAAATTAAATTATGTGAATATTTTATACATATTTTACCAATTAAGGTTTATGAAGAAGAATGTATTTGAAAGGAACAATTACTATAAGGGGGGATCATAATGGACATACAATCTAAATCTCTAAATAATCTAAAAAAGCATCGATAAGGCTTATAGCAGTACAAAATTCCTAAATTTAAAATATGCATGTCTTAGTAAATGCATAAGGTTTGGTATTTTTTTAATGAAATTCTCATATATGTAATTTAAGTGTACCTAGTAAAGATTGAGATATCTTCTTTTAAATTCCTTTATCCAAAAATTGCTAAGGATTTAATTATTTGACATAGGAATCATCATCAATGGAACTATTATAAAGGGATTAACGATAAGTGGACACAATGACAAATTGTTTAGTAAATAACTATATAAGAGGGGTTATAACTGTAAAGGTAAAAAGTGGATAAGCATAATAATATTCTTAGTATGATAAAATGAAAATATGACATGTTAATAATAGGAATACCTTCAAGATAACAATACATATTTGTATACAACATTCTTTGTATGTATGCTAGATAGCCTAGGTACCTCTCCCTCTTAAGCAAAACTTTCGTTAATGACATCAATACTCTCGTGATAGTGCCCTATAGTTGACTATACCTAAATACATGCTCGAAAAGGTATAAGCCAACATTAGATATTACCTTATGATTGTCAAAGCAAAACTTAAATGTACTAACAATTGTTTTCTTGTCATTTCAAATGAAAATTTCAAATGATCTAAAGTTTTTAGAGATATTTTTTAAATGAAAGCTCTCAACCTCAAACATGACTAGTCAATGCATCTGCATAGATGACATTCCGCAAGAAACTAATGCATACCAACCTTGTACCATTACATAAGCCTACCTTTGTATCTATATTTTGTAAGAAAATAATTAGAGCTCCTTTCATAATTGTTAAAACTTGACTAAGGAGGCATTCCACCTAGGGTTATAAAATTTAAGAATTCTTGTTGGAACATATACGCTTGATCATCATTAACCGAATCAAAAGAGTACCATGTATGCACTTCACCAAGAAATGATTGAATGATCATATCATTTAACTTATCAATCTCAACATTTATGAAGGCTAAGAGTGCACAACTGATGAAGTAAGTGGTATCATGTCTATGTTTAGAATGATATAAGAATATTGCATTCATCAAACATTCAATTAATCGATCATCCTCCCACCATAAACTCGTAGATAAAGGTATCTTTATAAGGTCATCATATACAATCACCTCAATCTCATCACCAAATCATAACATAAAATCTAAAGAATTTTTATTTACAAGTGATCTCATATTTTGGATTAATTAAAGGAAGCTAACACTAGTCTAAAGGGGTGATATGTTAAGACAGGCATTAATCATTTGATTTTTTATTCCCTTTGAAATCACAAGAAGGATTTATCTAAAATCTCCACTCAATGTCATGATTTTACCTCCAAATGGAATACTGATTTCCATGATATCTGTAATAGCTCTATCAAAGGATTTAAATATGTACTTATTGCATATAAGATATTCATCCCATAGGATTGCCTTGCTTACCTTAAAGAGTGCAACTAAGTCAAATTATTTACTTATTGAACAAATAGAAGTTGCATTTAGGTTTAAGGGATGTTGAGCTAAAAATTCCGTTTCTCTCTTTTCTTAACCTGATTTATATTAGGCCTAGCCCCTTGATATAAACCTCTCGACCAAACTAAGAAAAGGTTTTTTAAAAAATTGAAAAAGGAGTCACCATCGAATCAAAATAGGAAAAAAAAAAGTAAAATTAGAGCCCATAGGTGGATAGACCTTAATTTCAACTATTGGTCCATAGGTTTTTCTTAAAAAATCTTTTAGAAAAATAGAAACTAGAAAATCTTAAGTTTGGACACTAACTTATTAAAACCCGAAGGTTTCCACAAAAGAAATCCATAAAATTCCTTATTAGGCCTCAAATATATCATCAAATAAATTAGGCTTTTTATTAAAAAAAAAAAAGAGGGGGGTCGGGGAGAAGAAAACCTTTTATTATTTTTTACTGTCTAAAGTGCCCATATGCCCATGTACCCACAAAGCGAAATCAAGCCCATGTAATTTTCAATTTAAGAAAACTTTAGTTGGTTGGTTTATTTTATTTTTCGAAAACCCTCTTTTCAATTTGAGTTTATTACATTTTATTAATATAAAAAAGAAAGTTTTCTTCTGTTCACTTTTGGAAAATTCTAAAAAAAGAATATTAAATTTTGGAAAAAGCCAATTTATCATTTTTTTTATGAAAAAAATTTTATTTAAAAATAATTTTGGGGAAAAGAAAGGCTTATCTTATTTGAAAATATAATTAAGGACCACAAGCAAAAATTAAAGTCCAACACTAATTATTCACAAAAACATATTATTCAAACCATGTCACACAAAAAAAAAATTGAATTTATTATCCAACTAACATTAACGTGTTAATTTTATTAAAGTATACATAACATATCAGTAATCAAAATTCTACTAAACTATTGACATAACATAATCTATTAATGCTAACATAACATAATCATAAAAAAAAAAAAAAATTAATACAAACACGTTATGACCATGGAAACAAATCAAAACATGTTAACATTTTTTTTATTTTTCTAGAATTTTCTTTTTGAACAAATCTATAAACACAAAAACAAGTTGAAAGACATCAGTGTAGCACCATGTGAAGGACACGTAGCACACCTATGGCATGCCTTATGGCACTCGAAAATGGGTGCCATCAGTGCTACATAGCACCTACCAAACATTTACATGTGTCATCACTAAAAGGTGATGCATATCGCTTTTATCTTTTTCTTTTGTCTCTTATTTATTTATTTTTTTATTTCCTTCCCTTGCTAATTCCCTTCATTCTTCTCGTTTTTTATTTTCTATTTTTATTTATTTTTAAAAAAACTCAAAAACAAGACTTGATTAATTATCCGACTTCAAAAAGATCACACCACTTTCTTCAAGAAAATACAAAGTTTAACAAATATATACTCAAAATTTTTCCAATTTGATCACATTAAATCATGGTATTCACCCACATTTGGCTTTTATTCAAAAATTTTGAATGGCCATAAAATATTCATTTTAACTTTGATTAAAGCACCATTCAAGGCCATAAATTCCTAAAAGTATGAATTTTCAAAATATTTCAAAATGAGTTAGCTGAACCCTAGCTAGAAGAATTGATTTTTAATAAAAGCTCATTTTTACTTAGAATTTTTAATTCAGTCAAATTGTATATATTTATTTTGACTTAAGAAATTGTTTTTGACCTTGAAAAATTATTTCTACCACGAACTTACCTAAATGGATTACCACGCAACACTTTTATGATTTTTTTATTATTATTTTTGGGTTTTCTTTTTTTTTCTTGGTTTTTTTCTTTCTCTCTCTCTCTTTTTTTTTTTTTTTGCTTGGTATTTTTCTTTTCATTTTTACAATTTTTTTGCTATTAAAGATTAAGGGAGTCTAAATTAGAGATAGACATAGGGAAAGCAAAAATGGGATGTCTACAGTTACTCCTCTTCATGGTGAAATTTAGTAAAAACTTTATCACAGAGGAAAAAAAAAAAAACTCCATTTTTGCCCTTACAGGAAGAAGAGAGGTTAAAAAGAGTTTCTTATAATAACTTTTGAAAGATGAAATAGGGTACTTATAGATTGGGCTCCATCGATGAGTTGACAAGATAACGCTCCATCAAGCAAGTGATCTAGATACTTTTAGAAAATAGGACAACACTCTATCAAGCAAGCAATCCAAAAACTTTTGAAAACAAGACAACACTCCATCAAGCAGGCGATTCATAAACTTTTTAAAACAATACAGTGCTCCATCGAGTAAGTAATCTAAAAACTTTTGAAAACGGGATGGCTCTCCACCGACTAAGCGATCCAGAGACTTTTTAAAATAGGATAATGCTCCACCAAGTAATCAATCTAAAGACTTTTAAAAATGGGACAATGCTTTATAAGTAGGCGATATGCAAACTTTTAAAAATAGAACGATGCTCCATCGAGTAGGTGATATGGAGACTTTTTAAATCGAGACAGCGCTCTATCGAGCAAGCAATCCAAAGACTTTTACAAACAGGACAACAATCCATCAAACAGGCGATCTAGAAACTTTTTAAAACAAAACAGCACTCTATCGAGTAAGCAGTCTAAAAACAGGATAGTGCTTCACAAAGCAGGAGATTGGAATACTTTTAAAATGGGATAATGCTCCATTGAACAAGCAGTCCGAATACTTTTGAAAATGGGATAGTGCTTTACCAAGCAAGCGATCCATGGGAATTTGACGAAACTTAAAAATCGATAAGTGATGCGATTGTGCTATTTTAATAAGACAAAATTGATCAAAAGGGTCGATCATAGGAGCAAAGGTCCTAAAAATGGAACCTTAATGGGTATAAAGACTTAGTTGTTGCTTGAAAGGACTTAAACTGGAATAGACTTAAGGTTTTGAAAAGTCTTTTGAAGATGGACCCTCACTTCTTCTTCTTCTTTG
Organism: Lumnitzera racemosa; assembly: GCA_024138005.1. NCBI lineage: Eukaryota > Viridiplantae > Streptophyta > Magnoliopsida > Myrtales > Combretaceae > Lumnitzera > Lumnitzera racemosa. The sequence goes on from JAMXBC010000009.1 coordinate 18,001,200, forward strand.
TTTATTCTCTTTCCTTTTACTAAAATTCTTTTTTTTTTCTTTCTCTCTCTCTCCATCTTTCTTTTTTAAAGATTTGTTAACAAGTATGGACTCTTTACAGATTACGAGAAAATTGTAACTAAGCGTTAAGCATTTCCATCCTTTTATAACAACTTAGGCATCTTCTATTTGAAGGTCATATCATTGTCTTTAAGGATTCTTTAGGCTCTCAACTTCTTCTCAAGGGCACTTGAGCTTTATTCAAGGGGTAGATGTTGCTTCAAATGACTTCTTCTTATTAAACATCTCATTAAAAGTAGGTTTAGTTTAAGAGGACTTCTTCACATTCTCTTGGCTTAGATTTTATTTTTCACTCAATTCCAAAAGTTATGATCAATCTTGCAAGTGATATGCTTCAATAAATCTATTAGGTTTTTCTTGAACTTAAAATGCAATATAGGCTTTTGCTTAATGGTTTCAAAAAGGGATTAATGAGTACGCCTATTTTGAAATAATTGTCTTCTCTACCTAGGTTTATACGTCAAAAACCGTTAGAAGAAACTAAAAGGGGCTTACCCCTAGTTTCATGAGTAATGATAACTCGTTCCTTTTAATTAGAAGAAATTCCAGGTAGTGGTGTTGTAGGAGGGCCCATAAAATGGGATGGCCCTTAAGTTTTGAACTCTTAGGCTTATCTTTTTTATGAGCTTAAGTTTCTTTGGGCTTTGAAAGGTACTTTGAGATTTTGAGCTTCAATCATCTTCTGGTGCTTGTTTCAGACTTGTTTTGCTTGTGTCGCTTTTTCTTAAAGGAGATGGCTCAATGCCTTTTTTCTCTTCTCTTCTGTTTTTTAGCTTTTTTTCTCTTTTTTTTTTAGTTCTTTCTTTTCTTTTCACTTTTTTCTTGATATTCTCTCTTCATCTTTTTCATCTTCTTATTTCCTTTTACTCCTTCTAGGATTCTTCTTGTAAGCCTTCAATGGAGTAGATATGCCCACTTCTTTAACTATTCCTTCTTAGGTGGTTTACAACTCAAAATTCACAAGACTAAATTTGAAGATCTTCTTCCTTTCTAAAAGAATGTATTATCAATAGCAATGATCACCCGTAAATTAGTGCAACTAGAGTAAGTATAAATTAATTTATCCTTTTTTCTTCTAATTAATGGCCTTAACCTCTTGATTACCTTAGTGTGGAATGGTTCTTGATACAGTTTAAATTTAAAAACACTTCTTAAAAAGGCTCAATGGGGATGGCAAAGGGTATATATTGTGTTTAGGGTACAAAAATGAATACCTAACATCATTTTGATTTACATAACAAACTAAAAATGGACCTCCTTTAAGGAATAAGTCTAAATCATTGCATTAATGACACTCATCTCTCAAGTGTTTAAAGGGTTGGTGTTTATAGTGTGGTTTACCTCTTTTCATCCTAATCCTTATCAATGAGATATCTATAAAAAAAAATGTCCCTATTGCATTAAGTAGCAAATGGTAAAATAGATTGCTCAAGATACAAAATTTTTCCCTTAAAAATCATTCTCTTGAATATTATTCAAATTGTCATTACGTTCTTTGTTCAAAAGATTGATTTTCTTTTGCCCCTATTTTCTTTTACTTACTTCATTAGCTAGCTTCTAAGAGATATGCCTAGCTATTTCAAGTGATAGGTGAACTTGTCAGATGGTAGTAGTAAGCTTCCAATATTTGATGTTAAAGATAGCTAGCTTGAATTCCCTTCGTAACTTGGAAGAGGATCACCACTACAAATGAGTCCTTCTAGCAAGCCTAGTTGAATAGCCTTAGTAGTAATGAGGTCTTGAACGTTATTCTTTTGCCTCTAACAACTTTCAATGGAATGGCCCATTTGACCCTCATGGTAGTCAAAGTGTACGTCCAGATCAAAATTTCATGGCCTATAGTTTAGTTTAGAGCCTTCACAAGTTAGAACCCCAGTTTCCTTTAACTTGTTAAAGACTTAGGTCAATGGGAACCTAAACTGAGTGAAGTGTCTCTCCTATATTCTCTTGTTTTGTAGATTAGCTCGTGGTTCCTTCCCTATTGGCCTATTATTGGGGCTCAATACTTCATTCAATGTTTACGTACATGGTATCGATAGGAGTAGTTGGAGATTAAAATCTCTTTAATACAAGGCCCATGGCCATTTTTAGCTCAACAATCCTTTCTCCCAGAATTGTCACTTTTTCCTCTAAAGTCATGAGCCTTTCTTCTTAAGATGCAACTTTTGGTTAAGGGGCTTTTTCATTTTAGTCCTTTCACTTGAGATACCCTTAAGCAACATTAGTCTTTTTACTTCAAATTCGACTTGGGCTTCCTCAAAGATGACTGGTAATAGGAATCAAGCTACTGAGCCTTTAACCTATAACCGAACCCAAGGACTAGAAGGGCTAGTGAGGTGAATCATCCTACTCCAACCGACTCTTGCCGAAGCCAAGTTATTCTTTTATGCCAATTGGCTCTTGATGCCATACCGGATAACTTCCCATCTTTCGAAAATTGTGCACCAATTAGAAGAATGCCCTACTTGGCAATCCTCACACACTTGCTTGGTCATATCCAAGCTGACCACTTACTTGGCATCATTACTGTTGAAAAGCCAACAGAGTTGTCTTGTATCATTTCTCGGCCACTCCTGTTCAGACGAGTCCACACTTGTTCAGCACTCTTACTTAGCTACCCAACCAGTTCGTACGATTTTTTTTTTTACATCCTCTAACAATATCACCAATGCACCTTTGCTATATATTCAGGACCACATATAGAATCTGCTATACAAATCATTAGTTTTCTTAAATATTCATTTTTACCCTTTTGTATCATTTATACATTACTACTTTAGGATAATACCCTTTTTATCTTTTCCCAATTTAGGCAAGTTGCCCTAATTCCTCAAGTATAAATATCTCTTGTATATGTAGCCACAATCATTAGAATTATCATTAACATACTGGATATTTTTCCTGTCATAACACCGAATGTTTACTCTCATTTCACCTTTATCCTAACCCTTAAGCAAGGCTAAATAGTAAGTAATCTCACCTCACTAGACCAACTCATGCGTCATATAAAGCTATGCCATGAGTCCTCAAAAGTTTCATTGGTGTGTCATATCTCTTAAAACTGTTTATGGGTTTTTCTTACCTTTCATTCATTCGTGCATTTCCCATTACCATTTTCAAGCTTTCAGCAAGCTTAGACCCACCCTTATGACTATCCTTGTCTGTTCTTAGCTGCAAAACACATCAACCAACTTGCTTCAATCACTTAGAAGACATGGGTAATTCCTCCAAGTTTTAAACCATGTCTATTCCATCTAAATTTAACATATTGATAGTATACCTAAGCCCTTAAATGAAAGCTAACTAAATTGCCCCTACATCTATCAAGTCTTGAATTCTATTTTTCAGCTCTTAGCAATTATTGTTAGAATGCCCCCGTTGCCCCATGTGGTACTCAAATTATGCATTTAGGTCATACTTTCATTGTTTTGTATCTTGCCATTAGGGCTTTTTGATATAATAGGCCATCTTTCTTAAGCTTATCATAAACTTAAGATAATGGGATACGAATTTCAAAGAACTTTCTTTTAAGCATCTTTAGGCCTTTCTTACTTGGTGTAGGCTTCAGAATTATAGCATTCACATCTATCTCAAGGTCTGGTAAAGCTCGCCTTCTTCCCATTAATTTCCCCATTCTTATAGCTTCTTTAGTTCTACTTCCAATAAGCATAATATATGCAAAACTGGCTGTTGTATTACTCAATAAGTGCTCATAATATGGTTCATCCAATGTCGATGAATGTAAATTTTAATTCTTTTTCTAGGAGAGAAGGAGTCACCTTAACTACCATGCTCCTTTATCTTTGGGCATATTCTTAGAAAGTCTTATTACTAGTTTTTCTCATCTTGCATAAATCCTAAATTGAAGGGGGCTATTTCTACATTGAATTATGTTACTCACAGAAAGCCTTGGCCAACTTTTCCTAAATGTTCATTCAATTGAGATCAAGTTAGGTATACCAGATTAATGCAGGGCCTGTTAGGCTATCTTGGAAAGTTTCAACCGTTAGTTGGTCATTTTGGGCATATCTGCTCATTTTGCATACATATAGCTTGATATGTAGCTTAAGACATCTAGTTCCATCATAATTCTCAAATTCAAGTGTCTTCAATTTCTTTAGGAAAACTCTAGTATTAATTATATCCAAATCAGTGATTTCAAATTCATCGTGTCCCTTACTGGCCTTTAGCTTTTTTGCAATTTATTAGGCCAACTTCTTCTCAGTCTTTTACCTCCTTCCATAGATTTTCAAAATGAGGGCCTATGCTAATCCTAGAAATGGGCATATTATTAATTGCTTGATTGAGCCTTGAGATAATTTCCTCAATTTCTTTGTCATGTTAGCTCGCCTTGAGGAGACTTACACTGTTAATAAAAAATTTCATTCCTTTAGAAAATTTTGACATTGTCTATTCCAGGTAAGCAATTCTTTGAATAGTTGTCCCATTGGAATTGTTACTGCTATTGCTAGTCATGGGCTTGATAACGGGCTTGATTACTCCCAAGAATTCTTCTCTTATTTTTTTTTCTACTTCTTTTCTTCCTTTTCTCTCTCTGTTTTTTTTTTTAAACCATAAACCTTTATTTTAAAAGCCAACAAGTAAATATTTACAAGGGGGCTATCTTCTTAATTGATAGATTGGTTATTTTACAAATGAATGAGACAAAGAGGGCAAGGTTCACAACATAATAACCAAAGGACTTATAGCAAACTATAGACGGGTACATGACAAATTGCGAGTTTGTGACCCTTAGGGATTACTTGCAAATGAGTATTTTACAAAATTATTTATAGGCCTATGTAAGCTAAAGGACTAGATAATTTACAATGCAGTGAAAAGGAGAAAATTATTTACAATTTCTTTTAGGTGATATAATGACATTTAGATTCATAAATCTTATTTATTTTTCTATCTTTTAGTTAATTTTTTAAATATTTTATTTTTTGGACTATTAGAAATTAATGGTTCCTATTTATTTACATGCATAAGGACTATGAAAAAGTTGGCTATGGAATGACTTACAAGGACCTGAAAGCCAAAATGGTTAACTTGGATTAACTAATTTTACCTTAAGAAGGACTTTTAACTTTCTCTTCTTCTTCTTCTTTTTTTTTTTTTGTTAATTATTGAAAGACAACTATTATTATGAGAAAGATAACATTTACATAACTATTTACAAACTTGGGTAAATTCAATTTTATTATCCTTATTTTATTTTCAAAAGGAAGACATGAATATTTACAAATTCTAATAAGAAGTGCAAAATGCAATATGAAGGCATGTAGATGCAAGGGATAGGCAACTAAGTGATAGTGAAATAATTTGAATGATCAGAATTGTAGCTTTGTTGCGACTTTGCTACATAGGTATTGAAAATTACAAATAAATTTAACATTTTTACAACTAAGACTTATATAAGACATTATTAAAATTTACAGGGAACGCTTTACAAGTAAGTTAAAGGGAAATTCTAACAATTGGATGGTATAGGAAATTAATTTACAACATTATAGCATATCGAAACTCTAATAAAGCTACAAATTCATGGTATGTTATACTATCATTTATTCATTGGTTCATATTTGTGAATACAAATAGAGTGAATTCTAAAGTTCCTAAGTTTCAAATGGCCTCACTTAGAACATTGGCGCACTTAAAACTTAAGTGGAGTTAGTGATGATTACACCACATTACTCAAAACTTACACAATGACTCCCCTATTAGGTTTCTAGTACACTCTAGGTTCAAGTGCATCTAAGTACACATTATGATGATATAAAAGAAACCCCCAAGGCTTAATGGGCTAACATCCACCCCACCCCCCTCTTTTATTCCTACATCACTAACATCTATAAGTACAATTATATGCATAAAAATTTAAATACTAAAAAAGAAAGACCAAAGCCTAATTATTATTTTTATTTTTTCAAAAACAAGGCCCGATTAATTTTTTATGGATTTCTTTTATGGCTAGCCCCTAAACCACTGAAGTAGCCAAATCTATCAAATTAAAAATTCGGTTTCTGTCTTTTCTTAGCTCGATTTATATTAAGTCAATTTGCTTAATATAAACTTCTCGACCAGACTAAGAAAAGGCTTTTAAAAAAAAAACTTTTGAAAAAAGAGTCGCTACTCCATTGGAGTTGAAAAAAAGTTGAATTAGGATTAATTTTAGCTGCTGGCCTATGAGTTTTTCTAAAAAAGGCTTTTATAAAAATAGAAACCGGAAAATCTTAGATTCAGAGACTAACTTATTAAAACATAAAGATTCCATAAAAGAAATCCACAAAATTACTTATTAGACCTTAAATATGTTTTCAAATAAATTGGGCTTTTTATTTTAAAAAAAATGAGAAAAACAAAAAATTTTATTATTTAGAGTTGCTCGAAATATCTACGTACTCATAAAGCTAGATTAAGCCTACATAGTTTTCAATTTAAAAAAATTTTAGTAGGTTGGTTTATTTTATTTTCAAAAATCTTCTTTTTACTTTAAATTTATTACATTTTATTAATTTAAAAAAATATTTTTTTTCCACTTTTGCAAAATTTTAAAAAAGAATCCTAAATTTTAGAAAAGGTAAATTTATTATTTTTTTCTTATGAAAAACATTTTATTTAAAAAAAATTTGGGAAAAGAAAGGGTCATCTTTATTTTAAAACATTATTAAGGCCTATAAGCAAAAGTTAATGTCCAACACTAATTATTCATTAAAGCATATTATTCGAAAAATGTGTAAACCCTATACAGTTAGCAGTTTAAGATCTAAATTAGATCCTAGTACTTTAGAGAATGTCATGGGCCGATAAGGTTAGGAAAGATAAAAATTTTATTAAATTATTAAACCAAATATAGTATCGGTAATAAAAACCTTAAAAATTCGATCAAAATCTAAATCGCATATAAAAATCATAAATCCTATATACACATAAATACTCAAACTTGACGAAAACCCTAAAACTATAACTTTAAACTTATAAAATGAATAAAAATAACCTAATAGTATTAAAACCTTAGTTAATTATCATCATCAACTAATACGCATAATCGCATAAAACTTTTAACGAACATGTTGAGATAACTCATAAATATTATAAATATAACAAGTAACAAATAAATTAATAAATTTTTATAAAATTTCAATATTATTTTATAAATACTAAATATGTAATTTTTAAGGTTATGTTATTATAATACATAAGTATATTATACGTATAAAAATACATATATGAATACTATGTTATATGTAGAAATACAGGTACATTTGAATAGTATATACATGATATACTATAATATTAATTTAATAAATAAAATAATTTAGTAAATATGAGTATATATATATACGTACCATAACTTTAAAGAAATTATAAGAAATAATTCATTTACAAAATTTAGTAAAATATAGTAATAAATATTAATATATATATACATACAACGTAAAATGCAAAAATAAGAAAATATGAAAAAGTATAAAAGTGACACATGGCATTCCCTTATGTTGTCAAGTCATTATGTAGTTAAATTAATTAAATTCATATTAAAAATAATAATAAAATAAATAATTAATTAATTAGAAAATTAATAAAGTAGAAAAAATTGAATTAATAAGTCTTAAACCCCAAAAGTAGCAAAAATAGGTAATTATAGTAAAATAGACCTAAAAATAAGAAAATTACAAAATATAAGATTTAAATAATTATTAAATTGTAATTATACAAAGAAAAAGTTAAAATAATATTTTATAATTATTTAAGTCAAAATAATGAATTTTGTAATGTTTTTATATCATATTAAAACTATGAGTTATAATGTCCAAAACAGATCTTGCTACAAGAAAATACATTAAAAAACAATTAAAATGGACTATAAGTTTATAAAAATCTAAATTAAATAAAAAAATTATACGCAATCAACTAAAAAGTTCAAATCGATAATTCTATATAAGTAAATAGTTAACTTAGATAAATAGTACTAAATATAATAATAATTTAGCTATTTAATTCGAACTCTTACTACTTTTCGTATTTCCTTAATGTCAGGTGATCACGAGATCAATATTGACTTACAAGCTTATTACTACGATCTCTGACTTAGAAGGTGACCGAATGAGTATTCCTATTAATTTCATACATACTTGTGTATGTAGATAGTGAATATTAATTGTTATTAATAATTAAATATTGTGTGGGACTAGGTTATGCTTATATATAATACTGTTTGTTGATAATGAATTACTTTAAAGTATGATAATGTATTATTCGCTGCATAGTAAATTCAATAAGAGTTTATCTATTCATGATTTTGTTTGATGACTTAATAAAGGGACTTAATATTATCAGACTTGAATTAACTAAGTCGAAACATGCATAATCATGCACTGCATAACTAATTTTGGTCATCACATTACACTAAGATAGTAATAGGCCATACGAAGGTTGTTTAGTTCTAGTTATAATGTTTTAGTATGATATACACGTACTATATGGCATTACCTTAGCCTGCGGGAATATTAAGCGTTGGAAGTGCCAACTACTTAGCTAAGGGTTGAGTCTAAAGGCCTCTGTTTAGGGATGAGTTAGTGTTATGAGAACTTACTCACAATCATACTTAGAATTGAGTTTTGACTAAAACTGAAAATGGATATACCATTATGTTTTTTTTTTTAATATGAAATGAGGAGTTTTGTTGTTATATAAGTTCTAGTATGATAACCAAATCTAATTGGTGCCATGTATACTCTAATCTTAACTTCGGAGGGTGTTAAATCTGATTATATACAGTATCTAGTCACTTGCATGTATTTGTATGGCATATTCATTTATCCTACATTCATTTGTTTGAAATTAATTGTTGTATAACTTGTTTACCGCATGATTGAGGGAATAACTCACTAAGTTAATTAGTTTGTATCGCCGTAGTTTACTTACATAGGGAGATTTGTTCGTGGATTCAAGCCGTAGGATGCCCGAGGTTAATGAACTATCAATAAGTTAAAGTAAATGTGAGATTAGTGATGAAAGTATATTTATACTGTTGTAATTAAATCCTGAAACTTATTATGTGATATAATGTATTACTAAATTATAATCTAATATAGTACAAACTTATTTTCTGTAAACATCTATATATTTAATATTTATAATTCAATAGTTTTGTTAACCTAACCATGTAATGATATTACTTGCGTCTATATAACTTTGGGTTGTTAGTTGTAATAGCAGCCTTTTATATTGCATAAAAGGTTATTAACTGAAAAGGAAATCAATCTATAATTTTTTGTACGATATACGACACCTGCCACAACTAACCCTATCGGATCGTAACAAAATGTTAAAAAAAAAATGAATTTATTATCCAACTAACATTAAAATGTAAATTTTATTAAAGCATGCATAACATATGATCATTAAAAAAATAGTTAATACAAACACATTATGACCATGGAAACAAATCCAAACGTGTTTACCAATTTTTTTTATTTTTCTAAAAAAAATCTATAAACACAAAAATAAGGTGAAAGACTTACTTATGCAGTGTAAAGAGCTTAGCCGATTCAAGTGGCTTTTTACTGGTTCTCAAGGTGTAATTAGTGCCATTAGACTCTTAAAACATTGAACTTCAAAAACCCTAAATCAATTTCTCAAGAACCCAAGATTTCCTCCTTCGATTTTTCTAGAAAAAATCAACCTAGTGCACACTGCATAATAACTTCAAAACAATTTTTTCAATCTTTCTCCTCAAAATTTATCAAATCCCCACAAAATTGGATGAAATCAAAACTTAGGATTTGCTTATAAATATGAGTGGAATATTTTCAAGAATTTTCTTAGATTAATTTTCTCTGTAGTAAGAGAAATCGAAGAGAGAGAGTGAGTTTACACTAATAATCATCTAGAGTGAGAAACTAACATAATTCAGATTTGTAATTTATTTCTAGTACATGTGATACCATGAATGCATGAAGAAAGCCTCTATTTATGGTGTGGTATCGTAACTAGTGGCTTAGAAATTTTCATTTAAGAGAAAGACCGAATCTTGTATGCATTAAAAAGCATAATATATTTTTGATGTTATTCTAATTTTTGCCTAAATTAGTCACTAATTTATGGAAATAATAGAAAAATTAAAGCTTCTACAATTGGTAGGGGATGTAGTTGCTCATTCAATATTAGGCTACAATGAATTAATGCAATAAAACTCTTTAAATTCACTTAATTTGTCCAGGGTGCAATATATGGGTATTTAATGGACATTTGAATTTATTGTTTTTATTTCTCCTATTTCCCTTAATAATAATTAAAAGTCTGGACTTTCTTGAATAAAAGACTTTCAAAGCTTTCATTTTGATATTTTTTTAGATTTTTTTTTGTAAACAAGAAGTAGGTGAAATCAAGTAGAATATGCCCAGGTGCACTTGCCATTTTAATGGGCTATTTTTCAAGAAAGCATTCTATTCATCATCATGAATCAAGGGGAAAAGAAAAGGATGGGGTTTAACTTGGTCAACCTAATATGTATACCCACAATATGCTTCGTAATACTCGAAAATGGGTACCACATGGCAACTTCCAAAAGATAACATGTGTTACTTTTTTTTTCCTTTTGTTTCTTCGTTTTTGGTTTTTTTTTAGAAATACATAAAAACAAGACTTGATTAATTATCCAACTTAAAAAATATCACGCTAGTTTTTTAAGAAAATATGGAGTCAAACAAATATATGATGAAATGCTTTTAAATTTTTTTCTAATTTGACCAAATTAAGATTTCTGTTTCTATCTACGTTCAGCTTTTATTAAAAAACTTTGAATAGTAAAAAAAAATCATTTTAACTCCGATCAAGACATAGTTTGAGGCTATGAACTCCTATAAATATGAATTTTCAAAATATTTTAAAATGAATTAGCTGAACTTATGTTACATTTTTACTTTGAATTCTTAATTCAATCAAATATCATATATTTATTTTAACTCTAGAAACTGTTTTTTACCTCGAAAAATAATTTGTACCCTAAACTAACCTAAATGGACTATTGCATGACGATTTTATGATTTTTTAATTTTTTTTGGGTTTTCTTATTTTTTTGGGTTTTTTTTTTCTCGTTTGTTGATTTCTTTTAGTTTTTTCTTCTTCTTCTTCTTTTCATTTTTTCTATTTTTTTTTTTTTAACTTTTACAAAGATTACGAAATCTTAAATAAGAAATGGTCTAGTAAGGGCAAGGTGTCTGTAAGAGGATCTTAAATCTTAAAAGAAAAAAAAAAAAAAAACACGATATCGTCTTATTCTAAATACAAGTACATTTTTATGTGGCATATTCACTTCGAGGGATAAGAATAAAAAATAATAAGGTAGTAATTTGACAATAATCCAAATAAAAAAAGATATCTACTTGTTTTGAGTATAGGTACATTTTCCGTGAAAAAAGTAAAAATTGAGAAATTATTATTTAAACACTTGAGACATACTAAACTCTAATATAATTTTAAAGCCACTCACATAAATCCAATTCAACAATTACTAAGCATGTACAAAAGTGTAGAAGACAGAAAGTATGTTTTGTTGAATAGATTCCTTTCAGATTTGTCGTCATTTCAACTATTAATATAAGAAAGAAAATTATAAGATATTTGAAAACATGTATCAATGATAAAACTTATCTTCAAATGAAGATTACATTATGAAATACGCTAGATGATAGATACAACAATTACATTACCTCGCTTCATTACATCCAAAACAATTTCAATCAATTTCTTGTTTTCTACACTTTTGCCTTTCCTCAAAAGCTAAGTAATGGCAATGGCAATTGATGTGTTGTCCTTGGCTAAACCAAAAAAGAAATTCCATAAAAATATTAATGAAGATTAGACACAACAAAACAATAGCTTTCACTATATACGTGGATATTGGATCTAATAAATTTATGTGACAAAATGTGTAACCATACTGCAGATTGTAAGGTGGCCTTGGACATTGTGAATACACTACAGAAAACAATTAAAAGGTAAGAAGAAAGAATATATATGGAACGTATCAGAGGAAAATGTATAATATAACAGGTGCCTATGCAGTTAGAAGTTAGAAAGATATGAAGATCATATTGAATAAGTTTAAATTCTAAAGATATTAAATAATTAGTTAATAACAATTAAAAGTGGTTTCTTATTAATAATATATATATATATATACATTTTTGTTAAAACACGTTTGATTGGTTTTTCTATTTTACGTAAAATATAGTGGGTCAGGAAAAAGGGGAAAAAACACCTTTTAAAATAAAAAAAATCAAATCAAATCCATTAAGAAGAAAAAAATAAAGCTAAGAAAAACAGGAAATTTGATTACGGTGCTTATTTATTCTAAATTTGGAGCTTATAATTCTATGTAACAAATTGAATGGTTTTCACTATCTTTAAAAAAAAAAAGAAAGAGAGAAAAAGGTCTAGGTAAATGATTGTTACTCGTAAAGGTATACGGAAGAAAATAATTTCTGTTTATGTGAGGAAAAAAAAAAAGGGAAAATATTTCGTATTTTTTCCGAAAAAATTAAATAATAATAATAAGGGAACGACAAACGGCCCAATAATCAAATGCAATTCAAGCCCAATAACAAGGCATAAAAGACCTACAACACATACATAAAACTTAGGGTTTCTCTCACTTTCTATCTTCCCGTCCAGTTTCCACTCCTGAAGCGCCGAAAATGGTGAAGGGACGCCAAGGGGAGAGAGTCAGGTCTGTGATTTATTGTTTTCTTTCTCGGCATGCCATCACTTTGAAATACAAATTTAGGGTTAGGGTTTCTTCATTTTTCCTTTTTTCCTTATATCAGTTGCTGACTTACAGTGTTGTTTTGATTTGTTCGTAGACTCTACGTCAGGGGAACAATCCTCGGATACAAGAGGTAGATCCATTTTTTTTTTCTTTTTTTTTTTTAATTCAATGTGTTCAGCACGGAATTTTGTTGATGAATTGTTGTTTCTTGGGTTCTTCCACTTCAATAGCTTGTGTGTTCAATCTAAGTTTAGAATAACTTGAATTAGGTTTTTTCTTCCGATTGGAAAAAAACTAAGTTTTTGAAGTTGAAATTATCTGCCAACAGATTTATATGTGGGAAAATGATAATGGATACTGCTGTGCATTTGTTAAGATGCCAAAAGAAGTAACTTTTTACGTTTCCTTGAACTTTCTTTAAGGTAATCAACGTCAGAAATTTATCGGGCACAAGGCTTTCACATTTCTCATTAGTGTTAGTTTTTGGCATTTACATTTGGATGTTGAGTAGCAGCTGCTTATCTTTCAACAGAATAATGATCACTAGGAAGGGACCGGTTTGAACCGGAATCACCCATAGGCCTTCTGATTCCGTAGCAATGTTTTAGCTGAATTAACTAAGCTATGGCTTGAACAAGAAAAACCTTCACAGTCAGATCGAAGAAGGCCTACTGATCAATAGAACTAACCAGAGTTGAAATTAGCCAGAGCCATATGTCTGTGGCCTTAGAACAGGGGGATTTTTCTGGGCTACCATTAATGAATTAAATTGGCTAAACAGGAGTGGAAGCAATATTATACTGAATCTATTCTCACTAAGGACTCAGCAGGCAAATAGTGAATCCTATACCATCCTGTACTAAGAACTCTGTGTGACCACATCTCTGTTTTGGATTTCCTTGCATTATGGAGCGTTTAACTTATCTTTTAAGGACATAGGGAAATGTTTTATCCCATGAATGAATGCATATGTACTGATTGTGCTCCCTAATTTACCAATCAATTAAGAGGAGTAGAAGGAAATGTTCTATGCTTAAGGATTCTCATTATCTACACCCAAAAAAAAAAAAAATGCTACTTTGGTTTTAAGGCTGTTGAAAGGGGAGAGTTCTTTCAGGTTGTCTAGTTATGTGTAGGTGATTGAATCTTTTTTGTTTGGTAACAGATCTAAGTCAAATCAGTATCCAAATACATCATTGATCCAGATTGAGGGAGTGAACACTACAGAGGAAGTAGCGTGGTACTGTGGCAAGAGAATGGCTTATATCTACAAGGCCAAGGTTAAGAACAACGGTACACATTACCGCTGCATTTGGGGGAAGGTTACCAGGCCACACGGTAACAGTGGTATTGTCCGTGCCAAGTTCAAGTCAAACTTGCCTCCTAGATCAATGGTATACAAAGCAAAGTTTGTAGGAAATGTTACTAGCTGTAGTTTTTCTTTTTGCTTTATGTCATTGATTCCTTTTATCATTTCTGCAGGGAGCAAGAGTTAGGGTTTTCATGTATCCCAGCAACATATAAGGTACATGTCAACTCTATTTAGATGTAGTATAATTTTTCTTTCTTTGGTTTTACAGTAAGGATATCTTTTGAAAGCAAAACATAGTTCTTATGCGTAATTCATGCCCTTGACAGGAAGAGAAGATTTGCATTAGTTTTTTTTTAAAAAAAGAAAAGGAATAAAAATTGAAGAAGGAAACAGACTAACACATACATTTTTTTACATAATTTTTATCTGTTGAAGCCATTACTAGATTCAGTGTGCGGTTCTGAGAGTAGTGTCCAGTGACATGGTCATAATATGATTCTGACATTTGTGCTCTTGAATCAATTTATGGTGTACGTAATGTAGAAAGTCACTTGATTGATGACATGAAATCAATGCTTTCTTGTGTCTTCTTTTATTCGTGTGGGTAGGCTGCTTGGGTTTTGGGGCACATACATGTCACTTCTGTTTCTTTAGCAGTTGAATTTACTGAATTCCTAGTACGATAATATTTTTAGTTGTCTCAGATGGACTTGCTGGGCTGAATATTAGAAAAGAAAATGATAACTGGTGCTGCAATGGGCACTTATTAAGAAGCCAAAAAAGAAACTTTTCAACATTTACATACTTGCTTTATCTGAAATCACGTAGTCAGCCTTAAGACCATTTTTTAATATAGTTTGGTTTATAGTTTTTTTGGCTGTATTTCTTTCTCTCTACTGCCTCTGCCTGTATGTTGCAAGATAATTTTGAATTTTGTTAATTGATCAATGGTTGTCCTTTTTACTTTTGATTTGCAGCTTGAGGGGGCTTCCAGTGCTTTCCTTATTCAGATGACTATTAGGAAGAGATATCTCTTGTGGTGTTAGGAGTTGAAGTTATCCTTTGTGAATGGAACTCAAATTTTGGTTTTGAAAGTATAACAAGTACTTGTATTAGGCAATTTATTTAGTTGTAATCTCGAGCCTTTTTTTGGGTTACCTATTTGTTGAGCTGGGGGATTTCTTCTTTTATCAAATCGTACTTGTGAAGCTTTTCCTCCTGCATTATGGGTTTTTCTTTAACAAGTCTCTTTGAGTGCTCAGTGTTCTTTCTCTCTATTTTATTTGATACTCTCTCTCTCTATTTTAGCCAAGGTTTGTTGTCTAGTTTGCCAGTTAAGATGGTGAACTGTGCTTCTATGTTTGGTTTCACCAACATATCTGATTGAATGAATACCAGGCTTTTGTTAACCAAATTTCCATAGCATTGCTGATGTATCGTTGTTTTGTTCCCATGATACAATTGGTACGGTACTTTGTATTTGCTACTCCATATCTGAAGACTTAAGGAGGACAAATATTTCGTGGGAGCAGTAGCGATTGCCTGTCACAGCCAGAATAGATAGGAAAATGTTTTTCAGCCTAAGGTTGGTATTTTGAGGTGAAAAATCCAAGCTGGTGTTTCTGTGGTAGGGAACACATTGCTGACCTGCCTTCCCAGGAGTTCTTAACTGTTGCAATGAGTCCCTATATTTCGTTTTCACCTTAGGCCGATGGATATAGTTTTGTTCTTTAGTAAAATTTAGCATATGCTGAATTGTATTGGAGCCTTACCATATTAACACGTACAATTCTTCAATATTTATGTGAATATAGGTTGGTAAGTGTCTATATATATTATATTAGGAGAGAGTTACAAGCAAGGGGATAAACATTTAGAGTAAATTCAATTAGATATCAAACTTTCTTTAGGGTAAATTCAATTAGGTATCAAACATTTAGAAAGTTGAAGGATAAATGTTTTGGTTAGTGAGTCGAAGTAGGACATGCTGTAATAGACCAGTTATGATGGTGTTATTCCATGGTTATGTGGCAAATAATGGCACCATTTTGGTTGTTGACGGAGAATTAGGAGACACGTGATTTGACGTGGCTGTTGGAATTAAAAAAGAAAGTGACAAAAGTGGTTGACCTGAAATGAAAGAAAAAAGAAACCTAAAACATGAATCGTTTAAGAACGATAGAATTAATCAAGCATCTAAACAAATCGAATACAATCAACATTTGAAAGTGGTGAAACCCTAACTCATGGAGAAACAATTTGAAATATCAATCAAACCCTACCAGATATTGTGCACAGAATCGCAATATTAAAGAACTTTTCATTATCTGGTAAGGTTTTTCCCATTTTTCCTTGCGGTATTACTCCATGTGAGAAATTCACTCTTATTTGATCATATTCATCCAATTTTTTTTCCTATATCTATGCACTGATGACAATTAAAAATCTAATTTTAATATATCTGTGACAGGGTCTTGCTTAGTTAACTTTGCAGAGTGCTTTTTTCTTGGAACTGTTAACAGTGTTTGTCATGCTCTACACATATTGGACGGAATGTCTATACAATATATTGCTCAAATATTTCTATTTAATAAATTTGTAAGAATACCGGTTCCGCTCGGTTTGTTGGGTTCCACATTCCTTTTTCATTGGGAAAACATTTTAAGAAGACTTCAAATAGACAAGAAAAATGGGTAATTTTTTTTTTATCAATAGCAATGTCCTTGAGGGGAAAAAGAGGTTGTAAGATCATTTAAATTGTATTTTTTTTTATTTTTTTAATTTGAAGACGTTATGTAGAACTATATGTGATAATAATTGATGAAAATGAGTTTGTAACTTTAGAAGAAGTCTCATATGTACATTGATTATTTTTCTCTTCTTACTTTTTGCAATATTGCATTCATTATTTGCTTGAAAAGTCTTGTGCATGCAGGAATTGCGTACTAGAAGAAGGCTAGGCAAGAGTCCCCCATCCCGCGATGTAGGCCAAGCATCATCATCCATTAGAAACTCCATGAATAGCATGAACTTTGTGAAATACTGTTTTTGCAGCTTATTTTCGACCATGCAACTAGTTGGATGAATCGAAATCCTGGGAGAAGGTTTCGCAATTGTCCACATTGAAGAGGTAAAGGGCATTGTTCATTTTTTCAATGGGTAGACCTAGCAATGCCCAATCACACAAGAGAGGTGATCTAGGAACTTTGAAAGTAGTTAGGTGATTTATCGAATTCAAATGTACTTGTTCCTTCAAGTGTTGATAATGTCGAAGCACAAAACTCTGTATCAATCAAGTTGAATGTCACAGAGGAAAAACTTGCGCGGTGGAGGAAAAGTTTGAAGCTAGAGAAGAAGAAAATGATATTGGGTTATTCCTTGGGACTTTCTTGGTTAGTCTTCTTCATTATAGCTATTGTTGTGCTCATTAAGATATGGAATGACAATAATGAGGCACTTACTGGTGTAAAACTTCGATGGCTAATCTTATGCATGGTTGTAACTAATGGCTATGTATTTATTGGAATTATACCGATTATTGTAAATGTAATAGCTTTTGTTTACCATGAGGAATATTAGAGTAGAAATAAGTTCTAGCGAGGCCCCACTGAATTTTTTGTTGCCATTTTTGTAGAAACTGAGGAAAAGAAATTAACGAGTGCAATTTATAGTACTTGATTTATATTTTTGGTAGTAGATGGAGATTGAGAACAAAAATTGTTAGTAATTTATACATACTATATCTTTGTCCATATTTCCGCTGGTACTTTTGGTGATCTTACTGTATATGAGAGGAATTAAATTAACAAGGTAAATTAGTTAGTGTTTGGATTCATTCTTTTTTTGGCTAAACTGGAATAAAATGAATATGATATATATTTTTTTTAATGGCTTGTTTTTTCGTCAATTGACTATAAGATTGAATCTTTTCCGAGTTAACTCATAGTCTTCACGATCCCAAAACCGCATGTCAGATGCTCTTAGCTTGGTTACAAAATTTTCCAGAATTTGATAACAGGCAACCCATTTCAATTTGTTAAAATACAAAGGAAATTGGCTTTAGATGGACATCATCTCCCCTGTCACTGTTTCGAAAACAACTTTGGAGCACCTTCATAACAGCGAGGCATACTAGTAATCAAAATACTGTCCACATTCTCTTGACAAACGCCGACACCACAAAAAAAAAAAAAATGAAATTCATATAGCACCCTTAGTTTTTTATTAACCAAGCCTTTTCCCAAGATTCCAAAATGATGCCATGCATCGACACCTTCTTATGAACCAAACTCATCCAGGGACATTGACCGAGAACCTGTCTTAATTTTTATAGTGATACCAAACACCTTCATAATATACAGTCAACAACATGGCTAAATAGCTTAAAAAATTCTTATAGACATCCAGAGTCTATTAATACATGCGTGAATACACACATTTATAAAACCATATTATTTGTTCTAAATCACCATGTGCGATCTTGGCTTTTAACGAATTGTCGACGTGATCATGCCCGTCAGCCAACAAAAGGAACGTGATAAACTCTTATAAACCTGCAATGTTATGCATCCTGTAATGTTTTTATTTATTTATTTATTTTTATAAAGATAATATCTCCACATGATTGTATTATTTTCAATCAATCATTCCAGTAGAAAACAATACACAACCAATACTCCACCAAACTGTAGACCGAAAAGAAGTTTTTGTGCAGAAGAAAAGGCACCACATATCTCAACATTAAGAATAATATATGTGATTTATGACAAATAAATAATAGCCTAGCTGATTTGATGTAATATATCAACACAAGCTCCTATACTCAATGACTTGCCTTTTCTCCATAAAAAAAAAAAAAAGGTGAACCTACCCAGCAATAATGGGATTTGTGACATATATTGTCATTACAGAGAGCAACAAAAGGCAAAAAGGCAGCAAAAAAGTTATTTCGTGCCAATTATTCACTTCACCAATGTAGCCCTACACAAAAAAAGTTACTAGACACACTAACACATTCCAATCACTATAAGGCTAAAAAATAAAATAAAATAGGTGGTTATTCCACAACATCAAGCTATCCATTCTCGTTTGTTTGCTTCTAGGGACTCATAAATCGAACATTCATAATTTTTTTGACTCCTTCTAGTAAGTGTCGTAGAGCTCTAGGTTTTTGTACAAGTAGGAGCTCTTCTAACTGGTTGTTTGGTCCTCAGCTAAGTCAACTTACTGCTTGCTGCACCAATGCTTTCTTAGGCAATCACACCATTGATAGGCTCATTTTGACCGTTACATACAAGAAGGAAAAAAATCATATGATCCTTCTCTAGCATTATTGGCCTATGAATAAATAAACGACATATTTACCTGAGAAAACTCATGGTAAAATAATTTACAATATAGTAAGCACCATCTAGGCTCCATGCGGTTCCTTTTGTCAACCACCGAACATTTCTCATTAACTCAGCTTTATCAAAAGTGCATCTAAGACTAACCCAATGCTCTCGAATGTATGATTTGTTTAAGGTTAAAACAAAAAAAAAAAAAAAAAAGAGAAGTAGTAACGAACTCAAAGAATGAAAAAAAAAAAAAAACATACAAACATTATTAATATAGGTAGCAATGTATTTATTTTAATTGCTTATATTAGTGGTATCTAAGGTCTAGATTCACACCAGCAACATTCCCGCTTACATTCGGAGTTCCATTAACACCCGTTGATATGATCAATAGCAATTATGTTATTAATTATTAAAGTCTATGTAATATGAATTTACGAAATAAGAAATTACCTTTCACTTCCTTCAAACTTCTATTGGCACACCAAGTGTCATTGTGAACCGCACCACCCATATTCGTTGTTGCACTATCTTCAGCAGCCACAAGTACCCTTTCATTACTTATGCCAGGCTAAGTTAAAGGAAACACCATTAAAAGTACATATAACAACATTAAATACTATCATGATGATGAATAAATGTTTGAAGGCACCTACATTAAATTTTATTTGCTAGGTTTGCTTATCATAATAAATTCCAAAGTCACATAGTCCCCTCCACCTACTAGGTTTCACAGGTACAATAGCCAATTGTTGTTGGTGCTCACGTTTGTAAACCTAAAATAAATCGAGCTCATGCTAAGAGTAACCAAACAAAAATCTCAAGACATGTTTGGTAATAAATTTTTTAAACTTAAGATTATGAAGTTGAGCAACCTACTCTCTTGCACACCTTTTGGCTATGGTCCTCTCTACCACGTCTATGACATATTTGTATTTGGCCTTTTCTTGACATCTAAGTTCCTAAATATCCAATTGCTTCCTTTCTATACTTTTTCTCGTATTAACTAAGTTTCTTTCAAGTGATAAGTCATAACACCTTAGAAATCTATGTAAATTATAAAATAAAATAAGAAGGCATATAAAATAAAAGGTGAGCAATATCATAAAACTATAATTTAAAAAAAAAAGCACATACTGGGAATTATAGGGGTTTAAGGTTGTAAGCCTTGACCTAGCTTTAAAAGCTTTTATATGCTGTTGTCATAGACATAAACTAGCAACATAAAGAAAAAGTTATTCTCCAATCAACTAAGCAGCCTAGTACAAAACCCATAATGGTAAGGCTTTTTCAGCAATACTTTATTCATTAGATAACCACAATCTTAATCCTAGTATTACTCATAGTGCAAGGAGAAGAGTAGAGAAGATGGAACCATAAAACTTGTAGCAAACCATGGAAGGAAATTTTTGGTAAGTGTTGTGATGTTTGTGGCTAAGCATAGGATTGAATCTAAAAGCATGTTTTTGATTTTTGAGGTAGTGAATTTTTGGTTGGATTGGGAGAATTCAGAAGATCTCTCTCTAGGGTTCTACAAATAAAAGGTAATGTATTATTTCTCTCACAATCTTAATTCTTTTATGATAAATTTGAGATTTGATGTATTGTAAAGTTATTGAGGCAAGAAATCGCCGAATTAGAGGAGGAAATTGTGATATTTCAAGTTGAGATTGAGTTTGGAAGTTGGATTTAGGGTATGGAGAGTTGTTTTTAGAGAAACAAGAGAAGAAGTACGAGAGGCATGAATATAGCCAAAGTCCACGAGGTATGGTTCTAAATCATGTTCTTCTCGTAAAAGTTAGATATGATAAAAATTTGAGAAAATTCAAAATGAGGGGATCATAGCTAAGGTTTACAACCATGATGCAGACCATGGAGTTTCTAAAGAGAAATGTAGTCGAAGTATACGGCCATGGTTTAGAGGCATGATCTTTGTAGTCGCTTCGTCTCTTCTTCTTGACCTATATGTAGTTATATCCGGCCTAAGATTCTTGTCTAAAAGTTTTAAAAAACCTATAAAAAGCTGCAGATTGTTACTAAAGCGAATTTTATTTGTCTTTTCATTATAGATTATTCTTCTAAGTTAGAGTAGATCAAGTTATGTCATTAGATTCCAAGTACATGACACTTGTGTGCAACTTATGCTTGTTATGCTAGAATTTATACTTGTTTATAAATGCTTAAACTGACTAACTAATTATTTGGCTAAATGACCTTTGCTTAGTGATTATATGTAGCTCAACCTAAGGGCCCGAAGTGGCAAATCCCTAGAGAGCAACCTCGATGATCCTTGTGACGCATTAGCCTTAGTGGAATTTCACTTGAAAATGATATGAGGTAGATCTAAGTTGAATAGTTGAGCTCCAGAAGGGTACACCCAATGTAAGATTGTAGAGGAGCCCAAAGCGGCACACCTAATATAAAATCGTAGAGGGGCCCAAAGAGATACACCCAACTACTTAGATGATGAGTCAATTTGTGTTATAACAAGGATTGTGAAGACCTTCATTATGCAATGCATGATTAGCTAATTTAACGATAATTAAATTATTGTGTATGATTTACCTGTTTGCATTTAAATGCATGTAAATATGTTTATGTATGATTGCTTATGCACATGTGCTTGTATTTTATGTATTGAGCTGTGGTTCATTCTTTTAATTTTTACAATTTCAGGTTGAATTAATGAGCATGCTAAATTGATGAGTACAAGAGGAATACAGTAATTATTAGGATGGGGTGAGAGATGCTATTATTTTATTATGAGAATAATCAATAAGAGTAGTGGTTTTTGTCTAATTGGACTATAATTGAATATTGATGTATTGTAGGGTTAAGTTCTAATTTGCTAACAATTATATAAATCGATTGGAGTTTGCTTAGTATATATTAAATTATAAAGACTTGTAATTTATTATCATTAGTGCAATCACAAATGTATATTTTTGGAGATTTTAGCTGTTTACTACGTTTAATATATCAATAGAGAACTAAGGACATGTGGCAGTCTATACATAGGTGGATCGAGACTAACATAACTAGTCCCCTTCCAAAAATCGCATGCCCTGAACAAGAGGTATGTTATATTGATGGGCTAAAAGGAAAGCTGCCTTCTTATAACATGGATCAACATAGGACTTAAAATCTTATTGGAGATAATGAATAGCTAAGGTACAATGTGGGCATGGTATCCCCCTCAACTATTATAGTTTACATGTTTACGTTCTCTTTACTACGTCTACTATATTAATGTCATCATTCTACTTGATTTCAAGCCCATTGTCACCAAGAAAGTTCACTTTGTACTGCCTACTTTGATATCATGCCTCTATTAATATCTTTAGTGCCCGAGGTGAACTTTTACGAGCTTAGTTTGAAATATATTCTCTTTTCTTCTACATGCACATCATCACATATTTTCTTATGCTTTCCAGCATAGTAATGATGACTTTTCCTCTTGGTCTAATTTCGCATATTATTTTCTATAGCATTGTAATTAGACCCAGTTTAGAAATGCACTTTAACCCAATATTTGAAATCACATAAGACTTTTAAGACGTCATACGCAATTGGAGAGTAAGCATGTAGCAATTTCATTCCTCCGGAAATCTACTATATTAGTGCTCTATGAACATGCCCAAAATAGCTTCCTTTACTTCTCCCCAGAATACACTAATCCCTAATATACTTCAAGGTGCTAAGCACAAAAATGATGTTCACCCCTTAAAAAGATCCTCTTAATAGCATCAACCAACCCTTGTCATAATGAATGTTAGTTAGAATTTTAACGCTTATAATCAAAATAAAGACAAATTTAATATAACCACATACTTTTTAACAATTACTAATAATTGTCCACTCTTCACCTATACTTTCAATGCTAAGCTTTGTCTTTAGTAGGTAAAGAAAACAAACCTAGCCATCCTTATTTTCATCCAACACCATTACTCAAGCAATTGGAAACATCACATTGTTTACATCTCTACTAACTACACATAACAATTACCCTTTACATAAACTAATGAGGAAATACCCATCAATACCAATGACATGTTGACTTCCAATTAAGAAACCTCTCTTACATACATAAAAACAAATGCAGATACAATTAAACTCATCTTTTGCAAGCCTCCGGTGCTTATTAACATTAAGAACAATCATCGTATTACTCTTCCTCAACTCATCCACATAAACCCAAAATCTTTCATATTCATTTATATAATTATACTCTAATTGAACTCAGGCCTTCTCCCGAGTCCTCCTACTCTTCCTAAGACTTATATTCAAACCTAAACGCCTTTTCACGAACTGCTTTAATTCCCACCACTTGATTCCTAGAGTTGACTCAATTGTTTCTCTAAACTCTTCAGCCAACCACTTGGATATAGCCTACCTAATCTTGCAAACTTGTTGGCATTCATGTCTCTCATCATAGACCTTCACTCAAACATCATGTATTCTCTTGTTAATGGATGCTATGATATTTTAAGGACAATGCTTATCCTTACACTTAATTTTCACAAATCTACTATTGTTCTTTTGGAAATAAATATCTTGTTGATTCAATATAGCTTGTCAAACCATAGTCAACCTAAATTGTTTAACATCATCAAATACTATTGATATAGACAACAAGAGAAATGTTGCAGATGCATCAAAATGGGGGTAGTTATGATGCATTCTCTTAGTAGTACTTGATTGATCATCATCAAACTCCTTAGATTCTGTGAACCCATTTTCGGACTTTATATAACCTATTGCATCATCATCACCACTTCCTACATGCTCCATAACATTTGGTTCACCTTCATCAACTGTAATCATCTATATAGTGTTATTTTCTCCACCAATTGAACTTTCGTTACTCATATACTCTTCATCATAACAGTCACCCTCACTTTTGTTCGCATCACTATACTCTACTTCATGATAATAGTCTACATCTTCATTTGTGACCACATCATCATGAGGGTTATTCCATCTTAGGATTCGTGGTTTTGATATCTCAACAACTTTTGCTGGGCAATCATGCTCAACATAAACCTCATCAAATTTTCTATTAAGCAAGTTATACATAAAGTTCGCAAGACATATGTCATCATGGATTAGTAAATAAGACGGTGCAGTCCTGGAATATTTATAAAAGATTGTCTAAACATCCATCCACTCAAGCCCTCTATGTATATCTTTTAAGAATTCATCTTATGATACTCAATGAATGCAAACAACAACCATTGCCAGTGTTTTGCTTACATATTTAGCATGTAGACTATCACCAATGAAGCACCCTGCATAGTTTATTGCAAGATAAACTATACCATTGGTCATCTCTTTAACTTGAAAAAAAAAAGGAAAAAGAGAAAAATTATCAAGTTTACATTGTAAGGCTTATATATAAAAGGAAGGTAATAAAATATATTTTGCGAGTTTAGAAAACATTTGCAAGTACAATTACTATCAACTTCATAAAATGAAGTTCTATCTAGTAGAATCCTACTCTGTGATAAAAACTTTATAACTTCATTTTCTATACTGTAATATTGCATATGTATTTGCGATAACTATTTTGAGGCATGTCAAACCTCAAAATATTCAATTTTATGCCAAGTTTTTTTTTTTTTAAAAAAAAAAAAGGCTTGCAATTTTTTATGCCATTATGCCTAAAATGAAAATTATGCAAGCAAATTGAATTGAAAAGCTCTTAAAAAGGTTTAGATTTGATTGAAGATATTTAAATCAAGACTTGCAAAAAGCATAATAGGTTTTGTACTACTTTGATGCTTTTGTTACAATTTGTAAGCTAATACATGTGCTACAAAAAGTTTTAACAAAAGTTTTAATCTAATAATGAAATGGCACAAGTTTCTTTTTTATTTTCATTCTTTCTTTCTTTCTTTTTCTTTTTCTTTTTATTTTGCTTCTAAGGCTAATGAAGTGGAAATTGTTCTACAAAGTTAGTTTTGCATGTATTTATGTTCTGAGATAGCAAAAATCCAACAGAAGTTGTACTTATATGAAACATTTAGCTTTAATTTGAAGGTTTATAACTTGCAAATTTTTTTCTGTACTAAAATAAGAAGAAAAAGTGAATAAAACAATATTTTCTTTTGTCTTCTTACTTCTTCTAAAGGACCCACCAACAATTAGCCTTTTTCATTGAAAAAGGAACCAGATACTTCAATTTACAATATTATAACAAGTAATAGGTAAAGAATATAGCCATTTCCAACCTTTTCCTTTGTCATTTTTCTTGTTCTTTTAAAGGACCCACTAACCATATTCATTGGAAAAAGAACAAGATCAACAATAGCATAATAGGCTATGGATTAGCCATACATATCAATGCCCATATGTCCACATATTGCTATAAGAACTTCAAACACAATAACATCATCCCTCGCAAGTGTGTACTCACTAACCCTAACTAGTAACCTAAACCACATTCTTCAACAACCATATAAAACCAGAAGAAAAAATCACAAACTTGGAGACAACAATACTTCATCGTTCTTTATTGAGGAAAACACTTGATCATTGTCCATAGGAAAAAAAAAATCTTGCTTCTTTAATGAATCCAAGCAAAAATTGAAGACATAAACAGAAAAAAAAAAGAGAGAAAACATAGTAGATATACACATCTTATTGCAATTATGATATAAATTAAGGCTTTGAATAGGTTTTAATTTGTCTTTCTAGGCTTAAGGTTTTCGTAAAAGGTTTTGAAGAAGTGTTTGATTTAGTGCACTTGGGTTTATATTAACTACTCACTTCTAAATGTTTAAAGTGCCTTAATTTTCTTTTACATTTTACTTTTCTTTTTTCTTTTATTTTGGATTAGCCATTTTTTTAATAAAATTCTAATAGCCATGTCAAATCACACGTATCTTTAAATTCCATGTCAACATCCAAAATTGTGTCGTTATTTGCCAAGCAAGCATGAAATAACGTCGCTATAATTGCTCTATGACAACATTCCTTAACTCACTAACCAACACATTTATCTTTTATTTTAAGAAAGTTTGATTCCTTATATGAACTTACTCTCAAATGTTTATCCACCCACATGTTTGTAATTCTCTCACCATATTATGGACAATATGTATCATTTTGAATCATATAAGTACATACTTAGATAAATATATGTAAATCTTAAGGGGAAAAGACGTTTCAAGTGATCTTGCATATTTATAGATGTTTTAGTATATATGCATGGAATTAGATATTTGGAACAAAATAGAGTTGTGAAAATTGGAAGAAAAGTTTGGAAACATGAGAATTACACATCCTAGAACTTAGACAAACCCCCATTTTCACTTGAATCCTTATTGATTAAGGCATCTAACCAACTTCAACAAGTAGTTCTTTAAAGGATCGAGGATGCAATGAATCTAGTTAGGTTTGGAAGAGGACTTATAAGCATGGTGAAAGATTAGAGAATCCTTGCAACCTATTCAAAGGGATGAACTCTCATTTCTTTCATTTGAATAACAAACAATCATTTGCAAGCCCCCTATCTTTCTTGCTTGTGAATTAGAATTTCAACAATAACCTTAGGAATTTAAGTGCCTATAAGTTGACAAGAAGGAAACAAAGTTCAATGAGTGCCTAACAACAGTTAGACAAGCGCCTCTTCCTTTATCTTTGAGTGCATGTTAGCAAAATTGGAGTACCCTTGCTAGCTCCCCAACCTTAGACATTTGGTACCCAATTACACTTTATCTTAACCATTTAACCTTGTTAATATAGATTTGAAAAACAAAAAAAAAAATCCTATACATTAAAAACAACCCTTTCTTGATCCATCACAATAGATAAGATTATGATCATCTTCCTATTGCACTTATGAAAGTAAGGAGTTGCTGTAATAACTTGGAGATAGACTTAATTATCTAGTTTGAGGAAACTCAAAGTTTCTATAACTTTTGGGCTTAGCTTTTGGTATTAGGTTTAAACCTTAGCAACATTTTCCGTCTATTCTTGTATGCATTTAAAGTTTCATGCATGATCATACACATTAATATAAGTTTCAAGTTTCTTTGGAATTTTTGGGTGACTAGTTGTATTTGTTTGAGAGTCATTTTTGTTTATTTATGACGTTATAAAAGCCTTAGAATTTTGTTTGTAGTAATCATCGAAGATTAATAAAAATGAGTTAATTTTATAGAAAACTCATGTGAAAGAGAAAGAGAATCCCTCTTGAGTGAATTTTATTATCATTTCATTAGTGTGTCAACTAGTGGGTGCAATTCCTATAAATCCAATTTTGTTTGACAAATTGTGGCAAATTTCTCAAGTTAGTCTAGAATTGAGGAGTTCTCTCAATCAACTTGTTTGTAGGAGTATGATTCTTATCAAATTTGAATTAGTTCCATCGAATTGTAACATATCAAGCAAATCATTCGGTTTGTGGTGTCTGTTGGCTTATCAAACTTGAACAATTTATCTTTAAGGATTGAAATCCCTTTTTTGTTAACTCATTTGCAAATAGATCCTACTTCCATCTTTCCTCTACATCATTTGTTATCAGAGCAATTCCTTCTTGTAGACCTTATAGTTTTTGCCAATAGGTTTAAAGTCAAACTCAAGTATTGATACATATTCCTTACAAGCAATAAGATCAAAGAAACTTAAAATTGGTATAATTTGAATGCGAAACTTTGAAATAAACCTTAATATAAAATTTGAAAACCCAAATTGCGTATAAAACTCTTAAATCATAAGTATGCATAACCCCAAACTTGAAACTAAGAATCAAATAAGAAGTCTAAAACCCAAGACCCTATGGATGAGAAACCTTAAATTAAACCCCAAATTTAAAGAAAACCCTAATTTAATAAATTTACCCCCAAATTACATAAAATAACATAATTTGACATTAAACGATTAAAAATATTCCTAAATAATATCAATTAAGTCAATTAGAATGATAAAAAAATAAAATTACAAGTTTTACCCCTAACTTTGTATTGTGCCATATATATGTATAAATGCATATGTAATTTTTTTTCGCATACATTATATTACACAATATACGATAAAGAATACTAGTGTATTTTATTAGGTATGATGTAAGTGTAATATGATTTGATGTAATTAGTCAAATCCTACCCAAAGTAAGCCCATATATAGACCTACTCTAAACTAGCCTATTAGATGAGACCAAAGAAGAAAAATATCCCTTATTTTCATTCTCAAAATTGGTTACAAAGACACCCTAAGCATCCATTTGATTTCATATCTTTGACTAACTATAAAATATATCAAATCACTCTCCTTACTCTTCCACATCTAGACGTACCGTACATACATATATGCTTCCATTTCTTTTCACATTTTCACTCATAAACTCTCTCACAAACTCACTCTCTCATCTGGTTTCCACTCCCCCACATTTACACTTCCATTTGCATTTTCTCTCAAACAAACACTATGTTTTGGCTATCTTAAAGATAAATAGAAACAAAAGGGAAGCTAATGGGAATCAGCCCCTAACTATGTTCAAGTTGAAGCTGACTTGTTCAAAGCTGATGCTGACCCTCAGAAAAAATATGCCGACTTATTCCAACCCAAGAACGAACAGTTTAAGGTTAAGGCTTAACATCTTTTTCCGAGGCCGAGTAAATAATAGAAGACCGAGAGAAAGAAAAGGAGCCACTTGGCAACAAGTCTGTTATCTGCTGAGAAGTTGAGATACCATAAGGCCAAGTATTGGAGACCAGAGAACCACTCAGCAAAGCATTGAGGGACTCGTGCCAACTAATTCTAACACTCGGCAATTGTGGGCCGACCTCTCTAGTGTCTTGGCAAAGCAACACGAGACTTTTAAGACTCCTTCCCGAACCTGTACATCTAACTGTCGACCCTGTTTGGTTCGGATACTATTTTTTTTAGGACATGTCGAGTGATTGCATGCCAACTTCCTTTGTAAAACACACAATTTTGTATTCTTGTACACATTTTCCTTTATTTTATTTATGGGCCCAATTTTTTAAGGTTTAAGGCCTTATACGTTATTTATAGTTTTGTTACTAGCGTTTAGGACTTGCTATAAATAGCAACATTTGTAAACATAGAATGGACATATGACAATATATATGAAATTAGACAAAAAAGTATATTCCGATGATTAGAATCTTCTCCTTTTTTTAGCAAGGCTACTCTTAAACTAGCATTTGCCAGATTATCGAGTATAGATTAAGCTTTTTAATCTTTCCCGTGTTCTTATCAATCTGGACCTTAAGATTATGGTGAACCTCTTTATTTGAACTGGTTAGTGAGTTGTATCTAATCTTCATTTGAATCTCGAGCAATATTTAGTGTTTGTGAGTTGTATCGAACTCTATTTCAAGCTCAAACCCCTAATAGTGTTTGTCTACTAGTGAGTTATATCCATTCACATTCATCGTTAAAATTAAACACCTTACTCTCTGTCCATCATACGCATTCGACCCATTCTGCCTTTTTCGAGATTCGCTGTTGTTTCTTCGATCCATATCAAAGCTATGAATAAGAAAAGAGTGGAGAGGACGTCAATAGAAAAGGAAATGATTAGAAATATTTACTCTTATTTGGATATAAAATGCGGAAATGAGAGAAAATAACTAGAAATATTCTCTTAACTTGACCAAATTACTCTTGTTGTGTCACGTTACTTGGTCTGCTTTTCTTAAGTGGTTTATTTTTAACAAAAGGTAGACTAGTTGTGGAATTGGAAAAAAGATATGAAAAGACTACTTGAAAAAAAAAAAAGATGAAGAAGAAGAAAAACCCTAATCTCTTATCTCTATCTACTTTCTAGTTTGCCTTCTCATCTACCAAATTTAGTTCTATTCAATTAGTATCTAGGGTTTTCTAAAGTGCCTATTCCTCATTTTTCTTCTCTCATTCTTTTTCCTTCTAAAAACTTTGTTAAAATCCATATCTAGATTATATAGAAAAAATGTAGATAACGTAGAAAAATAGTAAGATGATGGTATTGGTGGTGGTGGTAAGGTGAGGGTATTTTCATTTTCATTAATTTCTATAGCTTTCTTCCCAAATTTGGAGAGAGAGAGAGAGAGAGAAAAAAAAAGGAGTCTTAGGTGGAATTTATTCATACCATTTCCACCATATTCATCTCATTTCCACTTGCTTTTGAATTACTTAAACACAAGGTTTCTTTCCCTTTTTTTTTTTTAAATTTCCGTAGGTTTCTACCCATCCAAACATAGTATACAAGATCACATACATGTCATCACCATTCTTCTATCCCTTCACCACTACCTTCACCCACCAAAAACACCACCACCACTACCATTCAAGAAGCAACCTAGGCCATCTTTTTGCAACATCTATTTGAACACTTTAACCTTCATTCTAACTCATTTTTAGAGCAAACAACATTACAACAAATAATGTAATAATAAGCTATTGTAAATCTTAGAGATTTTCTAAGAGCTTGGTCCAATTGAAGCACCTACTCCTAAGTCCTAAAGTAAATTTATTTTCTTCCTTGTTTAGAAATTTCCCTTGTAGATTTCCTTATATTCAAGTATACTTGTAATAGGTTATAGTAGCATCCTTGTAAAAATAGCATAACATTACTGGGATTTTATATGTAAAGTAATGTATATATGTAATATTAAGAAAAGTTTCATCAATTGTTATTAAAAACAAGTGTGAGATCTTTTTATTCTTCTCTTGGTTGAAACCTTCACATGATGATCCCAAAATATTTTCAACATTTTATTTGAAATTTTAGCTTAAAAACATGTTAACGTAACATTTAAGCTAAATAATGTGATTAAACTTAGGAAAATGAAGAAAATTGCACACAAATGCATTAAGAAGCTCACGGAAAGCAAAGCTCAATCTGTTCATGATTTGTTCTCTATCTAAATTACAATTAAGAAGCAAATTAGGTTACATAGTGAGTCAAATTAGGCGAAAAATTAGACTTGGAGGCCCATTTAAGACCCACAACCAGATTAGGCTATTTGTAGAAATGCATGTTTAAAATCCACTTAGTTAAAATTTAGACCTAAATGTGTAATTAGAATAGTTCTATTGAGAGTAAAAGTAAGAAAATGAGCAAAAAAGCCTAGTTAAGCCTAAAATTCACTAGTTTCAACCTAAAGAAGAAACAAGTTATCTCAAATCATAAAATAATAAAGTTTGTTTTAAGACCTAATTATAACTTTTGAAGGCCCAATATTATTGAAGAAGACCCGTTTAAAACTAAGTGAAAATAGGTACAAAAAGGCCCATTTTAAAATCTCATAGTAAAAGTTAAGCTCAATGATGTTTACAAGCATAAAATCTTAGACCTATTATTAATTAAGGTCTAACTATAAATTATAAAAGGCTTGATTAGAAGAAAAAGTGAATAACGTCTATAAATAACTAAAATAAACATTAAGCTCCATTAAACATGAAATTTGTATGGCCCCCGGCTTACTTTTGAAAATGCGGGTCCCGTATCCTAAAATGGGCCATACCATTGAAAAGTACATCCAAAAATAATAAAGATCAACTATAAGAACATAAAAATCAGAATTGAAACAAAAGAATTATGAATAATCGAACATTCAAGTGTAATCAAGAAAATTAAGTAATATAACTATATAGCTAAGGTAATATACAATAAAAGAAAATGCTTATTAGTTATTTTATTCTATTTATTAGGTGATTTTGATCTTGATCCTTATCTAGAGTTACCAACTAACTGCTATGGCTCTTGGCTACCATAGTAGAGTAAGTGCTCTCGATGATTTATATACTTGTTTTGTACTTATAGTAAGTGCACTTAAATTATATTTATAAATAAAAAGATGCTTGGGGTTTGGATTATGCATTTGATTAAATATTATTATCTGTTATGCAAAATACTATTAAATATAATAGCTGGATAACTATTTGCATGATAAACAACTGTAAAGATTTGATTATTTGTCAATACTAGTTAGTCATATGATAATTGGACTTAATTATATATGGCTTTCTTGATTTATGATAGATTGTCAGCCTCCAAACCCATCACTTACGCCTACCTTTAAGGCCTCGAATCTCTCACTAGGAGGATTCTCTCTTGTCAGCCGATTGAGGATGAGCTCTTATATGTGAAAGAGCTATAAAAGAACTCTCTAAGGGCCCAGCTCAAACATACCTTACTCTGCTTAGACTCTTGCCCAATTGCCAACCTATTAAGTGCTGAAGTTGACTTATCTAATGCTAAGGCCAACCTATCGAGTGCCAAGTCCAAAGACACTATATACCGAGCTTTGCCTTCCTAGCCTATTGAACTACAACGTTATTCAATCACCTTAGTAGCTCCTACCACAACTCATCAACAACAACCCAAACATTGACTCCACTAAGCTATAATGCCCTAAGATCCCAAAATATAGACCCAATCATGATATGCCACCTATCATTCCTTTTTCTAACATTATACTATATTCTTTTGTACTATTTGTCCCATTTTACCCTTTTAGCAATGTACTAAGCTAGTATTATTGTATTATGTTTTATTGTAAGTGCACATATTTTCTTATTGCGTTAAGAACTTACTATAAATAGTCTTTTGTCTTTTGTAGCCAAAATGATCTCACACTTTATACATATTGAATATACTTATCCTTATAAGATACCCTTCTCCGAGTATATGTCTTCTACACTCTTATTTAATCTTACTGAGTAGCTCGAGATTAATGGCAAGTGGACCTTAGTATTTAGCTTATGAGTTTTATTAAGCAAAGTACTGAGTCGTGTTGTATTTGTTGGCACATCGTGTATCCTCCAAGCAGCTTCATGGAAGCTACTGTATTTGTCGACTTTTTATTCCTTCATTCTTTAATATCTTAAAGGACTCACTTGGTTACAGCTTCTATGATAAGTTTTAGTGATCAACTTAGATCTTGAGGTTGCGACCAAAAGCTTAGTATTGAAGTATTTTTTGTTGGAGTATATATGTTTTGTTATATTCTGTTTCTCTAGTGAAAAACAGAGTAAGTTATTAAGTCATTGTATGAAATGCATCATCAAAGTTGTGTATAATCTTCTGTCGATTAGTGGAATTCATGAAGTCCTATATTGAGAATGTCAAATCCTAGTGTTCAAAGGGAGATTAATGATGTTGAAAGTGATGCTCATAAACATAGTCATATTACCTAACAACCCTCGTGAACTACTAATGAACAGCTACAAGACCTTGCTACTATTGTAGCCAGCTTGACTGTCTCTGTACAGAGGGTAATAGAGACTAAGCCATAAGAGAGAGATGATGAACGAGGCCGGGATGTGAGAGATAGGCCAAGAAGACAGGTAACTGAACCTAGAGCACAAAAATTTGTTAATGTGAACCCAACTCCACTCCGACATGCTGAGAGGTTTGCGAGGAGGAGAGTTGAGTTGGATGAAGTTAAAGAATATGGTAAGGAGGAGGAGCAATATGATGGATTCAAAAAGCGTAAGCTTCGTACACCTAGAGGAGTCGAACATCTGCAAATTCTAAGTTTTAGTGGGTCTAGTAGTGATGACTATTTGGAGTGGGAGAAGAAGATTGAAAAGATATTTGATTTTTATGACTACGAGGACTCGGTACATATTTGAGTAGTTGCTTTAGAATTTTCTAGATATGCAACAATGAGGTGGAAGAAATTGTAAAATGTACATCAACATACCCAACGTGAAATCTAAACTTGGAATGAGATGAATAGAGTTTTGAGGAGTATATTTTTTCCAAAACATTATGAACAAGACACTATCTGATGTCTCTAAGAGCTTAGACAAGGTAACCAATCAATGGATTAGTATATCTGAGAGTTCTAGTTGCTAATGATCCGATGCGATGTTGATGAGCCTAAGGCATAGATAATAGCATGGTTCATTTCTGGACTAAGATCCAAAATTGATAATATAGTGGAAGTACAAAGGCTTAGAAATCTAGATGAGATCATCCAAGTAGCACAAACAATAAAAAAAGTAGATGTGAAATCAGATCAATTGAGTACCGAACAACCGACCTGGCTTACCAAGCAAAACTAATATGCTGAGCTGACCTAAATATGACCAAGCTTAGTACAATTCCGAGGTAGACCGCCGAGGTCAAATGCTAAGCAAACCCGACGATAGCTGAGGCAAGACTAAGGCTGAGGAGCCTGATGTGAAGAAGGATCAAGGTCAGAACTTAGGAAGGACGACCCAAGAGATAAAATGTTTCGAGTGCCTTGGTTTTAGACACGTAGCTAGTTAATGTCCTAACTGACGTGTCATGACCATTAAGGGAGAGAAGCTCGAATTTGAAGTAGAGAGTGCTAATGAAGGTGAAGAAGAAGAAGTATGAGTTAATCAACTACCAGAAGAATTTCAAGGAGATCTGATGCTTTAACCAGACTTGAAATGGGAGAATATTGTATGGTTATACGAAGATCTCTTAGTACCTTTTCCTGTAGTGAGAATGAACAGAGAGAAAACCTTTTCCATACAAACTGCCGAGTGAATGGCAGACTATGTATTTTAATCATTGATGAAGGGAGTTGTAACAATGTCATAGTACAAGGAATATTGAAGGCTTTAAAGTTGCCGACCAAAGCTCACCTTAAAACTTACAAGATTCATTAGCTCAATAAGAAGGGACATCTACCTACTGCTAAGCAAGTTAGAGTGGCAATCATTATTCGTG
Organism: Lumnitzera racemosa; assembly: GCA_024138005.1. Classification (NCBI taxonomy): domain Eukaryota; kingdom Viridiplantae; phylum Streptophyta; class Magnoliopsida; order Myrtales; family Combretaceae; genus Lumnitzera; species Lumnitzera racemosa. Next base: position 18,036,347 of record JAMXBC010000009.1, read on the forward strand.
ATAAATATATGGATAAGGTATTTGTGTGATGTCCTACCTATGTATGCTTCGTATATACTACTTAGCCGAACTTGGCTATTTGATTTGAAGGTGCTACATGATGGATATAGGAACACTTATATGTTCCAAAAGGATAGGAAGAAGGTTATACTAACCCTAATGAGCCCCATAGAAATCTAGGAGTTGTAAGAAAAGATTACTAAATCGCTGCAGAGGAAGTCCTCAATGATTTCTTAAGCCCAATTTTCCAAAGATGTTAAGATGGAAAAGTGTGCATTCTTATTGGTTAGAAGGCTACTAGAGTTGAAGGAAGTTGGACCATTGCCTACCGAGGTGCAAAAATTTCTTTAAGAGTTTTTTGACTTGTTTCCTATTGAGTTTTCGAGAGGTTTACCCCCTGTCAGAGGAATAAAACGTTGCATCAATCTCTAACCTGGAACTACTCTACTTAACCGACCTGCCTATAGGTTCAATCCTGAGCAGGCAACCAAGCTAAAGAAGCAAGTTAATGAGTTAATTGAGTGTGGATATGTCCGAGAAAATACAAGCCCCTGTGTTATGCCAACTGTCCCAGCGCTAAAGAAGGATAGCTCATAGAGAATGTGCATTGATAATCAAGCAATCAACAAAATTAGTATCAAGTACCAATATTCAATCCTATGATTGAATGATATGCTCAATGAGTTACATGATGCGTAAGTATTTTTGAAGATCAATATGAAGAGCGGCTACCACCAGATCCAAATGAGACCTGGAGATGAGTAGAAGACTATTTTCAAAACAAAGGAAGATTTATTCGATTGGATGGTGATGTCGTTTGGTCTTACAAATTCGCCTAGCATCTTTATGTGGCTTATGAATCATGTTTTTAGATCATTAATTGTTAAATGTGTTGCTGTTTACTTTGATGATATTCTAGTATATAGTGCCGACTTCATCTCTCATGTCGCACACTTGAGATTTGTATTTGATATCCTCTGTGTTGAGCAATTATTTGGCAATTTAAAGAAATGTGCATTCTATCAAAGCAAGCTAATATTCCTAAGTTGTCTCTAGATGAGGAATCAGAGTTGATGATGAAAAGACTTGAGCTATTCTCGAATGGTCGATGCCAACTAATGTTGTCAAAGTAAGGAATTTCCATTGTTTAACTTCATTTTATCAAAGATTCATTCGGAACTTTAGTTCCATAGCTATCCCACTAACTAAGCTAGCCAAGAAGAACTCTGAATTCAAATGGTATGAAAAAGCTCAAAAGAGTTTTAAAGAGATCAAATTTAAGTTGACTTCTACCCCAGTGTTAGTATTGTCTAACTTTGGCAAAATTTTTGAGCTAAAATCTGACACATTTGCAGTCAACATAAGAGCCATTCTAACGTAGGAAAGCTGCCGATTACATATTTCAGTGAGAAGCTTAAAGATGCCATACTGAATTACTTAGCATATGGCAAGGAGTTCTATGCCCTTGTTCGAACACTTCAAAACTAGCAACACTACCTATTATCGAGAGAGTTCATTATCTACAGACCATGAATCTCTCAAACATCTCAAAGGATAACAAAAACTCTCCTAAGGCCATGCCAAGTAGCTTAAGTATCTAGATACTTTTAGCTATGTCATCAAATACAAGAAGAGAATTACTAACATTGTGGTCGACATACTTTCTCGTCAACATGTCCTTTTCACAACATTACAAGCTAAGATACTTGGGTTTGGTATACTACCAAATAATGCAAATGTTTCCTTATTACCCTAAAGACTTACTATAAATAACCCTTTATCTTTTGTAACCGAAATGATCTTATATTTTACAGATATTAAATATACTTGTTTTTATGAGATACTCTTCTCCAAGTATATTTCTTGTATACTCTTATCTAATCTTGTCAATTAACTCGAGATTAGTGACATGTTGACCTTAGTATTTAGCTTGTAAGTCATATCAGGCAAAGTACTAAGTCGTGTCATGTCGTGTTTATTGGTGTATCATATCCTCTGAGCAACTTCACAGAAGCTACTCTATTTGTCAAATTGCTATTCCTTCATTGTTTGATATCTTAAATAACACACTTGATTATAACTTCTTCAATAAATCCTAATGATTAACTCAACTACTAAGCACATCAATTTAGATGGATCATGCATAACCACGACATTGTATTATTATATCGGCCATCACATAATGTCGATGGTAAAGAATGGTCATGCAAGGGTTACTTATTCTTAGATTTGAGATATGGTTCTAAACACCTAATTTTTGCATCCTTTATTTTATTTATTTATTTATTTTATTCCAATAGGATAAGGGGTTCTAAATTAAGAAAAAACACACAAAAAATAGAAAATTAAAGAAAATCTAGAAAAGAAGAAATTTAGAAAAAGAAGAAATTTGGAAAAATACAAAAAAAATGGAAAAATAAGAAAAAGCATAAAAAATAAGAAATCTAGGAAAAATACAAAAAAAAATGGAAAAATAAGAAAAAACACAAAGAATAAGAAATTTAGAAAAATAAAAAAATTTTGAAAAAAATTATAAGTTACAAAAAATTGAAAATAGAAGATTTAGAGAATTTAGAAAATAATCATAGATTTTTAATTTTAAAAAAGGAAACCGTTGGGGTTAGGCTTGGATTTGAATCTAACTCAAGCTAACCTAGCCCATATATACAATTTAGATAAGGTATAGGCCAACGGCTTAATGAATAAGTATATGGACTTAGTATTAGGTTAAACTTGGAGGTTAGGGGTTTAAATCTTGGCAAAGGCATGAAAACCTTTTTTATTTTTTAACTGATATATTATCACATTAGGAATTGTCACGTGTCACGATCTCATTACAAGCACGTGTCCCGACACGTGGGAGCATTGGGTTAGACGACATTGACATAGCGCCTTATGATATGCCACGTTAACTATCACGTGTCACGAGAGGGCATATGGTACGTAGCCATTAGACGACATGGCGCCACATCGGGATCACGTCAACCACTTTTCTCTCTCTTTCCCTTCTCTTCCTTTCCCTTTCCTTTGATTTCCTCCTCTTTCCTAGCTAAGAACAAACTCAACCCCTTCACTTTAGATCCATTTTCGGCACAATTTCCATACGCACAAGCATGTTTTCTTCGTCTAATATTATTCACTACATAGCCTACTTAGAATTGAACCCTAGAACGCATCCAAATACGAACATTTAATGAGTCAAAAGGCAAGTTGAAAATGGCAGAAAATTTGTGATACCTAGATTTTTCTTCCATTTTCCTTCAGACGGATTAAGTTTATTTTAAGCAATCTGAAGTTGCTATCTAGAATTTTAAGCAAAAGTGATACTCCAACGTACGCATGTGATCAGAATTTAACATAATTCGTACCCAAAATCACGAATCGTGCCCCAAACTGTACACCCTCATTCAAGCTCAATTACCACTTTCCATCCTTAATCTGAGCTCGAACTCTATAAATTAAAGTGTTTGGCAAAGGACAAAGATCAGAATTCAGTTAAGCTCCTCTCTAAACACTAATTTAACACCCTCTCACTCCTTGGCACTCACTTCTTCTCTCTAGTCGTGGCTACTTTCTCTCTAGATCCCCCTCTCTTCAAGCCTCCTTGATGGAAACTATTACCACGACTAGCTTCATGGTAGTTCAAAACTCCTACCTTAGCTAACCATTCAAACCTAATTACCACTGGGTGGATCAACACCTAAGACCAAAGACCACCGACCATCATTGCCTTGAACAACCACCGAACGGCTACTCCAAGCCGTAGCATTGGCTTACTCCCCCTATTCCCAATCTAAAACACACAAAACACCTCTTTTCCCTTCAATTCAACAGCCGAATCAAGCAAAACCAACTCAAGTAGCTGTTTTCTTCTTCTTCTCCAATTGGAACACGACCCGAATCCGAGTTTGACTCGAGACCAACTCGAAGTTCGACTCGTAACTCAATTCACGCATCCAAGTCCTCTCCATGGTCCGACTCTACTTGGATTATTTATTTATTTATTTATTTTATGATGTAAATGTAATCAAATCAAATAAGAAAAAAATGAAGAAGAAGAAAGAAAAAAAAGGAAGAACAGAAAAAAGAAAGAAAGAGAAAAAGAAAAGAAAAAAGAAAAAGTAGTTTATTTTTTTTAGAAATAGATAAAATAAAAAATAAATAATAATAATAATAATAATAATAATAATAATAATAATAATAATAATAAGTTAATGAAAGTCGTTTTTTTTAAATATAAGTTTTTTCCAAAATGAATACAAATAATTGGGTTTTTTTTTTTAAAAAAAAGAAAATTAGGGCCCTTTAGAACTTTCCAAAAAAAAAAAGAAATCAAATTTCCAACTTATGACTTTCTCTTTAGAAATTTCCTTAAATAAATCAAATTAAATTAAAAAATGTAAATCTAACGTATTTTCAAATTAAAACAAACCCAACCAACTAAAGTTTTCCAAAAAGAACTACGTACGCTTGATCCCGAATAGCGGATTCATAAACACTTACAAGGGGATGGTAAAATATGAGGAAACCTGATGTTCTTTTTTTTTTAGTTTAGATTACTTAAGTTATCCAATTTATGTAAATAATTGAGTTCTATTTTATAGTCAAAAAGTGATTTTTAAAGTTAAGGTTAAATTTGAAAAGTTAATGGTACTCGTAAGGGTTTAAAATTACTAACCCCTAGATCTTAATCTTTGGTTTCAAAATCCATTTTAAAATGATTTAATCGATAGATCAGTAGCTAAGTTATAACCAATCCATCTAATTAGTTATAACTTAACTCTTTTTCCTGATTTCAATCTAGTGGCAACTCTAAAGTTATTTCAAGATATAAAAGAATCGATTTTTCTTTAAACCCTACTTGAGAATCAATATTAAATAGGTAAGGTTTAATACTAATCATTTTAAAGAAAACTTAACTTTTAAAATCGGGAGGCGAAAAACCAGGCTTGATAGCTTGGTAACTCCACTGAGGATGTCAAGAGAGTTAACTATTCAACTTTCCAAAATTAAAATTAATCCCTAAAAATCACCTTAACATAATTTATTTACTTATTCGTTCTTTATTTGTATCATAATTGTACTGACATCTTTGCAAGTTTAGTTTTATGTATTTAACTATTTAGGGGGGTGGAGGTAGATTTATTTTTTGTACCATAAATACATAATAGATACGGTCGAACTTAGGTCATCTTAAGACCTTAAGATAGGGAGCCACTGTATAAGTTTTGGGTATAATGGGGCAACAACTGTTCGAGGCCGATTAGGCTACCTCACTTAAACTTCGATGTGACTAAAGAACCGTTTTTTATAAATGTGTAAGGTTATAGAGTTTAAAGACCTCTAGAACCTACTCTTCTTGCATACATTCTTCAAGGTATGGAAAATAGCTAATAAGGCGACATTGTTATAAAAGAGAAGAAGAAAAAATAAATTTGAAGCTTCTTTCCCTATACTTCTCCTAAAATTCACTCTTAACTTCTGTTTATCTGTTATTAACTTCATGTCTGTACTATTATCTTACATATCACACGTATTGGGATATGGGGGGTCATTTGTTGCATCAAAGATATAGGGTAGATGTGGTCAAACCCAAGCCATCTTAGAACCCTAAGAGAGGGGTTATTATGTAGGCTTTGGGTGCTGTGGTGTAATCACCACTCGGGATTGATTAGGCCACCTTACTTAAGCTTGATGTGACCAATAAAAGTGTTCTTTAACAAGCAAGGTCACACAAATTAAGGACCTTTTTAGAACCTACCCTAATTGCATTCATGAGTCCTTTTCCTAAAATCAGCAAATTGATACGATGTGGCAAAGCTAAAAAAAAAGAAACTATGAAGTTTCCTAATCTTTTCCCTCTAAATGTTTTCTTCCTGTAAATATTGATGTAATCCCTATGTAAATAAGATAGTTTTGATGTAATTTTTTTTCCATCATTTTTGTAGAAAATGATTAGGTCCTCTCTTACAAAGGCCCATTTCAAAGAAGTCTATATCCATGAGCCTTTAGAGCCCAAGGAGATACTTAAAAGATGGTTTCAATTCTTCAATTCAAACCAACATAAATTTATTGAAGATAAGATTAAGCCCATTCTCTCTTTACTCATAGTCCAGACTAATGTCACCATGGTACGAGCTTTGATATACTTCTAAGACCCTTAGAACCAGTCTTTTCACTTTGGCTCATGCCAACTGAGCCCAACCATTGAAGAATATTCCTATCTGTTAGGAGTCCCCTCTATTGGAAATGAAAAATATGTCTTAAATATCACGATTAGCCCTACAAAGATTTTCAAAAAGCTCTTAGGCCTTTGTAAATCTTAAATATGTAAGATGTAGGCAAATCCTCATAGGAGAATTATTAAGTTGGATAATCTTTTTACTTGGTTCGCGACCCTGTCTAGCTATAACCAGAAACTCTTCTATAGTAGCATTGAAAATCAACAGCAATATAGGATCAATGCATATGTCTTGGCAGCATTTAGAACTATTTTATTTCTTGATGGGATATTTCACATACATCATAAGATTGTAGAGCTTGTGAAATAATTTATAGAAGGAAAATTTTATGTCCCAACACTATTAGTAGCATAAGTCAAGTCACTCAATCATCTACAGGAAGAGAAGAATGGAGAGTTAAAAACTAATATGGCCTTACTTATGGTTTGGTTTATTAGCCATACTGAGAGCCTCAAACTTGATTTCCTTCATAGACAAAGCGTTCAAAAGATGAACCTTAATGATGTGTTTGTAGTTGTCATAGAACTCCCCAAAGGTATTGCTACCTATTACTAGGCAGAGCCTTCCAGAAGTTCCACACAAAAGATATCTCCTAGGTTACTAGATGGACCAAGGCAATTGAGTTGAAGAAAAGAAATAAGATTAAAGAGGAGCCAAGACTTCACAAGAAAAAGAGGATCTAAACTTTAGGGATTATTTGTAATTTTTTTTTTCAATGTAAGGGAAACTTCAAAGATGTAATAAAAATCTTTTTCTAGCCACATTGTAGTCAGTTTGCTACCTCCCCCCTCTACATTCGCATGTCCTCATATTGCATTTTGCTTGTAAATATTCATTAGTTTTTGTTTAGTTGTATCCTTAAGTTTCTATGTCGTTTTTCATATGTTTTCTACTCTAACCCTTTTCTAATCTCTCCTCCTATAAATCCTTAGAGTCTCTTTTCTAATAAGGCGCCTAATCCTGTAGGAATGTTTTCCTACTCCTTTCTCACAACTTGTAAAAAAGTCTTATCCTTATACTCCAATTTTCCTTTTTTTCTTTCTTAAAAAGGAGAGATTTCTTTCAAAAAAAAATAAAAAAAAAAAGAGAAAGAAAACAAAAGTTACTAACGGGTAAAGAATTCTTCCAATTAAGTTCACATGGTTGATGACAGACTCGCTTCCCTGGAAAAGATTATGCATCAGATGGCCCAACAATGACAGATCTTGTTCCTAATGGTCACCACTCTCTAAATATCCTAAGATTCAAACCTGGAAAGGAGATTCTCAAATCTAGAAGAAAGGGTAACCACGCTATAAAGGAGCATTACAAATCTAAAAATGGCAATGGGCCCTATACTCAGAAGATTTTAACACCTGACGTTCAATACCAATCAAATGTCAATAAGCCCAAATGATGAAGGAAGCACAACAAGAAAAAAGCCAAGGAGGAGTGAGAAAGAACAAGCCCTAGGGACTCAGAGGAGACAATTCACTCGATTGAAGATCTCAAATACCTAAATCTTTCATCATCTAAAAGCAGCAAGGATTATAGCTTATGAAGCCCTTAATCCGAATTACAAACAATGCAGCTTTGACTTAGAAACACAATGCAACTATCATATGCGTCAGAAAGGGCACTCCACTGAAAAATGTTGGAGATTGAAAAACAAGATTTAAGACCTAATTGATGCAAAAGTCATTCATCGAGAGTTATAATAAGGCGGTGCTTCTTCAAGTCATAGGAGTAATTCAATGAACTCACCTAAAGCTCCATTTCCTTTGAGTATACTAATGCCTTCTGATAAGCTCACAGGTTGTTTTAAGTAGTTAGATGCTTGCTAAGAAAGTTGTTTTTCAATAAAGTCTGTAACAGCTGGAATAATATAATCTCATTACCTTTTCAATTGAATGATTGCAATGTTATTGGGGCAAATAAATTCCTCCTTAAGGAATCGGTAACTTACTTTTAAAAGGTTTAGAATGAAAAAAGGCAAACTATTTTTCACATACTAACTTAAAATACTTTAAGAGGTAAGCGATATAATGGTAAGGATACTTTGGACCCATTCCTTAAAGGAGGTCCACTTTAAATGCGATACATGGATTAAAATGAAGTTAGGCATTCATTTTTAAATCCTAAACACAATTATCTCTTGTTCGCCCCGTTAGACCCATTTAGAGAATTTTCAAATTAAAACCCTATTGAGAGCCACCCCATAATGGGGTAATTCGGAGGTTAGGGTCATTGATGTGGAGAGAAGGATAAAATTGGTTTGTGCTTGCTTTAGTAACGTTAAATTCAAAAACAACTTTTATTTTTTATAAGATGTCTTGAAATGAAGAAGAGTCATATCCTTTTTAAACACCTCAAGCTTATACTTACTTCACTTAAGCTCATACAATAGAAATCCATGGATTTAGGGCCTTGAACCACTTAAAAGGAAAATGCTTGTCAATAAAGGCAAACATTCTTAGGGCCAAAAGAAAAGAAAGAACAACAAGAAAATAGTGGGGCAAAGTGATAATAACAAAAAAGAAAAGAAAAGGATCAAGAAAAGTGGTTGGAAAATTAGGCACAAGTATAATTCAAAAGCCTTAAGAGACATATCATATCACAGTAGGGGCAGCTAAATCGAATCAAAAGTTAAAGCCCAAATAACCCTAAAGACGTAAAGTTCTAAATTACAGTTCGAGCTTAAGAACCCAAAAGCTCTATATCCGTTTTGAAGTCTCTCTTATGTTGAATTACACTAAGCCTTCTTATCCATAATACCACCTCTACACAGTAAAAGCTCTTCTGATCTTAAGAGGTAATCTATCTTTAATAAAAGTTTTTTTGTTTTTTTGAAACTGAGGTAAAGCATATTTCTAATTTTTCGTAAGGTTCTCGACTTATACACTTTGGATTAATATTTCTTTCAAAATAGGCTTTTTCATTAGTCCCTTTTGAAACCTTTGAACTAAAAGCCTAAATTCATAATGTTAAACCATAAAAGACTTAATGGATTGATCAAGGCATATCACATGCAAAATGGACTATAATTTTGAGACTGTAGTCAAGAGTGTAATTTAGGTCGAAAGTTTGCAAAGAAGTACTTTTCGACTAAACTAGTTAGAAGTTACCCTTTCCTTAAAAAAATAAGGGTGTTTGAAATCATAAGACCTTACTAAGCGACTTGGCATCTAGGATAGGAGGAACATAAGAGGCCCCATGTGATCATTAAGGAAGGGTTCTTTACCTGTAAGTAAACTAAAAGAAAAAAAAAGGGTAATAAAAAAAGAAGGAAAAGAAGAAAAGAGAAAAGGTATCTTTATTCCAAGTCCATGTTAGGCCCAAGTAGTCAAGTTTTCAATCCATTCCAAAAAATAAAAATAAAAACGTTAACTACAATAGTCAAGGTTTTTCTCATTCTTCCCAAATAAAGAAAATTATCCTCATTATCTTTTTTAACATAAGTAGTTTTCACCAAAAGGTTTATTTGTAAATATTTTTCTTAAATTAGGTAGTGTTTTGGATACATTTAATCCTAGCTAGCTCTCAAAAGAGCTATCCTACCTTCCATCTATTCAACTCTCTCTAAGGTCTTTTGCGAGCCTATAGGGCATTTATGTTCACTAAGTTCGTTCAATGAGCCCATAAGGCGCTTTTATTCCTCAAATTCCTTTAGCGAACCCATAAGGCATTTGTATTCACCAAGTTCGTTTAGTAAGCCCATAGGGTGTTTCTATTCACCAAGTTCGTATAGGGCACTTCAGTTCCTCAAATTCCTTTAGTGAGTTCATAAGGCATTTCTATTCACCGAATTCTCTCAAGCAAGCCCATAAGGTACTTCCCTTCATCATTTCCTTCTTAACAAGCCTGTAAGGCACTCTCCTTCACTAGTATTCTCTTTATAAGCTCATAGGTCTAGCTTAGGGTTGTTAGTCCCCGAGAGACGTTTCCACGTAAGTTAGTGAGCCTAGAGAGGTACGATCAGGTTCTTTAGATTAATCCCAGCTTAGGGTTGCTAGTCCTTAAGAGACGTTCCCTGTCTAGGTTAGTAAGCGTAAAGAGACACAACCAGGTTCTTTAGATCGATCCTAGTTTAGGGTTGTTAATTCCCGAGAGATGCTCCTATATAGGTTAGTGAACCTAGAGAGGTACAACAAAGTTCTTTAAATCGATCCCAACTTAGGGTTGCTAGTCCCCGAGAGACGTTCTTGCCTAGGTTAATTAGCCTAGATAAGTACAATCAAGTTCTCTAAATCGATCCCAACTTAGGATTACTAGTCCTCGAGAGACACTCTCGCCTAAGTTAGCGAGCTTAGAGAGATATGACTAGGTTCTCTAGATCGATCCTAACTTAGGGTTACTAGTTTCCGAGAGATGTACCCACTTAGGTTAGTAAGCCTAGAAAGGTACGACCAATTTGAGAGGTACTACTAGGTTCCTTAGATCAATTCTAACTTAGGATTGCTAGTCCTCAGGAGACGCTTCCATCTAGGTTAGTAAGCCTAGAGAGGCATGACTAGGTTTTTTAGATCAATCCTAACTTAAAGTTACTAGTCTTCGAGAGACGCTTCCGCCTAAGTTGGTGAACCTAAAAAGGTATAATTAAGTTCTTTAGATTAATCCCAGCTTAGGGTTACTAGTCCCTAAGAGACGCTCCCGCTTAGGTTAATGAGCCTAAAAAGATACGACTAGGTTCTGTAAATCGATCCTAACTTAGGGTTACTAGTCCCTAAGAGACACTCCTGCCTAGGTTAGTGAGCCTAGAAAGGCACAACCAGGCTGTTTAGAATGATCTCAATTCAAGGTTACCAGTCCTTAAAAGACACTCCTACCTAGATTAGTAAGCCTAGAGAGGCATGACCAGGTTCTTTAGATCGATCCTAGCTTAAGGTTGCTAGTCTCCGAGAAATGCTCCCACTTATGTTAGTGAGCCTAGAAAGGCACGACCAGGTTTTTTAGATCAATCCCATCTTAACGATGCTAGTCTTCGAGAAACGCTTTCACCTAGATTAGTGAGCTTAGAGAAGAATAACCAAGTTCTTTAAATCAATTCTAGCATAAGGTTGCTTATCCCCTAAACATACTCCTACTTAGGTTAATAAGCCTAGAAGGACACAACCAAACTTCATTTCTCCTTTTTTCGACCCTTAAAGCACTTCCTCTTCACCAAATCCTTAGTAAATCAAGTTTATGATAACTAATTAGTTATTTTAAAGTCTTCCCTAAGGCAAAAATAGTATTTCTTTGTCTTTGTAGCAAAGTTTTGTTCACACTTCACCATAAATAAAAGCATCTATAAATACCTAATTTTTGCACCCTTTATTTTATTTATTTATTTATTTTATTCTAATAGGATATGAGGTCCTAAATTAAGAAAAAAACACAAAAAATAGAAAATTTAAGAAAATTTAGAAAATAAGAAATTTGGAAAAATAGAAAAATAAGAAAAGCACAAAAATATAAGAAATCTAAAAAAAATACAAATAATTAGAAACATAGAAAAAAAACCACAAAAAATAAGAAATTTAGAAAAATAAAATATTTTTGAAAAAATTTATAAGTCACGAAAAATTGAAAATAGAAGATTTAGGAAATTTAGAAAATAATCATAGATTTTTAATTTTTAAAAAGGGGGACTGTTGGGCTTGAGCTTAAATTTGAATCTAGCCTAGACTAGTCTAATCCATTGCACATATGAACATGACACAAGTCAACAGCTTAACGGATACATATATAAACTTAGTATTGGGTTAAAGTTGGAGGTCGGGGGTATGAATCTTGATAAAGGCACGAAAGCTTTTTTTATTTTTTAGCTGATATATTATCATATCAGGAATTGCTACGTATCAGATCTCATTATGCTACGTATCCTGATACGTAGCAGTATTGGGTTGGACAGCACTGACGTGCCATCATGTGACATGCTACATGTCACGAGAGGGTACGTAGCATGTAGCCATTAGACGGCGTGGCGCCACGTTAGCTGCTTTTCTCATTCTTTTCCTTTCCCTTGATTTCCTCCTCTTTCCCAACCAAGAACAAACTTAACCCCTTCACTTTAGATCCACTTTCGGTGCAATTTCCATGTACGCACGCATGTTTTCTTCATCTTATATTCTTCACCACATGGCCTACTTAGAATTGAACCCTAGAATGCATCCAAATATGAACATTTAATGGGTTAAAAGGCAAGTTGAAAATGGCGGAAAATTTGCAAAACCCAGATATTTCTTCCATTTCCCTTCACACGAATTAAGTTTATTTTAAGCAATCTAAGGTTTTTATCTAGAATTTTAAGCAAGCGCCATACTCTAGGATGCACATTTGATCAGAATTTAACACAATTCGTACCCAAAATCGTTAAGTATGCCCTAAACTGTGCACCCTCATTCAAGTGCAATTACTAATTTCCATCCTTAATCTAAGATTGAACTTTATAAATTGAGGCGTTCGGTAGAGGACAAGGATTAGAATTCATTTAAGCTCCTCTCTAAACACTAATTTAACACCCTCTCACTCCTTCGCACTCACTTCCTCTCTCTACTCGTAGCCACTCTCTCTAGATCTCCCTTTCTTTAAGCTTCCTCGACGGAAACCATTACCACGACTAGGTTCGTGATAGTTCAAAACCCCTACCTTAGCTACCCAATCGAACCAAGTTGCCATTGTACGGATCAGTACCTAAGTCCACCGACCACTACCACCTTGAACAACCACCAAATGGCCACTCCAAGCTACGGCATTGGTTTGCACCCCCTATTCCCAATCTAAAACACACAAAACACCTCTTTCCCCTTCAATTCAACAGCCGAACCAAGCAAACACAACTCAAGCAGCTATTTTCTTCTTCCTTTCTAATAAAAACACCTCCCGAGTTTGAGTTTGACACAAGTCTAACCCGACCCGTGCGTCCAAGTCCTCTCCCTAGTTTGACTCTTCTTGGATTATTTATTTATTTATTTATTTTATGATGTAAATGTAATCAAATCAAATTAAAAAAGAATAAGAAGAAGAAGAAGAAGAAGAAAGGAAATAAAAAGAAATAAAAGGAAAACAAAAGAAAAAAAAAGAGAAAGAGAAAAAAGTAGTTTATTTTTTTAGAAATAGATAATAGTAATAATAATAATAATAATAATAATAATAATAATAATAATAATAATAATAATAATAATAATAATAAGTTAATGAAAGTCATTTTCTTAAAAACACTTAGAAAAATCAAGTTTTTTCGGAAATGAATAAAAATAATTGAACTTAAAAAAAAAAATAAGGCCGTTTAGAACTTTCCAAAAAACAATCAAATTTCCAACTTATGACTTTCTCTTTAGAAATTTCCTTAAATAAATCAAATTGAATTAAAAAAAAAAGTAAATCCAACGTATTTTGGAATTGAAACAAACCCAACCTACGAAAGTTTTCTAAAAAAAAAACTACATGCGTCTAATCCCAAATCGCTGATACGTAAGCACCTACAAGGTGATAATAAAACATAAAGAAACCTAGTTTTCCATTTTCTTTTTTATTTAGATTACTCCAGTTATACAATTTATGTAAATAATCGAGTTCTATTTTACAAAGTCAAAAGGTGAATTTTAAGGTTAAGGTTAAATTTTGAAAGTTAATGGTACCTATAAGGGTTTAAAATTCTTAACCCCAAGATCCCGATCTCTAATTTCAAAATTCATTTTAAAATAGTTTAATCGATAAACCGGTAGCTAAGTTATAACTAATCTACCCAATTGGTTATAGCTTAACTCTTTTTTTCGACTCTAATTGAGTAACGACTCCAAAGTGATTTCAAGATATAAAAGAATCAGTTTTTCTTTAAACCCTAATTAACGATTAATATTAAACGAGTAAGTTTTAGTATTGATTGATTTAAAAAACACTTAACTTTTAAAACCGAAAGGTGAAAAACCGGGCTTAACAATGGTGATTCTATACTATGCCCTCGTACAACATAGTCTTACCTTAACTTGTAGGAATACTGGGTGCTAAGAGATGCCAACTATCAAGTTAAGGATCATGTCTTGATATCTCCATTTAGGAATGAGTTCGACTATAAGGGCTAACTCACATCCTCACCTAAGGCTTATGTTAATAGTAGATAATGGATAATAAGATAATATATGGAAATCAAAATCGGAATATGGAATATAGAATTCCATAATGGTTAGAAGCTTAGGTGACTTGAATCTGATTGGTGGTGATAAGCTCTCCAACCCTAACTTTAGAGTGTGTTGAATCTAACTTGATGCAACACGTGGTTAACTGTATATATTTGTTTGGTATTGTTTAGGTATGCTTTCATATGCTTGTTAATAATAATTATTTGATAACTTACTTATTAGTTTAATAGGAGAGATATCTCACTGAGCAAGTTGTAGCTTACACTATTTTAGTGCTCTTTTGTTGTAGGTCATCCTTTTTGCTATCCTGAATTGAAGGATGCCCAAGATTAGTACAAAAGACCTAGGTAATCCAATAGGAAGATGGGAGCGTGAGAGAATTTGTAATATTCTATTGGACTCTCTTTAGTTATATTTAATACTTAATAGCTATGTAAGACTACATGTGTTATCTTTGAGATACTTGTATGTATTTTGAGGACTAGAGTCCCATATTACTTATATACATATCTACAATGAATGTTATTTAGATTTAATATTATCTGTTGTGATATCATTTTACTTAGTAACACTCATAGTAGTAGGAGCCTTGTACATTGTATCAAACAATGTTGATTTAATAAGGGAGTTAATCCTTAAGTTTCATATAGTATATGGTAATTTGCCATAACTAAGTTGCAAAATGATCCCACTTTTGCTTTTACTATAGCAAACTTAGCTTATCTGATAAGTTGTGTTTTGTATCTTTTTCATATTGTATTATCCTAAAAAGATGGTGTTATTGAAGATCCATGCATATTTGAATCCAAAAATAATCCATTTCTACAAGAATTGGAGTTAAAATGTATTAGAATAAGTGATTTAAAGAATAAAAGTCCTTACGCTGAAGTTTGTGTTAAAGAAAGTTTGCTTCTTACAAGGAAGTTCTACTACTATGAATGAACTTTGAAGCTCATGAAATGTATTCCAACGCATGCATGTAAACTCTTGAACTTCTTAAATGAACTCAAAAGCATACTTTTGATGAATTTTCCAAATGTACTGGTTTAAGTTTAAAAGTTATCTTCTTTATCAATGTTGTGAAACCTGGATCAATAGGTTAACTTGAGAATAAGAAGGAGTTAAGGATCAATAGAGTCAAACCAAAATTAATAAAAATATTATAATATAATTCATATTTATTTATAAAATAATAAAAATTATTTACATTCTTGAGAGCTTTTATAGTTTTTTATTTTTTTTATTTGATCTACATTTATTTTTTTAGTAAATTAATGTACTTTTTATAAAATATAAGAGTAATAATATATTTTGACTTAAGAAAATTCAGTGGATTCTTATAGAGATTGGATTAGATCAATCAAGTTAATAGGATTAAACCAAGGTTACTGTAAATCAGAATAGAATGGGTGACTCGGATTAGTTTTCTAGAGGGATCCAGTTTAACCCGTTTGAACTAGGCGAGTTAAATTCGGTTTAACAATATTGCATTTTATATCTTTTCATTCTTTAATGTTTCTAAAGTGTTTTTAGTCGTATTTATCATGTTATTTCAATGATATTGTCTAAAAGCAATGTTGTCAAATGTAAACTAGGAGGTTTACCAAGGAATTAGAGGGCGTTAAGGGTTAAGAGGGCTAAATTAAGGTTTAATTAGAATCAAACCGAAATCAATAAAAATGTTAGAATGTAATTTATTTATAAAATAATTAAATTATCCAACTTTGTTAAGGTTGGGGTTATTTTAAATCTAGTTTAATTGAAAGGAGCTTGGTCATAATTTTACTTAATTAAAATGTTTTATTAATTAAATAATGCAACTATATTGAAAACTAGTTTTTGGTGAATTGACTTGAGAAGAATTGCTTCGCTTAAGTCTATTCTTGAACTTAGTCTAATCCTCGAAGAGAAACCACCTAATAACTCACTAATTAATTAATTAATCAATATTAGTGTTACATATAATATGATTATTAATCATAATTAGGATTAGCTACCGTATTTACTATTAATTATCACTAAATTACCACAAACATCTTTCATACTTATAACAGTCCTTCATGAACATCATATTTATTCTTAAAACCATTTTGATTAATAATTTAATTCCATTTTGGGTTAAATATTTCAAATTTACATATTTGATTTGTAGGAATGAATTCATTGAATCAAAATACATTTGCTTTTTATCAATGGATCAAAAGCAACAAGTAAATAATATCAAATCCATTAAATAAATTTAAAACTAAACTAAAACGAAATTTTCTGTTCGGTGCTTATTATTCCGAATTCAAAGCTTATATATAATTCTAAGTAGTAAATTGAATGTTTTTCACTACCTCTAAACATTTAAAAAAAAAAAATCTCTATGTTTTTCTATTTGTCTGGATAAAATTAACTATGAAAAGGACAAAGGGGCCCAATAATCAAACATCACTTGGGCTAATTCTCTGATTCAAGCCCAATAAAAGAGCATAAAAGATCTTGCACTATTAACTTTACATAAATCTTAGGGTTAGGGTTTTTCTGTGTTTCCATCTTCCCGTCCAGTTTCCTCTTCAGAAGCGCCGAAAATGGTGAAGGGACGCCAAGGAGAGAGAGTCAGGTCCATAACTTATTGTTTCCTTTCTTTCTCTGCATGTTATCAAAACTGGGGATAGGGTTTTTAATATCAGTTGCTAACTACAGTGTTTTTTTTTATTTGTTTGCAGACTTTACGTCAGAGGAACAATCCTTGGATACAAGAGGTACATCCTTTTTTTTTTTTTTTTTTAATTCAATGTGTTCAGTGCGGAATTTTACTAATGAAATCTGGAGTTTTGGGTTCTTCCACTTCAATAAATTGTGTGGTTATTCTAGGTTTAGTATCACTTGAATTGGTTTTTTTCTTGTGATTGGAAAAAGGTTTAGATTTTGAAGTTGAAATCTGCTTTCGATAGCCTTATATGTAGGAAAATGATAATGGAGATTCCTGGGCATTTGCTAAGATGCCAAAAGAAGTAACGTTTCATATTTCCATGGACTTTGTTTACGCTAACCAACGTCGGAGACTGGAAATTTCTTGGACCCTTGTTTTCACGTTTCTCATTAGTGTTAGTTTTTGGCTTTTACATTCTAATGCTGAGAAGCATCTGTTGATGTTTTAAGAGAATGATGATCCTAGTTAATAAGGAGAGGGCTTGTTTGAACTGCAGTGATGTTTTAGCGAATGACTAAACCATAGTTCACACTAGAAAGACCTTCTTCACTGGCGGTCATAGGTATGTTGCCTTCAAACGGGGGATTTCTCTGGGCTAACTTTAATGAATTACATTGGCTTGGCAGGTTTCGAGTTTATATTATACTTCATTTAATCTCATTAGAGACTAGCAGTAGGTAAGTAGTGCATATACTATCTCACTACCAGGAACTCTTGGTGACCATTTCTCTATTGGATTTTTTAAGGACATAGGGAAATGGTTAATCCTATGAATGTGTGCATTTGTGATGATTGTGCTCTCTGTGAAGATTCATATTGCCCACACCGCAACACCCACCCCCCCCCCCCCCCCCCCCCCCCCCCCCCCCCCCCCCAAACGGCCCCAAAGAGGAAAAAGAAAAATAAGAAATAAAGCTACTTTTGCTTATGGCCAGGTATATAGGGATGTTCTGTCATGTTATCTAGTTATTTGTAGGTGATTAAATCTTTTTTGTTTGGATACAGATCTAAGTCAAATCAGTATCCAAACACATCATTGATCCAGATTGAAGGAGTGAACACTAAAGAGGAAGTAAAGTGGTACTGTGGCAAGAGAATGGCTTATATCTACAAGGCCAAGGTTAAGAAGAATGGTACACACTACCGCTGCATTTGGGGGAAGGTTGCTAGGCCACACGGTAACAGTGGTATAGTCCGTGCCAAGTTCAAGTCAAACTTGCCTCCTAGATCAATGGTATATACGAAGCACAGTTTGTATGAAATATTATGAAGCTGTTTTTGTTTCACTTTGCATCATTGATTCCTTTTACCGTTTTTCAGGGAGCTAGAGTAAGGGTATTTATGTATCCCAGCAACATATAAGGTACATGTCAGCTCTATTTTCTTGTTGTATTTTATCTTTTTACCTTTTGGTTTGACGGTGAGGTTATTACTACTATTTCTTGTGAAAGTAATACTCTGTTCTTGTGCATAATTGTTGCCCTTGACAGGAAAAAAGGAACAAGGAAACAGACTAACATTGAAAATTTTTTTAAGTAAATCTTATTGGTTTATATCATTGTTAGGCTCAGTGATGGTTTCAAGAACATTGAATATCCAGTGAGATATTCATCATATGATTTTTACATTTCTCCTCTTGAATAAATTTTGTTGTTTTAGGTCATGCCGATGTAGAAAAATCAATCAGTTGACATGATATCTATACATTCTTCTAGCAGCTTCTTCATAAAAATGGATTCTCTTGTCTACGAGGATTCTGGACAAGCTGCTTTGTATTAAGATCATATGCTTGTCACTTCTGTGCATTTAGCAATCTGCTGATTTCCTCGTAAATGAATATTTTTTGTGGTCCCAGATGGACTTGTTACTTTGTAGTGATCATTTACTTGACTGAATATATTTGTTCAACTTCCTATGTGTCGCTTGATAATTTTGAGTTCTATCTACTGATTATCCTTTTTCTTTTTATTTGTAGTTCAAGGAGACTTTCGGTGCTTTCCTATTTTGTTGCTTCGTGAGAAGATTTACATTTTATTTGTCATTATGAGCTGATGTTGTACATCTTGAACTGAACTTGAGATTTTGGTTTTGATAGTATAACTGATACCTGTAGTAGACCATCTTTTCGGTAGCAATGATGATATTTTTACCCCCTATCTATTTGCTGAGCTGAAACCAATCTTCTTTCATCGAAGTTGCATGATATTGTTTGAAATCCAATTCATGAGATAGAAAAGATGTTTAGATGGTCATGGTTATAATAAGTGCAATGGAAGGCTTGCTCCAACCGCATGGAGGAATGAAAATCCCAGACGTGTCTTACCCACTATTAGCTTTGCTAAACTAAAGCAGTACCCAGCTGTGTACTGCTGAAGCTTTCCCTCCTACATTATGGTTTATTATTAACAAGTTTCTAAGTGCTTAATGTTTTAATGTTCTGCTTTTTGTTAGTCTGTGTTTGTTGTCTACGTCTAGTTTGCCAGTAGATGCGAATGCCGAGGTTTCGATTTGAGTATCCTATCTAGTATCTGGTTAAACATGAGGCTCTTCTTAACCAAACCTGCATAGATTGGAAGCGATACACGTCTGATGTTAGTACTGAATGGTCGGTTGTTATGAATTTAGTTTGTGATTACGTTTTATTTCTTTCTCGACATTTAGTTGATGGTTGATGTTGCAACGTATCACGAAATATATTTGTAAATGAAATCCACAAAATTTTTTAAAGTTAAAGCAAAGAGAGAATCGATTAATGCTGAAGTTCCCTAACATGGGGGTTTGAGATTTTTCTAAAATTTGCATCCTCTGTAAATTTAGATGATTGTCTTTTTTTTTTTTTAATTTATCATTTGTATATATGGTTAATATGTTCAAATAAATTGATTAAACAAAAGGGTACATGTTTAGCTCCTTGTCCTTCTAATGTCAACACTATAATATTCACTAATTATCGTAACATTTTATTTTTTGGGAAGCTATTATTTTGTTGGCGAATGAAATTTTAATTAGAGAAGAAGAGAAAAGGAGGTGGGGGTTGGCGGTTTTGGGGGGGGGGGGGGGGGGTGGGGTGGGGTGGGGTGGGGTGGGGTGGTTTTATATTTGTCTTGTTCGATTAGGAATGCCATCGATATGGGTTAAGAATGGGTTCTGCAAAACTCAGTCCGATATCTTATAATACTTACTAAAATTTTATAAAGTTTTTATTCTATTTTTTAACTCGCCGTTATAGGGTTTTGAAAAACTCAGCTAAAACTTATCTCGACTTACGATATTAGTGGATGATTTCTCCAATATATAAAGTTTCTTTATTTTTTCTCATGATTTTTTATAGGAAAAAAATAAAAGAACATAAATTATGAATAAAAAAAGAAAATTGTGTTTATTTTTAATCGAAATTAATAGTTTTCTTTTTTACACATTAATCAAGATACATTATATAATTTACATATATAAATAAATGTAACCGATTAATATAATTTACATATATAAACAAATGTAACCGATTAATATGAACTTTAGGGATAAGATTAAGAGTTTTTGTATATGTACATATTATTATTTTGAAGTGGATTCTAATTTTCTGTCACATTTTTTCTAAATTTTAAAACTTGACTCGTAATTTTATAAGATTTGAAAATTAATTTCAAAACCCATTTTAGACCCTGATTTAGATTTTTCGACACATTTTTTCTAAATTTTAAAACTTAATCTATAATCTTATAGGGTTTAAGAATTAATTTCAAAACCCACCTTAGACCATTTTAACGGTTCGAAAAGGTTCTTATAAAGTTTTTAACGGTTAGAATGGGTTGAAAATCTTATAATCACCCATTCATTGGCTTCTCTAGTTTTATCAATAAAATGAATTGTTATCCTCTGAAAAAAAGAAAAAGAAAAAGAAAGAAAAGTATAGTAATAACATTTGCTGTATATGGCTTCATCTAGGAAGTAAGAAAATCTACAACCTATTTACATGTGTGCTTAGTAGTTAAGTTACTCGAAATGAACCCTCAAGTTTGCATAAATTCACGCGTTTGAGTGTTTGCTGGCATGCTGCGAGTCACTTCACAAAATGGCTCGCAGATGATATAACAATGTTCATGTATAGATACACACACTAATATACAAATAAAATGATAATTACTCTCATGAACATAATAATATTTTTTAGTACGACTTGTTAGGTAACGAAGTAGAAATTATGTCTGCGGTTTGACCGGTTCATCGAAAGCGTGTTGAATCCTAAATTTCCCCATTGACTTGTCCAATTCATAAACATCACGCCGGCCTAACAGATTGACCAATGTAAATATGTTTACTTTGTCAAGGGTGGGGGGGGGGGGGGGGGCGGTGGAAATGAATAAAACCTGTTATATCTGGAATTGAATTTTTTTTTTTCACTGAATTTTCAACATATAGGAAATAAGACTTATAAGCAGATTTCATTTACAAAACAATTAATGGAAAATATACCTAATATGTACAATCAAATGTTTTTAATCATATTCTCGTTCGAAGTAAACCCAAGCGGTGAAATTATCATATTTTTCATACTACATCAAGAAATAAATGGAGGAAAGAAAGATATCCATTCGATAATTTCACCATGTTAATGTTTTTAGGCAACTTCTTCATCTCCGAAAATAAAATAAAATAAAATAGAATAGAAGCACCTCGTAAAACATAAAAGCATGTGGGCATGCAAAGATTTCCTCTTTCGATTACCTAAATCAAGCACCTCGTAAAGGGGACCTTATTCCAATGAAATAGCCAATAGGTTCTTCTAAATTTTGTCATCTTCCAATAATACGTCGATTTCTTTTCCACCTTGATGTTAGTGTTGTTTAATATTTGTATTATACAACTCATAAATAAGATAAGTAGATCTTAGAGAACTTTTTTTTTTTTTTTGAAAAAATAATGTGGCAATTTAAGGAACCTAGAATCTTTACAATAAAGAGACTTTAATTAATATTTGATTAGCAAAAACTAGATATTATAAGATTAAAAAAAAAGATTAATATAACCCTTTTATATCACGTTTAGTATGCGTTGTATTCGATATGAATTTTTATAATTAAAAAAAGTTAAACGAATAATTGTTCATTTATAAATTATTATAAAATTTACTATTGTGATTTCTGAACTTGGTGTTTGGTCATTTTTGAAATTTTAAAAATATTTATTTATTTTGTATTACCAAAATAAATTTTTGTACCAACCATACAAATTTTTTAGCTTTCATTTAGTATTTCAAGGGTTTTTTGTCTAGCAATTTAGCTAATATGCAAATCAAATAATAGACTAAAAAATTTGTTTAATACGGTATTATAAAAACATGATAATCAAATGATAGTTTATTATGATTTCTAAGTTTTGAAAAAATTTCACATTTCACCATAAACAAGGATTTTTAAACTTTATACTTGAGCACTGTTGCCATCTCCATCTCTAATGGGCAGTCATTTGTTTCTTTTCTTTATATTTAGTCTTGACTCTTATATGTTTTTTCCCTGGACATTTTTCATTCTCAAATTTTCAGTTAAAAGTTTTTTATCTCCTTTGAGAAATTTTGTTTATAAAAGGGATGTTTCAATCCCCGTATTGTAAAAGAGATATGTTCACTATGAATTGAGTTTTTAGACCTCATTATTAATTCGATTATTAGTTTCTTATTGTATTAAAATAAATTTCGGTGAATAAGTTTTCGTTCTTTGGTTAAAAAAAAAACAGAAGAAAAAAAGTACCTTTCAAGATATTATATTTAGCCATCCTTGTCGATGATATATTAAGCTTTTGAAACAATCGTTGAAAATTGATGCAAGATTAGTCGAATTGGGTTCCATTGAGAAGAAAATTCGAAAAATCTAAAGTTAGAAACTCTAATAAACATAGTTAGTGTTATAGCTATTTGACTAAGAGAACCCTCTTTTTTTCCCCCTACATCTCCTTCTATTGTTCTCTTATTCAAATAAAATCTAGCCCCAATTCTAATACAATCAGTTTTTCTTTGCTGCACGACTACTAAAGTAAGATATTATCTTGATTTATATCCCAACATTTACATGTTTCTCTATCGAATAAATACTAAAAGCCGTTGGGCTTCATTCTGTAGTCGTGCATAATTTTTTTTTTTTTTTTTTTTGTAATGATGGTGTATACAGTATATTTTGGGGAAAAGAAAAAAAATGCAATATATATATATATTATATACATGACATCTAGAAAAATTATCTTAAAAATACTATACTTGAAATGGCCTGTACAAATTTTCCATCCGATTTTAGTACAAATTATTTTAATATACCTACATTTTATATTTTCGTATACCCTTCACTTTAAATTTAGTCGAGCCTATATATGAATATATTTCTCAACTACATTACCTTAAATTTAGTGAAGCCCATGTGGGATTTGAATTAGAAACGTATTCGGATTGTGATGTTTAGTAGACAGTTAATTTATTGTAATCAATCAATGAAATTATATCCAGTTATTTATTTGTAAGATGTTCGGTTATGTCTAACTTCAGGACTACATAGATACGTGTCTTGAATCAATATCGAAAACTGCAAATAACTTGAAATTATGAAGAAATGAAACCATCAAACAAAATATAAGTAATTAGTCAAAATAGCTAAATAGTGTTTCAAAAATAAAGAAAGTAAATCGTAAGTGATGCAGTGGTTGAGCATCCTGAGGTTCTGCATTGTCTTGTAGTTGAATCATCTAAGCCACATTCAGCTATGTAATTTATCTACCGTTTTAGCTGTAAACACTCGAAAATGATCCATGCATAAGGACCAAAGAAGGGTGCATCTACGTGACTCCCCTCGCCTATGTCATACTAAGTATCTCTAATTAACCTTCTCAATGGTGCCGCAGGGGTATAAAACTAACTAATGGAGGCCACTCCAACGACAGGGGTATGATACATAGAATCACTAAAGCTCTCTCCGAGAAATGGCTTACAAGACTGAAATCTAACTAGTCCAAGAAATGATGGCGGCGAGAAGTATAGAGAAAAAGCATCGTTGTGAATCTCTATGTTAAGTTATCTACGTCCTCAACTCTTAACTCGACGACGTCCACATGCCCTATGACCTCTATCTCTCCGTAGCTCGTTTGGTGAGGAGTCGTTTTCATCAACATCGGGATCGAGTGGAGCTAGGTCGCTTAGGTAGACCCTAATAATCCCTTAGATGAGGTAATCTACTCAATACTACTTAGATAATATGTCCTCATATGACATGTACAACACTCTATATATAAAGTTTGCCTGTATTTCAAACATAAAAGTTTGAGTTGCATATAAATTGAAAAATAAAAGTATAAACAAAAATGCAATTATGCATACTATGTACATCCAAGAAGCCTTAAACCAACATCTGCAAGTAACTTGCTAGTACCAGAGAACACAATTAGGATGTACATTAGGCAGTAGTTGAACTTGAGCTATCCGGTTTCGGTGATCCTCCTATTGTGCTATCTAAGCTACATGGTAGGTCACCCAATTTATATCTATCTTACCCATTAGGTCAATATCATGCAAGGCACGTCCTGTATCAAGGAGGGCTGAAATCTCTTACATCTTGTTAAACTGTCGAATGACACAATAAGGATAGTGCAACTCCATGATGTTGAAGCATATGAGTGGTACATGAGCTAACCATACGTCACTTCTATACCGATAATAAGCTAGCAATCTAGCTACATTATCGTGATTGTATGGAATCCAAATAACCTGAATTGATTATCAACAATGAGAATGAAAAAAGTAACAGTTACTAAATAAATAAATAAAACGGCTTCGATAAATACGTACTTGTTCCTGACACTGGCAATCAAATACATCTTTATATTGTCCAACCACATGTATAGACAGTTTAGTCATGTCAAAGCTCGCCCTGCATCAACTCATAAGTGATCAACCATTCACAGTTGTAGTAATTTGGCGACATAAGGAAGCAATGTATGGGAAATGCTCCCAATCCCAAATAGATCACTAATCTCTCATGCATTAGTCTTAGAAACCGGGCACAACTGGTGGTACAGCCACACCAAGCAAGCTGGTCCCCACGAGTATTACCTATTCATGGCGAAGTCCAATAAGAGAGAAAAGAACATCAGGTGTACAACATTATTAGACTTATCTGAGAACAACATACCCCTAATCAACTAAATGATATGTGCCCTCTTGAAGCACTGCATTGTCTCCTCATCCGCATCAAAAGGCAAATCGGTGAAGTCCTTTAACCACGACAACTTTAATCTAGCACCCTTTATGGTACTCTTTAGTGGGTAAATTCCTAATAAGCAATGATATATCTCAGCTTACTTGATAGAAGTTGTCACTCCAGTAATTGCATCGCCATCAGCTGGCAGACTTATGAGTAAAGATATATCCTATAGCGTTACTGTCATCTCGCCAGTATGGAAATAAAACATATGTATCTCCTCCCTTTATCGTTTAGTTAGGGTAGTAATCCAGTGTCAATCCAATTATATGAAGGGAACCTGGTACGCACCAATGAAACCTGACTTACTCTAGATACGAGATCATATGTAGGTCTATTGGGATCTCCTAGCTATCCCAAAGCCTAAATATTGTCTCATGTCTACAATACCTAAGCTAGTAGTTTTCCTATAACTAAGAGAGAAGAAGTATTATTACAACCAATATAGGAAATGGAACAAATTGCAAATATGTTTTTCATTTACTATTCCTTGCCTAACTACCCCACACTAACTTAAATCTATAGGATGGCTGCAAGTGAAGTTGTGACATATCTACCAATCCTAGATCCATATGCTCCTGCAAGTACAAAAGAGGAAAAAAAATCTGTAAACTTATTAGAAAACTTATATGATGAAAACAAAAAAGTAGAAAAAATAACTAATTCTTAAATACACTACCATATATATAATTAATCAATATTATCACGTATTTTTTCACATTCAATAAATGAACTGTCAATGGATCTACTCAACGTTGGTTGTCTTCCTCACTGTAGACATCTTCTCCTATTATGTCCATCCCCACCGCATAGTCTACAAGTGCAAGTTAATGGTTCCTCTCGAATATCTGTCTCATTTTTGTAATGGGATGCTATACAGGAATGTCAAGATATGACTAACTAGACTTATCAGCACATAATATGAAAGAACGTGCATATATACGTAGCTGGTTTTGTATTGTGTACCAATACCTAATGTGTGCAATACAGTCCATGTTAATTTTTCCCATAACAGGTATAGCGTGTAAGTACAAAATTTGTATGTTTACCACTTGTTGCAAGTACACCATGCGGTCTTAAGGGTAACCATATGGTTGTTCTCTCCTTTTTGCCCGTATACCATTAATCGAGGCATTGTTATGACCTTAAATATCTGCTCATTATAATAAAAAATAATGACTCGGTGACCACTTGCCACTTTGCACCACCTATCAAACTTTTTCTCCGCAAATTTTGTCAACACTTTACCAATGCCCATTTACTCCACTAACTTGATCCTATGTTTATTGAAGTAGTTGTTACAATTATAGAAAGTTTTCTTAAATAGTGTCGCAATGGCTAAGTTTCTAGCATCATGCAAAGCACTGTTATAACTTTCTGTAATGTTGGTTGTCTCATGACCAAACCGAGCTCCATCGTCATACGCCATCATCCACATCTTAAGATGTAGGCCTCTAAAGTAAGTTCTAGTATAGGGGCTCATAGTTTTAGCTTCGTTATAGTAAAAGCAAAAGTTTTGAGGTTTCAATTAGTAAGCGGCCTTCTTTATCATTTCTTTACAGTCTTTGTTCTTAGCCCAAGTGTTGAAGTTACTGATGACATACCAAATACACCACCACTAAGGCCAACCCCTTAGCCATATTACATTCTCGCCCTGTACTACAAACTAGATATTAGCATGACGATCCGAAATCAAACATATATCAACACGATCTCTTATAACATGAGTGGGCACACACATTATGAACCAACTACAACTATCGAAATATTCTTCATCAACTAGAGCTAAACCAGGTGGGATTATGTGATTCTGACCATCAACTCCTATTGTAATCAGTAATTCATGCTTGTACTTTTCCTATAGGAATGTTCCGTCGATCATAACTACAGACTTGCAATGTATAAATGTCTCAATGCCTAGTCCAAATGCCTAGAAGTCTCTATTGAAGAACATGTACTTAGCAGTATCATTGTCTCGCCATCTTTACTGTACCATAGTACCAGAATTAACCTCTCGAATCGCATTTAGTAGATGTGGGAACATCGCATACAATTCTTCTTACTTACCGTAAACCTGTTCAATCTCTTTGCACTTTAATTCCTTAATTCTCTTGATGCGAACAGTATAACCATATTGCTTGCAAATAGTTACCTGCAAGTGTCTTTCCTTAACGCTTGGTAACTCTTAAATATCCTTAATCAAAAAATAGGATAGCATGTTTGAGTCTAATTTCAAGTGGTCCTGGCTAATTGTAGGACTAAGATACATATGTAGACCCACGAACTTAGTTATGACAAAGCATCCTGCATGTTGCTTCTTACAAGCTCAGAGTCTCCACCTACAGCCTTTTTCCTAATCAACGTATTCGATAGACCATAACGTTGGTTTGGACTCCTTTACAATAAATTTATGGTGGTTCATAACATGATGCAGCCTCACAGTTGTCTGTAGATGTTTTTTACTCTCGAATTGTATGCCTACCTTCAATTAATCGTTGAAGCTTCATTTATTACCACTTATAATATCATCAATTACCAATCCATCCCTTACACTTGATGTGTAGAAGTTCTAACATCCTGACCGCGTCTACAGATGTTGATAACCCATGCCTCCAATCATTTCGTCCATGTGACCCTTGTGCTTCTTCTACTTCCTACAACCAACATTCACTTAGACTAATGTCCGTATTATAATCTGTATTATTGGAATCTTCATCAATGTCGGCGAATGCCAATTCATTCTCCACATCAGTATATTTATTTGACTCACTAGTGATTAAGTCATTAAGTTCACTAGACATGTGAGTAATGCTCGATGCGTTCTTTAGTGGGACTACTTAGGATGCGAACACCCTGATTTCAACTTATAGTCTAATATCATTGCTGTGCCATCTGACATCGTCCTCAACTGTGATAAGGGCTATCAATGATGATTTCACTTCATAAGTTTTAATATATATTTCTATAGAACGGCTAACTCCACTACACCCTACTGAGGAAGCCATTAACTGTTGCATATCATAATTATCGCTAATGGGGACGACAAAGAACATATCCTCAGTCCTACGTATGAGGAGACATTTATGAATCAGCTCAATTTAGTGTATTGTCATGTTAACTTGAAGTCGATTACATATCATTTTAACTACCTAGTCATACGTAACCACAAATGGAACTCCAACTACTATTCTTGGGCGCCTGTCATACCATACCCCATCATCTCCTTCCATAAGATTTCCGCCAACATAATAGACCAACCTCATATTATTCATTATGTAAACCAACCTCATATAATCCATTGTATACTTATTTACTATATCAACTGCATAAACTTCAACATGTGCATGTACAATTACTACCTTACGCTAGTAGACACTAATTTCTTTTTACAACTAATATTATGAAAGCTAACAAGTCATATTGCATAAAATATTAATAAATGATAATATTTATATTATTCGTTGTATCACTAATGTTTTTTTCAAAGCTAATATTATGGAAACTAATAGGTATAATTTACAATTAATTTCTTAGTAACATCATTATATATACATTATAATTTACAATAATTAGTATAATGTTTTTAAATAAGATATCACATACTTAATACGAATCAAAACAACTATAAAATTACTAGTATATAATAATATATCATCATGTATCAAGTCAAAACACTATTTCTTCGAAAAACATATACTTAAAATAAATTAAAAATGGTAAAAATTATACATTTTCGTAATAAAGTTTAAAATAACATTACATACAAACTTATACATTTATCCCATAATTTATCAATATCTAACAATGTACCATTATGCATCCAATCATAACACTATTTCTTCATAAAGCATATGCTTAAAAGAAATCAAAATGAGTAAAAATTATACATTTTCCTATTTTAATGTATAAAAAGAGAAAGTAAAGATAACGTACCAATTGTCTCCTTGTTTCTAAAAAACTTCCTACGATATTAACCTACATTACGCAGCTAATTTGATTTTACAATTGATTTATAAAAAAAACGAACCTAAATTACTGATTTGGTGAAATATTTTCTCGAATGGTTGAAAAGAGAGAAAGAGAGTATTGAAGAAATTGGGCATACATAATGGGGAAGAAGAAGGGGTCGGAGATTTATAAGCCTATGGAAATCGTCTCTTGAAAAGGTAATTTTATGTGTAGTATTCTAGAATTTTTTTTTTCCCTTTTCCCATATATTTTTGAATTTTTTTGAATCTCCATTAGTGTTGGTTTGTTTTGGTAAAGGGTTGAAATTTATTATATTATTCATTTAGGCTTGACTGACTATGTCAATAATAGGGTCTACGGATTCTGGATTATTTTGGAATGAATTAAGGAAAACTGATTTGGTGAGTTTGAAATGAAGATCATTGAACCGGCCTGTCTGCCTCTAATTTTTTCTAGGCAGGCTCATGCACTCATAAAGATGGTTACTAGCCTTAGGCCCTTTATAAGCTCATGTAGGATGACTATGGAATAAGCAAAACTCCATCTCATTTGTCAATTAGCAAGATTGATTCGACAATTATCGTCGGGTCTAAGAACCTATAAATTCTCAATCATTCCTCCTCTTTTAATACAACTCTAAAGATCAAAGTAACGGATTTTTATTGCGAGACCTCTACTCTCTAATATCAAACAAGTGTTCGAGTAAAAAATAATCTCAATTGCTCAAGAATTGCATCGTTGATGCCCTAGGTTCCTTGAGCTTCCTTAGTCTCTAAGATTATTTATTCCTCCTCCTTGCCATTCTCTCTCCAATCGTTGCATTATGTATCATCTCCACATCACTACTCTAAGATCGCATGTAATGATCACATAACCTGCATATGACCAACTCTAGTCAGAACCCCATATCTATAGTTTTATTAGAGTTACATGTATTAGTACCATAGTAGGCCCCATTGATTGAAATTCTTTTTTTTTTCATCATTGTGTATGAGTAAGTATAATTTCTAAATAAGTTTGAGGCTAGTTGCATTTTTGTTACGTTACTAGGAAGGAAAATTTCCCTATGGTTTGTGATTTTATAAGAAAGGGCTTGATGTAAGGTAATCATTGTTGCAATTTCTAAGAGACAAAGCAAAGGATAGTCAAGGGAAAAGATGCGGAAAGATTGCACATACTTCAATTGAGGAAATCTAGTCTATACAAATATTTATATGCAGAGAAGTGAGTTGGTGTTTAATACACACTAGATTATAAAGATATGATGAAATAACTATTTCTCCATTATAAAACTACTATCATATTTCTTATGTGGAATAGTTATTTTATAAAATATATATTGCTATTAAAAAGGGGAATTGTATTCCCTTCTCAATACTGAAATATAAACTATTACTTGGTTTCTTCTATAATTTCTATATCGCCTACGAGATTGTAACCTACTATCAAGTTATAAAGTATGGCGAGGATATTCATATATAATCAAGATATGTATATTTGTTGATAGATGCAGAGGGAGATTAAGATTTTTTTGAGTCTATTATGTTACTCCTTTGGGGTTAGCAGGAGGTTTGGCCCTTTAGTGGGCAAGAGGCATAAAAGTAATACTCCTTGAAGCAAATAAAAACTTAATTGTGACAGAAATAAAAAATTTAAAAAGGGTATTGTTATGCTTTATCATATGGATTTACTCTCCTACATCATTTGAAGTGAAGGGAAAGTACAACTTTGGAGGGATTTAGTGGAATTATCAGAACTTAATGGCCTATGGTTATGTGTAGCCGATTTCAATGACATATTGGCTGACTTTGAGAAGAGTGGATGGAGGGAAAGGAGTCAAAAACAAATTGAAGGTTTTAGATAAATGGTGTTTGATACAAACTTATAAGATTTGGGCTATCAAGGACAGAGATTTACATGGGTGAATAAGAGGTTTTTAGGAGTATTTGTGAAGGAGAGAATTGGTAGAGCGTTTGGATCCAATGATCGGGTTTCCATTTATCCTAAAACACAGGTCATTCATGTGCCTGCTGTAGGATAGGACCATACAGCATTGGTTGTAGATACTTTTCTTAAAGAAAAATATGGGGTAAAAATATTTAAGCTTGAGAATTACTGGAGATGTGTGGAAGGTTGTGAAGAGGTGGTCAAAAGAAATTAGGATGGAAGCTTGAGCACCGATTTTGTAGATGTCATCCAAAATCTTAAAATGTGTAGTAGAGAATTAGTGAAATGGAGAAAAGAAAAAGTACCTAATAATAAAAAAAGAGATCGAAAAGTTGACAAAAAAATTAGCACTTCTGCAAAACAGAGACATGGATGATACAATGAAGAAGAAAAGCTTACTGTGTCACAAATTAATGATCTTTGGGAAAGGGAACAGATGTATTGGCAGCAGAGATTAAGAGTCAACTGGTTAACTTAAGGGGATAGAAACACTTCATTCTTCTACCAATCAATTATTTCTAGAAGAAGAAGAAACAAAGCGTTAATAATAAAAGACATGAACAGTTGCTTGGCTGACAAGAGAAAATGACATAGCATAAGCATTTTTGAAAAATTTTTGGCAAGATTCACACGAGTAAGGGTCAGAGGCGAGAATATAGCTACTTGGATTGGCTTCAACTAGAGGTTTCAGCTGAGCACAATGGTAGTTTAGAAACTACGGTTACAAAAGAAGAGGTGAAACAGGTAGTTTTCCAACTAAGAGCCCTTAAAGCTCCAGGCCTAGATGATTTCTCAGGTATTTTCTTTCAGGCTTTTTGAGGAATTATTGGCTCTTCTATTGTCGAGGTGATTCAATCCCATTTTGCAACAGATATGTTTTCCATATCCTCGAATCAAACCAACCTTGTATTCATCCTTAAAGTTTCGATTCTGGAGTCGATAAATCACTTTTATGCAACTTTTGCTATAAAATAATTTCAAAAATTCTAGCTAACCGTCTCAAGTCCTTTTTAGGTGATATTATCTTGGAAAACCAAAGCACTTTAATTCATGATAATATTATAGTGGCACGTGAAATGTTTTATCTTTTTAGAACTAGAAAAAGGAAAAAAAAAAAAAAAAGCAAGTTGCGTTTCGAAAATTGACATGAATAAATGGGATCTTTTAAAAATAAGCTCTTCTAATTTTATTTTTTTTTCATAAAATTGGGTGTCTAAAGTGATATTTTATGTCTCGACAGTAGAATATAATGTTTTATCGAGTGGCTTATCAGTAGGAAAAATAAAACCTCCAAGTGGGCTCCGCTAAGGAGATGCACTCTCACCATATTTATTCATCTTGGTAGCAGAAATTTTGTTTAGGGTTTTGAATATTTTCGTTGAGAGGAAACTAATAAGAGGAATTAAAGTGGCAAAGAAGAGTCCGACAGTTTCTCATATTTTATTTGTGGATGACTCTTTTTCTTTTTTTTTTTAATGGATGCAAATATAGAAAATTTGAACAAGTTGAAAGAAGTCTTGGAGTATTATTGCAAGGCATAGGGATACGAAGTTAATAATCAAAAATCAAGTTTGTTTTTTCTTAAGCAAAGAGCTAATACAAGAGAAACAGAGTGAACTGGCAGAGGTGTTTAGAATAACGAGTACAGCTAAGGAGAGAAAATATTTGGGGTTGCCTACAATTTGGGAGAGAGATTGAAAACGGAAGCTCTTAAATTTGTTAAGGATAAGATAGTAGACAAGCTGCAAGGGTGGAAGAAAAACATTCTTAGTTAAGCGGGCAAAGAAATAATGATAAAAGCAGTAGCTAGCGCAATCCCAACCTACTCAATGGGTGGTATAAAGATGTAAATAGCTCGATAGCAAGATTTTGGTGGGAAAATCAGCACGAGGAAGGCGGAGTGCGTTGGGTGAGCTGGGATAAGTTAAACTTTGACAAAAGCAAGGGGAGGCCTAGGATTTAAGGACCTAAATTGGTTTAATCAGGCCCCATTAATGAGACTGGCATGACAAATCTATACAAACCCTGACGCACTATGGGTGAGATTTATAAAAGGTCTCTATATCTGGGATGTGGAGTTTAGAAAGGCAACGAAAGGAGGGAGAGCCTCCTGGGTGTAGTCAAGTGTTTTAGAGGGAAGAGATGTTCTTTTCAGCCAAGGATTGCGATAGATTGGTAACGAGGAAAGTGCAGAACTTTGGAACGACAATTGGATCCCAAATTTGATAAATTTCAAACTAAGACCAAGGAATACAGGAAATGATTCGAGTAGAAAAGTCAATTCTATCATCGGTACAGAAGGTAATTAATTGGATCTAAGACAAATAGCAGATGAACTAGTTGATGAAGAAAAGAGAAGGATAGAGGAGGTTGTTATAACTGTTCATGCTAAAGAAGACACCTTTATTTGGCCGCATGAAAGATCTGGGGATTGCTCTATTAATTCGGCGTATTTACAGATCGAGGAAGGGCTTCAACATTGACGATCTTAGAAGCGAAAGACTCGAACTTTCTTTGAAGTGGAGATACCTAATTTTTGCCATCTATAATCCTAATTTTTATTTTTATAAAAAAAGTCTTAATTTAAAAATATAAAAGTAACAAAAATTAATAAAAGATAAAAATAATAAAATTTAATGATGAAAATATAAAAAAAAATAATTATTATTATAAAGAGTTTCGTAGATTTTTAGAAAATAAATTAGAGTCATTGGTTTTAGTTTTAATTTAGTTAAAATTTTTATTTTAAGGAATCGAATAGTTTAAGTATAATTTAATTATACTGAATATCAAGACACAGGCCAATGAAGTATCGAAATATTTAAGTTGGATTTAATCGGAGGTCATGGGTTTCGGACCCTATAAACAACACACACGTACAGAAAACAGGAGGACATTCAGATAGTAGGAATTCAGATCACAAAACAACACAGCGACTAAAACACAATCCGGTGAACTCCATTGTCAGAATCCGACGAACCTTGCAGAGTCACCGAACCTTACTACTGTTCAACAGGAGCTTCACGCCGTAATAACCAGACCCTCAACGATACTTTGCAATAGACACGACCACACTACATACCACAAGCCCCCATACACAATTGCACGTCCAACACAATACGTCCACCTGATTGAGGCTAGTCCCTATCCATAATCCGATTTTTAGCCAATATCCAATTCCACGCCGTAAGACTAAACACCCTCAATCCAATTCGCAATGGCCAATTCACCCAAACCAATGTCTTGCCTTTCCAAAATCCATCCGAAGTCCTGACGAGTTCAATCCGAAGTCTTGATGAGTTTAATCCGATTATCAATCTTCGTCAATTCGAAGTTCCTACCGTAACTCACCGAAGCCTCATCACTTGACGTCCGAAGTTAATACAACAATTTAACGTCCGATTCCAGAGCCCCTTAACGCAGTAGTCACGACTCCAGGATAGCCCCTACCCCCTACACGACGTGGCCTTAAGTCCTTGCCCCCTGTACGACGCGACATAGCCCAGTGCAGTAACAATACAGTCACATTTCACTGGTGTTCGCAGCCCTCTGGCCAAACACATTGGATAGTTGCTATATTTCGCATACTTCACTGCATATCACCAACGCCTGATCCGCGAGTAAGCAATTCCACTGCAGAGCAATCAGGTTAGTTTTTTTTTTTTATATTTATCTTCTTGTTTATTATATTATATTATTACTATCGTATTATTAGTTCCATAATTACTTAGCATAATATATGTATATATGAATAATATTAGTTGTGGAGATTTATTAGTATTGTTTTTTTTTTATATATATATATTAGAGTTTATAATATCACTAACTTATTTAGATGTATACTTATTAGGTTGTAATATATATATAATATATATATATTAATGTAGGATTTTTAGGATTAGATTTTTTTTAGTAATCATCACATAGAGAACTATTTATTTATTTATTTATTTTTTTATTATTAACATTTCTCACATAGAAAATCATTTGCAAAATAAAAATTAATAACATAAAAGACCCTTTTAAAAATAGGATTTTAGAGTATTTTTATAAAACAATAATATTCAAGAGTTAGGACCCCTTTTAGATTTTTGAAAAATAAATCGAATAAATTAAAAACGTAAACTCGAGTAATTGTTTTAAAATTAAAATAAATCAATACACTAAAGATTTTTCTAAAGAACTATGATCGTCTAATCTCGAGTAGCGGGTACGTAAGTACCTTCGGGGTGACGATAAAATATGTAAAAATTTAAATTCTTTTTTCTTTTGATTTTATTTATTTATTTATTTTTAAATATTGTAATTAGAAAAATAATCTTAATTTCGGTAAATAGATAGTGATACCCGTTAAGGATTTAATAGGTTAGTCTCCGAACTTGGAACCCTCTGGTTCTTCATTTAAAATTGAAATAAAAAACCGATAGCCAAATCATAGTCAATCCACTCAATTGGTTACAGTTTTTTTTTTCTTTACCCGACTTCGGTCGGGTGGCGACTCCAAAGATTGTTTTCAATAAAAAACCGGAATTTCTCAATTTCTTTAATCGAGGATTAATACTAAATGGGTTAAGATTTAGTATTAATCAGGAAATGAAAAAATTAATTTTAAATAAAATAAATTGAAAAATTAGGCTCGACATAAGTCTCAACATCTAACCTAAGATTCGCCATTTTGTATGGAGAGTGTAAATAATTCTCTTCTTGTCATGAAAAACTTACATTATAGACAGATTAAACAAAACCCTAATTGCTTCATCTGTGGAGAAATGGAAAGTGAAGAGTACGCGCTTCTTCAACGTAATTGGGTTGGATGGGTGCAGTTTGGTTTGTTAGATTTGCATATCAATAGAGATCAGATCCAAAGCTTTTGGAATTGGTTAAGCAGCATTACGATAGGAAAGCAAGCAAAGGAAAAGTTAGAGACTGCTTCGAAAGTAATGAATGGCGTGTTAGGTCATCTGGCTAGAGAGGTGTAAGGGGTTACATGAATCTAAAGAAGTGAAGGCAAATGCATGTGTAGGAAGGATTAAAGGGGCATGGAAGGAATGGGTTGAGTCGACAGAAAAGAAATTGAAAAATTCCGATCAAACTGAGAAGGAAGATAGGGGAAAGTGGAAGCCAACCATGAATCACCTGCTAACGATTAATGTGGATAGCTCATGGGTCCCAGGTGGAGTGGCTGGCATCATTGCTGGAGTGGTTCGTGATAGGTACGGAAAATTGGCCTTAGGATTTGCTAAACGCATCATTAGGCCTTTGGTAGAAACGATGGAGTGCTTGACCATTCGTGAAGCCATTTGTTGTACTCAGCGAGAAGGGTGGGTGGCAAGACTTTGAAGTGGAATCAGACACGTACGCAGTGGTAAAGGCTATTATAGAAGATATTAAAGCGATTTGTTTCAAACATGTTTCATTTTCTTTTGTGTCTTGAGAAGCTAATAGTGTCGCTAATTGAGTAGCCATTGTTGCTAGAAGAGGGATGTACCCTTCAAACCGGTGGTTACTCCAAGTGGCTTTTGAAAGTTGTATGATGGTTATTTGAGTTCAAATGAATTTTTTTTTTTTGGAAAAAAAAAAGTGAAATGATAATTATTACTTTTTATTCAATTTCTTAGAAATTATAATTTATTTTTGCTTTTTGTACCTATCTTTTATATAATTAAATTAATTTTTATTGACTAATATAATCTTTTTGCACCACATGCATTGCAGTCACTCTTTTGTAAAAGTAGAAAATCTAATTTATAAGAAAATTAGTCTTTTGATCTAATCAGGAAACCTTACAAACTAAAAAGATAGATTTGATATGAAAATGGGTAGATACCAAATAACAAAATTCAAATCATTGATCTATGTGCATTATTCCTATCAATCTTTTTATTTTTTTCATTCATTGGAATTTGCAATTTACAAAATCATTGATACATACATCAAAAAAGAAGTTCAAATGGACGTAAATTGATAATGCCTTTCTGTTATATAAATAACTATATATATTTACATTTTATGGTGTCCTAAATTAATTTTTTAGTAACAAACTTTTAAAATTTCCTTTATGCTTATATTTCTCATAATTGGCAGATTCTAACCTTTTATTAATAAAATATGTCGCTATGCAATATTCATATTAAAAAATATACGCGTGATATAATAACATTTGGTATTCATAAGAAACATAACACTTAAAGCATTTACATATACTTAAGGTTATAAACGAGTTAAGTCGAGATAATATAATACTAAATTCAAACTTGACTCGAATGAAAAAACTTGAAACTCAAACTTGACTCGAACCTGATTAAGCTTTAGTTTATAAAGCTCGAGTTGAACTTAAAATAAAACTTACTAAACTCAAATTCAACTTGATTAAGCTTGTTTAAACTTAATAATCTTAAAAGATGTTATAAGTTAAATTAAAATTACAATAATATTTAAAATTGACTCAAAATCAACTAATATTTAAATTCAATTCAAATTCGATTAGACTCGTGAGCCAAGCATGCTTATTAAGCCATGCATTGCAAAGTTAAGCTTACTTAATAAGCTACTCGAGTAATTCAAGCTCGAACTCGACTTGATTGTAGTTGAGTTAAAATCGAGTAAATGTTGAGTGAAATTCAAATAACTTATAAGTATGTTTATCTCATTTACACCTCTACATTCACTATATCTTCACGTATTCATCAAGACACAAGGAGTTTAGTAATGTTCCTTCTCCATTGTACAATATGTCTTCTCTAAGAAACGTTCCTTTATTTTGGAACATACTTTTGTGGTTCTCTCTCTTTATTTTATAGTTTTGATTGGTCAAATATTTCAATGGGACTCAAAAAAACTTTTAGAAAATGTTAAAGAGTTTTTGTGAAGAAATTCATAGATAAAATAATAAGCTTTTAATAAGAGAGATTCCTAATATATTAATGTGGTACTTATAAATATGAAACAACTTTCTTAAAAATACTTGTGGTCTTGTAGAGTTTTGTCTATTCAAGGATATCCAATAAAGATGTAAGAGTTGTACGCTTATTTCAAGCAACAATTTTGGCTCATTCATTTAGCATGGTAAGTCTTCTCAATTCCATCCTATTCATAAAAGCTTATTTGATAAATAAGATAAAAATTAGATACAAAAGGACATTTATTCGTACACTTCTCTACATTTTAGAAATTTATCACTTGTCTTTCAGTCTTAATTAACCAACTCAAGATGGGTCGACTTCTTAGTCAGGGACGTACGCAGAGGGATCCAGATTTATTTTAATAAGGTTAATATTAGAATCATTTATAGAAAAATATTCACTTGTTATTACAATTATATTACATATTGTATGTATGTGTATATGCATATATGATTTTGTTGGTGATTATACTTGGAATTTATTTTAAATTTTATAGAATGGAAAAATTCTTTTAAAAAATTATTAAAAATACTCAATGCTTTTCTTAAAAGGTTAAAAGAATAAATGTTCTACCTTTTCTTTTAATATATGTACTAATTGAAATATAGTGTAGACACTTGATTTTTTCTCCTATAATTATAGTTATAGTTTTATAAATAGGGTCCTAACTCAAAAATAAGAAAAATAATAAATAATAAAAATTGAAAATGATAAAATACCCAAAAAATGAAAAATGAGAAAAGGAAAAAATTTTAAATTTTTTTAGGAAGTAAATTATTTTAGGGACAAATAGCTTTAGTTTTAACGTAGTTCAAATAATTATTTTAGAGAGTTACGTGTTTTAAATATAATTCAATTATATTAAAAATTAAGATACAAGCCAACGACCTAATGGATAAGCACATAGACTTGTCATTAGATATTAACTAGCAATTTTAGGTTCGAATCTTACTAGGTACTTATCTATCTTTTATTTTTCTATCTTACATTTTGCGAAAACCGATTGAGTGAATAGGTTTCAAATCTAAATCTTTTAATCATTTGTGATATTCAAATCTAACTTGATTTATATCAAATCCGATTTAAATCGTTATAAAAAATTTAAATTTAATTTAATTTTTATCGAATCGAGTTTAAATTGATATAAATGATTTAAATTTTATTTGATCTGTATCAAATCAGATTGGGATTAATATAATAGATACGATTTGATACAATTTGTTCATGCAGCATAAAAAATAACACAATTACACACTTCTAAACAAAAATTGAAATTCTTTTCTTCATCCTTCATATTCACAATTACCCACTGCTATTCACAATCAAGCACCCGACTGACCACCGTTGCTGCAACTTGTAGCAAAACAACAAACACCGTGGCCCCACACACAGTCATATGCCACAACAGCCCCCTCACCCTTAGCCCTATCCTCACTCGACGAACGTACTAGAACTAACGCTGTTAACACCCCATATTGTCACTATTGAACAATATCCACACTACTCACCGTACTCGTCTGGAATACAGCACCACGCCGTGCAAGCCCATACTCTAAAGCCATTATACTTTATGCAGCCAATGCCCTACGATCACCGCTGAAGCCTCATTTACGCTGCTGTGCATGTAACCAACACACACACGAATTTAGCTTCTTACCGTTACTCTTTGCACCGATTGGTCGCCAAAACAGCAAGCCCCCAAGCCTCGTTCAGTAGATCACTCAACGGCTCACAGCCGTCCCCAGCTATGCATGTCATCGATCAAACACAACCACACTTCACCCAAGTTGACCACGATAGTAACAAACGCATCACTCCTACACACGAGCACAACCGCCATCCTCTGAAACGCATCTATACATAGACCGCCGCAGTAAGCGACTGATACTAGTAAGCAACCAACGCTAGCAGCAACCCGACACCAACTCAAGATAACATCAATTCCCATGCTGCAGTCATGCATAATAGGAACAACAATCAGGTTCGATTGCTACATTATTTTTTGTTTGATTATTATTATTATGTTTTAGTTCCTTAATTATTTAATAGTATATATATGTCAGTTTAGGAAACTTTTAGTATTAGTTTTTACATTAAGAAAATTTCCTTATATTGTTAAATTATTTAGGTAGATGATTATTTAGTATTAATATAGATATAAAGCAATATAGATATTGGATAAGGGATTGTTAAGTTTAGTTTTATGTTATCTATTAGTACACATAATAATATATATGAATATGTTAGTATAAGGGTTTTAGTATTGGTTCTTATATAAGTGTATTATATGAAATTATTTTATTTTGGTAAATAGTTATATATATTAGTTTAGGAATTGTTAGGATTAGTTATTTTTTATGATTTAGTCTTGTTTAAGGATTTATCATATAGAAAGTAATTTTTTCTTTAAATAAAAAAATTAATAAAAGACCTTTTTTAAAAAAATAGGATTTTTTTAGAGAATTTTCATAAAATAAAATTACTCAAAAGTTAAGACCCCTTTAGATTTTTTGAACAAATTGAATAAATTAAAACGTAAATCTGATCGATTTTCAATATTAAAATCAACCAACACATTAAAGTTTTTGGGAAAAAACTATGATCGTCTGATCTCAGCTAGCGGGTATGTAAGCGTCTTCGGGGTGACAATAAAATCTATAGAAAGTTAGGTTCTTTTTTTTTTCTTTTGGTTTTTTTTTTTCCTTAAAAATTATTATAATTTGAAAAATAAACCTAATTTCGATAAATAAATGGTGGTACCTATTAAGGTTTAATTGGTTAGCCCCCAGATTTAGATTCCTCTAATTTGTATTAAATTGAAATCAAAGACCAGTAGTCAAATCGTAATCAATCTATTCAATTGATTATAGTTTCTTTCCTTTTCCCGACTTCGGTTGGGTGGCGACTCTAAAATTTTTTAATAAAAATTAGAATTTCTCAATTTCTTTAGACGGGGATTAATATTAAATAGGTTTGGGTTTAATATTAATTAGAAAGTGGGAAATCAAATTAAATAAAAGAAACTAAAAATTTAAGCTCGACATATAACAATCAACTTATTAAGAAAAATAAAGTCAATGTATAAAACTTGTATAAATTTTGTTTTCAATAAAAATATATTAGAAAATATTTGAATAGGAAATTGTAAATAGAGCAAAAAGAGTAAATAGACATAAATATAAGTATATATTAGAAAATATTTAAATATGAAAATGTAAGGAGAGCAAAAAAGAGTAAATAGACATAAATATAAGTTTCTTCAATCGTTTAACACTTCAAATTCATTTACATAACATTAGTTGTAAAAGAAATGTTACTAACAAAATTGTAATTGGTATTATTTACTAGTAATTTATGGGATAAGATTGGAATAATTATAATATAGGTAAAGTTTTGATTATTTACGGTGTATTATTTATAAAAAATTACAATTCAAGAAAATTTATTTAATTAGATATAATTTTGTAATAATGAATTTAATACTATTAATTGTTTTGCAAAAAAAAAAAAAAATTGGTTAGAAGAAAACAAAAAGAAAATGCCAATTATGTAATAAATACATATTGAAAAAATAAAATACTATGAATGGGATTTGAGCCCATGACCCATTGTTTAAAAACCATGACCTTAGCTA
Source organism: Lumnitzera racemosa (assembly GCA_024138005.1). Taxonomy (NCBI): domain Eukaryota; kingdom Viridiplantae; phylum Streptophyta; class Magnoliopsida; order Myrtales; family Combretaceae; genus Lumnitzera; species Lumnitzera racemosa. Next base: position 18,078,078 of record JAMXBC010000009.1, read on the forward strand.
CACTCAACATTATAAAATAAATAACTCTTTAAAAAATATATATAATACATACTTTTTTATATTTAAAAAATAAGTTCAACCACTCCACTCCAACCCCCTCCTAAGATCCATCCATGTTCTTGATCATATTACTATTAAACTTGAAGTTTATATGTCAAAATCAAATTAAATGAATTGAATCTTCAAAGAACTCAAACCTCTAAAAGAATGAAAATTAATGTGTTGATTGAATGATCAACTAATTCATGTACACAAAATCTAACGGCGTGTTTAGTTAGGGAGAATGGCAATTCCCCCTGTATTTCATAATAATATCAAATTGCCACGTTCACTTTGGAATTTTTGCTTTGCATCACAAATTCGATTGAATGCCAATGCAGCTTAATCACGGAATTAGGATTCTCAACATCAACACACGAATCTCAATTCCTCTACAAAACAAGAAGCCAGTTTCCATATTTACCCATAGACAAATTTTAAAAAGACAAGAATTGCCCCTCTTCTATAATTCAATCCCTATCTAACATTTTCACAAGAAAAAAATCGTCCTTCCCAATTGCTATACTTCTTTCATCATTATGGACTTATCCTAACACTGTCTCTCATTTCTCTCTCAACTTTGAAAGGAGCATATTGTTTTTCTCTCTTACCTCTCTCGTCACTCCCCATCCTCTTCTCTCCCTTATGTTGCCTTTTGTAACGGATCTTCGTAAGACTTTGAAAGGGGAAAATGTAAAAGAAGTTGTCAAATGGCTAATTATGGTCACCGAACTTGAAGGTTACAAAAGGAACATTCAATTACATTAATTTCTTCCCTGAAATCTTTAACTCCTTCCCTGACATCTCGACATACGCTAGGTTGTATTGATCTTTAGGTTAGGTTCCATCGATTTCTTTAGAGTTTAGGGTTTAGGATTCAAATCGAGAGATGTTGTGACAGTATTGTTAAACTTAGAAGTTTTCATTTTGTAATTTTGATGAGAACAAATAATTAATCAAATATTGCTTCAAAACCGATTTGCAAATTCTTATAAGAACTATATCCTTTAAGGAAATACAGTTAATTTAGGGATTGCCTTTGTAAATTATTAAGAATTGATTCTATCTTTGAGTAAAAGAAGAAGAAGTAATCAAGTATTATTCAAGTGCATCTTTTGGTTACTCTGTCATGAATTGTCCAGCTGTTTGTGCTAGAACCAGTCGGCTGGTTCCTTTAGGTATTATGTGAATAGTGGCAGGACAAGGATCATTCGGCTGGTTATGCTAGAACTAGCCGGCTAGTTCCTTCAGGTATTATGTAAATAGTGGTAGGACAAGGATCGTTCGGCTGGTTGTGCTAGAACCAGCCGGCTGGTTCCTTCAGGTATTATGTGAATAGTGGCAAGACAAGGATTATGCAGCTGGTTGCTCATGAACTGACCGGCTGGTTAATGAAAGTTAATAAGCCCTGTTAAACTATGCAGCTAGTTGCCCATGAACTGTTTAGCTGGTTGATGAAGGTCAGTAAGCTTATTTGAACTATGCGATTAGTGATTTAAGGACCATCCGGTTGATGACATCAATTGAACAAACCGTCCGGCTTGTCTATACAGAAACTAGCTGTTATAATGCATTTAACGCAAATTGTACAAGACCAATGGTTGGATTTTTATGAAGGCATATAAATGCGACTTTGTTAGCAGATAAAGGACAATTAATAGAGATATATTCCTGCAATTATTCCTCTTATCTACTTGTACTTAATTCCAATTGTCTTGTGCTCATAATTTGTAATCCTTTATAAACTCTAATGTAATGCCAAGCTTCATATTTGCAACTTCTGATTAAGAGAGCACTACACTAAGTGTTTGTGAGATCAAAACTTGTTGGAGATTGGGTATAGGCACTTGTGCCCTTGAGATTGATATTAATAAATCCGTGTGTAAAGACTTTGGTTGAGGCATTAGGTGATCGTAGAGAGTAGGAGGTGATCTAAACTCTATGTTAAAATTTCGAGCTTGATTTCTCTATCCCTATCTCTTTTATTTTCAGCATGTTTCATTGATTTATTATTATCTTAATTTGTCTCATTGTTGGTCTATGTCAATATTGCATTCTCTTAGTTCCTTAATTTAAAGAAATTGGTGTTAAAAGTTAAATTTTGGCATTGAAGTCAATTCTCTTCCCCCCTCTCGAGTTCCTAATGTGGTATTTCATTTGGTATCAAAACTAGTCTCTATAATTTGTATTGCTTAATCGCATTATAGAGTAAAGATCATGGTACTAAATACACTAAGATTCATGGAGGATCAAGCTATAAATAGGCCGCCATTTCTCACTAGTGGGAATTATCCCTATTAGAAATGTAGAATGAGAATTTTCGTTAAGGTATAAAATAGAAAACTATGGGATGTAATTGAAAAGGGGCCAATTAAAATTGAAGGAAAGGAAGAGAATGAATATATCAAAGATGATTGGAAAAAAGTAAACCTAAATGAAACAGCAATGAATATATTGCATTGTGTTATGAGCGAAAATTATTTCAATATAACTTGTACATGTACAAACGCTAAGGAAATTTGGGATGAGTTACAAAGTACATATGAGGGCCCATCTAGAGTTAGAGATACTAAAATAAGTTCGTTATGTAGAGAATTTAAGAATTTTAAAATGCTTTCCAATGAGACCATAGATGAAATGCATAAAAGATTTATTACCATCATTAATCCATTAGTGGTACTTGGTAAGAAATTCTTTAACTTAGAAATTAATTCAAAAATTCTTAGATCTCTTCCAAAAGAATGGGAAGCCAAGAGGATCGCCATTGAAGAAGTACATGATTTAGAAGCTCTATCAAAAAAACAACTTCTTGGTACACTCAAGACCCATGAGATGATCAAAAGACATGGAGAAGAATCCAAGAAGAAAACTATAGCTCTTAAAGCCACCGATTGCACTATAAGTGATGATGAGGATGAGAGTTATGATAATGATGAAAAAATGGCAATGATGACAAGGAAATTTAAGAAATTCGTAAAATTCAACAAGAAACTAACGAAAGACAAAGTTGATGGTGGGAATACTTTAAGACCTAAAATGGAAGAGAGGGATGTCAAGAAAGGAGATAAGGGTTCGAGAAAGAAAACCATGGTGGCCACTTAGAGCGATAGTGATTGAAGAGACTCAGATAATAATCTTTGCCTCATGGCTTTGGATAATGAGGTATGTACCACATCTCAATCTTCTTACAATGAGTTGAAGGAAATGTATAATGATCTTTTGAAAGATTTTGGAAAAATACAAAAGAAGAATAAAATTCTCAAACAATGATGTATGAAGTAGGGAATGAATTTGATGTGTTCAAACTTAAGTACAATAAGATAGTTGAGGAAAAAGAAAACTTTGAAGAGGATAATGAATACTTGAGAATTGAGAATGAAAAATTAAATATTGGGTATGATGTATTAAGGAAAGAAAATGGTGAATTAAGCAAAACAAAATGAGAAAATCATGAGTGAAAATAAAAGAGCTATTTAAAGAAAACAAAGGAATAAAATCAAAAATCAAAGTACTTGAAAATGAGGATGCTAGTGTAGATAAGTTAGCAAAGTTGGAAGTAGAAAATGATGTGTTGAGATCTAGCCTAAATGATTCAAGGAAAATAATAGCCAAGTTTGTTGAAGGTGAAAAGAACTTAAATAAACTCTTAGGACAACAAAGAAATAGCCTCGAGAAAACCAAAATTGGTTATAACAAAAACCATATGTACAAGTCCTATAAAAGTTACTTTGTTAGAGCAATCGGTAAAACTTATAACTATTGTGGTAGCCATGGTCATATTGCTTACACTTATGAAATAAGAAGAAATGCCAACTTGATTCATAAAGGAAAGATGGGTTAGATCCCTAAAGGACATAGTCTTATTGCTACATTTAACCCAAAAGGACCTAAACTCAAGTTGGTACCAAAAATAATTTTTATTTTTGTAGGAATCTTCAAAAAAGAACAACAAATGGATTTTAGAGAGCGGTTTTTGAAGACATATGATAAAAAACGCTACTAAATTCACCATATTAATCTTGAAAGATGAAGGAAATGTTACCTTTAGGGATAATAGAAAATCAATTGTCTTGGATGAAGGTAGCATTCTTATTAACAATGATCTCGTCATTAAAGGAGTATTATTAGTTGATAATCTTAGGCATAACTTACTTAGTATTAGTCAATTGTGTGGTGGAGAATATAAGGTTACTTTTCTAGCAAATAAATGTATCATCAAAAGAATTGACAATGATTAAAGTAGCTTTGAAGGATATAGATAAGGAAACGTTTATAAAATAAATATCGGCAATTTTACAAATCAAATGAAACTTGTCTATTCATCTAAAATAATGATAATTGGTTATGGCATAGAAGTTTAGGGCATGATAGTATGGAAATAATCTTTAAACTTGTTAATAAGGTCTACTAAAAATTAATTTTCAAAAAGATAAGGTATGCTAAGCATGCCAACATGGAAAACAAACCAAAAACTCTTTCAAACCAAAAGATGTAGTCTCATCTTTTAAGCTACTACAACCACTACATTTGGACTTATTTGGCTCTACATAAACTTTAAGTTTAGGAGGGAAAAGATATATCTTAGTCATTATTGATGATTTCTCTAGATACACATAAACTTATTTTCTTGCAAATAAGAACGAAACAAATCATGTGTTCTTTAAATATTGTAAGAAAGTCCAAAATAAAAAAGGCCTTATAATTGCTTCTCTTAGAAGTGATCATAGGGGAGAGTTTGAAAACATTGAAATGAATAATTTTTGTAATAAACATGGGGTAGAGCATACATTTTCGGCTCCTAAGACTCTATAACAAAATGGAGTTGTCGAAAGGAAAAATAGGATCTTAATTGAAATAGCTAGAACAATGTTATGTGAAAATAATTTGCTAAAGTATTTTTACGTGGAAGCCGTTAATACTGTATGTTATATTTCAAACCGTGTTTTCATAAGATCAATTTTAAAGAAAACCTCCTATAAACTTTGGAAAGGAAGAAGGCTTAACATCTCTTATTTTCACCCTTTTGGTATCAAGTGTTTTGTCCTCAATAATGGTAAAGAACAACTAGGAAAGTTCGACTCTAAATTGGATGAGGCTGTTTTTCTTAAATATTCACTAACAAGCAAGGCATATAGAATATTTAATAAAATAACTCTAGTTGTTGAAGAATCTATACATATTTATTTGATGATTCTCTATTTTCATTGCATGATATATCTCAGAATGACATGATTGATACAAGTGCTCATTTGGATAGATTAGACTTAAACAATAACCAAAATAACGATATTGATAAAGATGTCACTAGGGTAGATAATAATATGGATCAATCAAATATAGATCTTCTTAGAGAATGGCAATTTGTTAAATATCACCCTAAAGAACTAATTATTACAAGATCATCACTAAAAAACATAAGCAACTTAGTATTCTTGTCTCAAGTTGAGCCTAAGAATATTGATGAAGCCCTAAAAGATGAATGTTGAATACAAGCAATGCAAGAGGAGCTTAATCAATTTATTAAGAATGAAGTATGGGATCTAGTTCGTAGACTTAGTAATAGACTGGTAATTGGAACAAAATAGGTTTATAAAAACAAATTTGATGAAATCGATATAGTAACTAGAAACAAGACTAGGTTAGTTGTTAAAGGCTATAATCAAGAAGAATGGATAGATTTTGATGAGACATTTGCCCCGGTTGCAAGACTAGAAGCTATTAGGATGCTTTTGGCATTTGTGGCTCATAAAGAATTCAAACTACTTTAAATGAATGTCAAAAGTGCTTTCCTAAATGGCTTCATTAAAGAAGAAGTGTATGTAGAACAACCTTTGGGTTTTGAGCATAATGAGTTAACTAATTATGTTTATAAACTTAATAAAGCCCTCTATGGGCTTAAATAAGCTGTTAGGGCTTGGTATGAGAGGCTTAGTAACTTTCTAATAGAAAATGGATTTATAAGAGGAAAGTTGCACATAACATTATTTATTAAAAATCACAATTCTTGTACATTGATTGTTCAAATTTATGTTGATGACATTGTGTTTGGAGTTACTAATATGAATCTTGTAAATGAATTTATAGAGTGTATGAAGAAGGAATTTGAAATAAGTATGATGGGAGAACTCAATTACTTCTTAGGTCTCTAAGTTAAGCAAACTGACAATGGAACATTTGTAAATCAATCTAAGTATACAAAAGAGCTTTTGAAACGTTTTAAAATAGATAATTATAAAGTTAGGCCTACTCCTATGAGCACAACCCTAAAATTAGACAAAGATGAACATGGAAAATGCATTTGCAAAAAGCTCTATAGAGGAATGATAGGAAACCTATTGTACTTAACTGCATCTAGACCGAATATTATGTTCGCCGTTTGCTTATGCACAAGATTTCAATCTTGCCCGAAAGAATCTCACTTGATTGTAGTAAAACGCATCTTCAAGTATCTAGCAAGTACTATTGAAATCGACTTGTGGCATCTTAAATACACTTCTTTCAATCTTGTAAGATATTCCGATGCTGATTTTGCTAGATGCAAAGTTGATCGAAAAAGCACAAGTGGCACATGTCACTTTTGAGGAAACTTTCTAATATCTTGGCACTCTAAGAAACAAAACTCCGTAGTACTCTCTACTGTCAAGGCTGAATATGTGGTTACCAGTAGTTGTTGTGTACAAATTCCATAGATGAAGGAAATGTTACAAGACTTTGGGCTCATTTTTTCCAACATCCCAATTCAATATGATAACATAAGTGCCATTAAACTAACAAAAAATCCAATCCAATACTTAAAGACCAAGCACATTGAGATTCAACATCATTTTATTAGAGATCATGTTCAAAATAATGATGTATGCTTGTAGTTTATAGATACAAATAATCAAATAGCTGATTTTTTTACTAAATCCTTAAGTGAAGATCGCTTTTGTATCTTAAGAAGAGAGTTAGGCATGATTGAGCCAAATGAGTGTTAAGATCCATAAACTTGAAGAGTGACCTTGGTACATTTCTTCAATTTCTCTCGAATCTGATTAAATAGTAACCTTTTGAGAAAAATAGTTAACCAATTGATTAGTTGCAATCAACTGTATGTACAACTGAATTGCATATCCTGGCTCAGAATGATACCTTATATCATTTAAACGGTTATGGCCCAATCGTTCGGACAATCACAACAGGCTTCTCTCTCTTTTTAAAATTCTGTACGTAATCGTCCAAACTGTTCCATCTAACCATAGGTATGGTTGCTTTAGGGGTTCTGAGCATAGAACACCCCTTCGGATCGTCCAAATGGTTACATTAAACCTTGGGTAAGGTTGTTATGGGCACAGAACACCCCATTGGACCGTCCGAACAGTTCCCTATAACCGTAGGCACGATTCCAATAGCTGTCTCCAAAAAATGATTTTTTTATTCTTAACTATCTAAACAGTCTTCCCAAACCGTTCGAATGGTTCACATTGTTACAACAAAAATAAAAAAAAGGAGGGTTTGACATTTTCCATTTCACTTCTTCCCTCTTTCCCATAGTCCGCACTTTCTCTTCTCCTCCTTCAACTGATCCGACAACACCTCTCCACTACCTCTCTCTCCTTCTCTTCTCTACCACCATTCACTTTCTCTCTCCAACATACACTCCGTCCACCAATCTTAACCTTAACTCTCTACTCTTAAAACCCTAACTCCATTTCTTCTTATGGCCAGACGAGGAACTCGTGCTTCCAATAGTTACAACTGAGGATGAGGACGACAAGCCTTATCGGCTCCATTTGACGCTCATCTTTTTCTTACCCTCCGCTATGCCCAAAGGTATCAGAAATTCCACCTTATGAAAATTGATTATGGACGTTATTTTCATGATGATGTTCTTCGTGCATTTGGGATTCCTGATATGGAAGGGGTGATTACCAATCACATTTTAGATACTATGGATATTCCTAATATTGTTAATGAAGAAGCTGTAAGATTGCAATCTCTCTGATGATCATGACAGAAATGGCAATTTACTTGTGGGGATAGATACTAGTGAGTACAGGCAATTATGGTTATATAGCTATCTCTATGGTCGGGAAATAGATATCATTAGGAATGATATTTATAACATCATTGGAGTTGAGGCTGGTGTTGCCTGGTATATGGAAGGAATAGACATTATTGGTTTTGCACTCTATGAAGATGTTTTTCAAGAGTGGCATATTGGTGAACACAATTGGGGCACATAGGCGAAATCTACGAGCCATTAGATTACCACTTCATTATCGGATCTTTCATCTTTTCCTTTGTTACAACTATTGTCCCCGAAGTGGTGGACATGAACACGTCACAAAGGGAGACCTATGGCTATTGGGCTATATTCATAATGATGGACGAATTGAGTATGCTGATTTGATCTTCTACTGCTTTGACATGGTAACAAACAAATCAAAGCAGGCTGTTCTTTGTTGTAGGAATCTTGTGACTTAGCTTCTACTAGCTAAAGGGGTTATCTTTCCTACTCCTAGCATAACTCCCCATACTGAACCCTTTACCATGCGTCACATTAGTAAGAGTAGATGGAAATTAAATACGAAAACTAGCTGGGTTCACAAAGAACCTCTATCCCCTTTCACTGGCGCTACTTCTCAAGACCTTGGTGAGCCTATTAATGAAGAGGATGTCGACCCAATTGCCCCACTTGCTTAAGATGTTCCTCAGGACAAAGATACTCATGTTGGTGATAATATTTCTCCCAGTACCTTCGCTTTTGCTCCTCCTACCGGTCATTCTCATCAGAGTCCCCAGGCATCTATCTACACTTATATTGACCAGATGGAAGGTCGCCTTTACACCTACATCAATGATAGCATATATCAAATGGAGCAACAGGTCTCACGTCGACAAGATCATATCTTTTACTTACTCTTTCAACATTTCCAGTTCCTATATCCATTCCCTCCACCAACTTTAAGCCCTTATGCTCAGCTACTACCTCCTCCTCCCGGGCTGTTTAGTAGCTCTACTCCTCCTCTGGATGCTCAGCTTTTATTTTTATTTTTTTGTACTCAGACTTAGCTTCTGTATTTATTTCCCTTGCTATTGCTTTAACTGGATCTAGGCATTTCGGCCTTCTCCTTGTATGAACCTTAGTTTTTTGTGCTATCTCCATTTCTGGCTTTATCAAATTATAGTATTGGGTTCATATTGTTTATTGTGTTGTCCCTCTTTATTACTTAGAATGTGCCCTAGCACGTCTCTCTTTCCTCTTACCCTTTACTGCCTAGATTCTCATCCTTTTTATGAGGCTAAAGGGAGAAGACTTACGACTTCAATCACCTAAGAATTTGTTGAGCGAATTTGTTTGCAAATTGAATATGCTTAAAAGTGTCCAAACTAATTATTTTTGTTTGAAAAATGAATATGGTTAAAAGTGTCCAAACTAAGTAAAGGTGAAGTTTAGAATTTTCTTTTAATCATGGACATGAATTCCAAAATAAAGGATGAATATTCTCAAGTATTTACTTATGACTTCCTTTACAACTTATGAGGGAGAGTACTTATTGAAGGGGAAAATTTATGAAAAAGTTATTTGTAAAAAATTTATCCTCATAAAAAAAAGGGGGAGATTGTTAAACATAGAAATTTGCATTTTGTAATTTTGATAAGAACAAAAATATTAATCAAATATTGCTTCAAAACTAATTTGCAAATTCTTACAAGAATTATATCCTTTTAAGGAAATACAGTTAATTTAAGGATTGCCTTTGTAAATTATTAAGAATTGATTCTATCTTTTAGTGAAAGAAGAAGAAGTAATCAAGCACTATTCAAGTACATCTTTTAACTACTTTGTCATGAACTGTTCGGTTGGTTGTGCTAGAACTAGCCGACTGGTTCCTTCAGGTATTTTGTGAACAGTGGCAGGACAAGAACCGTACGGTTGGTTGCTCATGAATCGACTGGCTGGTTGATGAAGGTTAGTAAGCCTTGTTGAATTGTACGGCCGGTTGCCCATGAACTGTGCAACTAGTGATTTGAGGACCATCCTGCTGATGACATCAATTGAACAGACCGTCCGATTAGTTCCCCTTGAACCGTTTGGCTAGTCCATATAGAAACTAGCTGTTACGGTACATTTAATACAGATTGTACAAGACCAACAATTAGATTTTTATGAAGGCATATAAATGCGACTTTGTGAGCACATAAGGGACAATTAATAAAGATATATTCCCGCAATTATTCCTCTTATCTAGTTGTACTTAATTCCAATTGTCTTGTGCTCATAATTTGTAATACTTTATAAACTCTAGTGTAATGCCAAGCTTCATATTTACAACTTCTACTTAAGAGAGCACTACACTAAGTGTTTGTGAGATCAAAAACTTGTTAGAGATTACAATTAGATTTTTATGAAGGCATATAAATGCGACTTTGTGAGCATATAAGGGACAATTAATAGAGATATATTCTCGCAATTATTCCTCTTATCTACTTGTACTTAATTCCAATTGTCTTGTGCTCATAATTTATAATCCTTTATAAACTCTACTGTAATGCCAAGCTTCATATTTACAACTTCTACTTAAGAGAGCACTACACTAAGTGTTTGTGAGATCAAAAACTTGTTAGAGATTGGGTGTAGGCACTTGTGCCCTTAAGATTGATATTAATAAATTCGTGTGTAAAGATCTCGATTAAGGCATTAGGTGATCGTAGAGAGTAAGAGGCGGTCCGAACTCCACGTAAAAATTCCGAGCTTGATTTCTCTATCCCTATCTCTTTTATTTTCAGGTCGGTTCATTGATTTATTATTATCTTAATTTGTCTCATTGTTGGTCTATGTCAATATTGCATTCTCTTAGTTCCTTAATTTAAAGAAATTGGTGTTAAAAATTGAATTTTGGCATTGAACTCAATTCACCTTCCCTTCTTGAGTTCTTAATGTAGTATTTCAAGTAGGGTTAGGATTCATCTATGGAGCCATGGATTTCTTCGCATATTAGGGTTAGGATTTCAATTAAGGTAATGCAGTGAGGTTGGAGTAAAGGAATATTAGGAAGGAGAAATGCAAGATTGTTTTCTATTTTTTTTTATTTCACTTTGTTTTTCATATTTTATTGTTCAATTAAATAGGGGTATTTTAGCTTCAATTCATATCTTATTCCCCGTCAAGTTTTATGAAGTGAACATTATAATATCGATTCAATTACACCAAACAAAACACAATAATATCCATTCTCTACTTATTAAACCTTCATTCCATTCACAAAAGATTGTAATTCCATTCTCCTCTTATTCTATTAGGCAAATTAAACGTATCATAAAGAAATTAATTATCCTCAAAGTTAGCTCCTTCCTCAAATTAGATGTCACAAATGCGTGGTGTTGATATACTCTTTATATCACAATTGGTTTCTTTATGAGAATAAAATAGAATAATCATTCTTTTATGTTAATCTATTTTTATCTTTGGTTAGTGGGATTGTGATTCTCGAAAATTGCTATTCCTTTATAAGACAAAGAAATAGCCATTCTTTAGTCAATTTTATCATATTTCAAATCCATGCATTAGATCTCTAGATATCATATGGAATAGTTATTACTTCTCTATTGTACTTTTAAAGAACTATAATTATATTCCTATCTTATTCTATTTTATAGGCTAAATAGAGTTAAACTCCTAAAACCCATGGAACCAATGGTTCGCATAATTTAGAAAAGATTATTAAATAAATAATTTATTTTTTCTATTTAATTAATTTTAAGGACTTTATGCACTTACATATGACAAAAAAAAAAAACCATTTTATTTATATAATTAGGTATGAGATATCAAACCATAATGACCCCTTCAATTAATATTTACATCTCTTTAGCTCTTAAAGGTAAAATATACAAGAAAACAAAATGAAAAACCCTTTGAAATTAGAAAAATCAAATTTTAATATTTTTTAGGTGGAAAATTTCAATTTTTATCGTGTGCATAAATGTAGCAAGTGCCTAAGATTAACCAAAACCCTCATTTAGTCCTCAATAAATAGCAATCGCCCTTTAAATTTAGCAGTCCCACTAAAATTCAAACTCTACCTATTAATGTAGCCGTAGGTAAAACTTACAAATAAAATATTAAAAGGAACATTTAAATCAACGTTTAATTAATCATTTCAAAACCTCCTTTTTTTTTTCTTTTTCTTTTTTTTTTTCTGTTTACTAATGCATTAATTAGAAAAAAAAAAATCAACATTTAAATTTGTGGTCTAGTCCAGACGTAGAAAGACAAAAAAAGAGAAAGGAGGGTGAGAGGGAGAGGAGAGAGAGAGATCGGCCGGACGCGTTTTACCTCCTTCCCTTTCCCTCCCTGTTTTTCAGACGAAAGGAAAAGAAGAAGACCAAGCCAAACACATTCTTCACCGGTCCTCTTTCTCTCTCTCCTCTGTTTCTGCACATTACACAGCAGATCCATGGAGTTCCACGACGACGCACAAAAATCAAACACGAACCCATAACGCAGAGTACCATTCCGAATAAGACACATATCTCCGAATTTCCAAATTTGATCCCCCAATCATGAAACCCTCGAGCAGATTATTCACTGTAGGACTAGTTAGCTCATGGTATTCGTCAAACATTGGCGTGTTATTACTTAACAAGTACTTGTTAAGCAATTATGGATTCAAATATCCAATCTTTTTGACCATGTGTCATATGACGGCTTGTGCTTTGTTAAGTTACATTGCCATTGCTTGGATGAAAATTGTCCCTATGCAAACAATCAGATCTAGGGTTCAGTTTTTGAAGATCACAGCACTTAGTCTTGTATTTTGTGTGTCGGTCGTTTTTGGAAATATTTCACTTAGGTACTTGCCGGTTTCGTTTAATCAAGCTGTCGGTGCTACGACACCATTTTTCACCGCGGTTTTCGCTTATTTGATGACGTTGAAAAGGGAAGCTTGGATCACGTATATTACGCTCATCCCGGTTGTCACTGGAGTCATTATTGCAAGTGGGGTAGGTTCCTTTTTTTTTTTGTTTTTCCTTTTTCTGTCTTTTTAGCTCATTGTGATTTGTTTGGGTTTGATTGGTGTCTTTTATTTGATAAGATCTTGGTGTTAGGAATTATTGGAGTAATTAGAATTGTTGGTTGTTGGTGTTTCTGTAATTTTTGGGTTTGGTTGGATGCTTGTGGGATTGTATGATTGAGAAATAGAATAGTTGGATTTTGACGTTTCAGTGTTATTTGTTGTTGATGTGACTCAAATTATGGTTTGGTTGGTCTGGACATTGTTAGTTTGATTCGTTATATGTGGCTGTTAGTATTGGGGAGCTATGATGAATGTTATTTATGCTTGTTCGAATTTGTTTGATATGAATGTCTTCTTCCTGTGATGTCTGGATATGTTGACCTATTTGGTTTCAGAGGAGATTTGTTTGGAATTATGTAATGGTTGTGATTTCTGTGTTGATTTGGATTATGTACAAGCATAGTGTGTTGAATTCGTTTAATAGAGTTTATATTTTATTTGTATCAGAAAGGAGAAGAAATATGATTTAGGCTTTGCTTTTGCTTTTGTTTTTTATACTTTTAGAGTCAATCCTACTTTAGCTTCTAAGCTTAATTGGCTTATCATATTCTGCAGTACGGTTAGTATTCATGAATATCCTGTCAATTTTCTCACGTGGAGTGCTATACCATTTTGAAAGTCAGTGTTGGTATCATGCTGTTCATAAAAATAATGCTGCTCTTAACCATTTGTTTTGCTTTTGTTCCCATGGTTTGAGGGATTGATTCTTATGTATGTTTAAACTTAGGCCATTTGTGTAAAACTGCTTAGACTTGTTATGATTGTGGAAATGTTGTCTTGTTAAAATGGGAAATTTTTATTTATTTTCTCATTCTTTCTTCCGATAACAGGGTGAACCAAGTTTCCATCTTTTTGGATTTATTATGTGCATCTCAGCTACAGCAGCTAGAGCTCTCAAGTCAGTGCTGCAGGGAATCTTGCTTTCTTCAGAAGGGTGAGTTTGTGTGTGCATTCACGTACTTTTATGTGTACATAGGCAAGTGGACAATTAATTCATCTGTGTAATATACATGCATAAAAGTTTATTTAATCTCATATTCTTTTATTTTGCTCAGGGAGAAGCTGAATTCTATGAATCTGCTCCTCTACATGGCTCCAACAGCTGTTGTGTTTTTGCTCCCTGCAACTCTTATAATGGAAAAGAATGTCATTGCCATTACTGTAGCTTTGGCGAGAGATGATGTCAAGATCATTTGGTACTTGCTTTTCAATTCAGCTCTCGCATACTTCGTGAATCTGACCAACTTTTTGGTTACAAAGCACACCAGTGCTTTGACTCTCCAGGTGTGCATCTCATTTTACATATGAGCATATTCTGTTGTTAGAGCTAGCATATGTGGGGGGTTCGCATTCCATCCAGTATACCTATGTGTTTACTAAGAAATGGGTGCCTAGCAAAAAGAAGAAGAAAGAAAAATGAAAAAAGAAGGGAGAAAAAAAAAAAAAAAATTCTAGCCAACGAAAGAAAGAAAAAAAATTCTAACCCAAAAAATGATTGTCTGCTTGTCATGATAGTAGAGTGAATTGTTCCAGCATTTGTCCCATCATGACTTATTGGTGAGAAGATATAGTTAATTTTGCTGCCCAACCTTGCTTCTTTGCTGCAAAATAGATTGAGAAGGATGTAGTGGGAGGATGCTAGCATACATGTGGAGGCTTCTTTAGTGATCTAATTTGGCCATGTCTGATCTTAATAACTTCAGTAGGTTGAAGAAATAAAGACGTCGCGGAGTGGAGGCAACTTGAAGATTTTGGAATTTTAACAATACATAGATATGAGGACTGCGTTGAAATCTCGCCAATGCTTTCCACAAAGCACCATAAGGATAGTTAATATGCCCAGTGTTAGTAGTCAATTCTGCAGGCCCTTTAAGAGGAAAATGTACTTGCATGGCTGTCTTGAGGGGCTCTATGTAACTGCTTTACCATAGTACACTTTTGATGCAGCAGGAGGTCCATCATTACAATATAAAATATGCAGAAATACAAGTCAACTATATTAGTTAGTTGGGTGGCAGCAGTCTGGGACATGAGGGTGGGGGTTGATTTCTCGTGGTTCTTGCTTGACATCTGCCACTTGGTTGAAGCCAACAAAAAGGAAGGGAAAACAAGCATTTCTTTTGTAGGTTTGGGCCAAGGATGGGGAGCATCTTTGGTCCACAAGGTCAGGACAGGGGGTAAATATATTTGTGATGAGGCATGTTTTGGATAGAAGGAAGTGGAAAATGAAAGGAGAAAGAGAGTTTCCACCAAAATTGCTCATGTGCCTTCTATTTGAGAATGAATGAGATTTATATCCATGAGATTATTCAGCCAACGCTGTTAAGAAGATGTAGTGGATGAATACAGGCTAACTTGGGAAAATGATGCTTGTAGTGAATGTGGGATAAATAAAGTTTAGAATTCTGAGTTTCAAACCTTATCTTGCAAAGCAAAGACATGTGAACCATAGCTATGAGGATGCAGCATAAAGAAATAGGCATGGTGTGTTCATATCATGTTGGCACCCAAAATATATATTTGACTTTGGAATGCTTGTAAGATGGTGTATTCATTACATTGTACTTTCTAACACGTTCTCACTGGTAGTTTGGGGCTTGTGGAAGCTCTATTAATGCTGAAAACTTTTCTCTACTCAATGAAAGAGGATGTCATTGAGTGGTTGTTCTTCTTCAATGCGCATGTCCGTGATTACTTATTAACTTGGAAGTTCCATGACAATGTTTACAGAGCTTTGAAGAAATTCCAGCGAAGAAGGAACGTTTAAAGGACATGCTTAGTCTGCAAACATTAAGTGTTGGTTTTCCATGGATTGGAAATTTCTTCATCTGTATTTGAATATTTGGAGAAGATATCTTTATGAATTGCCATGTGGATACTCATCACACAGGCATAGTGAATATGCAGGATAAGCTAGCTGCAAATTGACTGACTCTTAATAAATTGCTTTACAAGTTTTTAGTCAGATACTTGTAAATTAATGATCAAATCGATAGTGCTATGTCTGGTAGGTAGATCATTAGTCTATGCTGCAAGAGTTATTAGGGTTGCAGGGTTATTGATTAGCCATCAGTTAGTACATTGCACATTACTTCCGTCTTTATTAGCTTTGTTACTGTCTAGCAAGGATACTACCCTCTTGCCTGCCAAAAAAATTAGGATAGCATCTTTTGATAAGGAAGATGTTGCCTTCGCAAATTCTATTATGAACTCATCCTGCCAAACAACAGATTTTGGTTTTTTTGGTCTTGGTAAATATGTTCAAGGATATACAAATCATTTGTGCATTATCGAATTCCACTGGGTCTTGTCAATGTATTTTCCTGTCTTGTTTTGCCAAATTCTGGAACTGAAATTAAATTACCCATAAAGAAATTTCTGTATATAAAATTTCTTGCACTTTGGATCCTGAATGCTCTTTTGAGTTTATGGTTCTTTTCGCTATTGCATTTCAGTTATAGCTTTTTAAATTAACAGTAGGATGTCTTGGCTCTTCAAGAAGCATCTTGCTAACATTATTCTGGCCATTTTTGCAGGTTCTAGGAAACGCCAAAGGTGCTGTGGCAGTGGTAGTATCAATCTTGATTTTCAGGAATCCAGTTTCTGTGACTGGAATGCTTGGATACACCTTGACAGTTATCGGTGTCGTCCTCTACAGTGAAGCAAAGAAACGAAGCAAATGATCTATATATATTATACAGGAAATTGTTTTTTTGTAGGATGGTGGAAAACATCCAGGGGATCAATCGGAGACGAAGATTTTAGTTTCCATCGAATCAGCAGCACCAGTGCCGATACTAGCCCAAAAGTAAAGGAAACTCAAATAATCAACCCTTTCGCCTCTTTGTGGCTTCCAGATCAATAGTTGGGATAGTGGAGTATTATTTTCTTTCTATTCATTTTTTGAGAAAGGACTATAGAATTGGCTATCAATACAATTACTCTGTCATTAACACTCACTCATATTGGTTAATTAATGAAAAGGAACTCGTATCACTTAGCCACTATCATCCTGTGTACATAATTCAAATGCCTTGGACTCTTGACTCTCTTCACAATTAGAATTTATCAGCCATCAGTTCTGTTTAACTGAGATCAATTCCTGTGTATGTTCTGTGTTTGTGGAAGGAAGGAACCTAATACATAAATTCTTGACAGGGTAAACTAGAAAGAGGAAAAGGTTAAAACATTTGGTGGTCATCTGTAATCGCGCTACATGGAAGGATCTTGGCTAGCTATGATTCTTTAATTATAATGTGACTCTCTTTTGAAGTCTTAGTCAGTGTATATGTGCTATTGTTCCGCTATACTCGTGCAATTATATTTTTTCTAGGACTTCCCAAATTTCAGTTGAAAGGATTTACTAGGAGTTCCTCACAATGGGGTAAAATCTCTTATCGTAGTTTAAATTTAGGAGTTGTGAGAAGTAAAATCACGTTTTGGGGATTAATGAAACATGGCCAACTCCCAATAATGACACAGAACAAGTATAACCAACCTATTTTTCGTGATGTAAATCAAGAAATTTTGTTTCCACCGATAAATGAAAGGCAGATAGAATTGAAGCTATACTCCATCGAGATAACTTTTGAGGCAACAATCTTCGTATGATTGGTGCTACCTAACTCAAAATCCCTTCTCAAACACTTTGTTCTGGACAGTTGACATGGCAGAATCACATATATATCTGATAATCCTTTAATATAACGTAATCCCAAAGTAAATTACCAAAAAAAAAAAAAGAAGAAGAGTAAATCGTACATAATACCCTTGAAAAATTACTTTTATAATTGTACGGATACCTTTATGTTTTAAAATTAAGTTCTTACACCCATAAAATAGTTGTAGGAAACACTGTTATCTTAATGATGTGATAAACTAAAAATCAAATTATTTAATTTTAAAACTCAGATAATTAGCCACAGTCGACCCACTTGATTGAGAAATTTTTGTGGACAACATAATTTTCTCTCTTTATTATTTTCCTTCTTCCAGGTGTAATTTTTATACAAGAAAATGATCATTTGAAAAAGGAACAGTTTGTCTCTTCAAATGCTGTAAATTAAATAACAATGGCAAAAGAAATGGATTAGGGTTAAATGAATTTTAGAACATCCTACACAATTGGAAACGACTGTCCAGTGTTTGGCTATTTGCACAACGTTGCATTTACATACAACATCCGGCAAGAATTATGTGTTATCACATAACATGATATTGCTAAAAATTATTCACAAAAACAAAAAGAATGATACAAAGAATTATGATATAGGACAAGTTTTATTTAGGGGATGCGTGTGTTTTATTAGAAACATTTTTTGAATTTGTTTTAATATATATTTATTACAATATAAACTTTACACAATTAAATAAGTTGATTTTTATTTACCATATCATCAATTTAGATAACATGACAAAACTTTTATTCCAAATAATAGAAAAGGTGGGTGTTACACCTATTTTAGGGGTATAGTCCTCAATTCCAAAAAATAGGGATGTCCATGCAATTATAAAAATTTTTGAAGGTATTCCCGTAATTTATCCAAAAGAAAATAAGGAAGAGACAGCATTCCTTAAATTTGCCAAAGCAAAATTTAGAGAGGCCACGTGATCACACGTTTGCAAGGATTCAAAGCAAGGAAAGGAATTCAAGCACAAAATGGTGAATATTTCCCCCTTTACTGACGCAAAAACGCACCGTGCTTGTCCAAGATCATAGTCCATGGCATGGCCTTCCCACTGGGGAAAATATAATAAGAAATATTCATTCATATCATGAAGATTAGCATTCCTCAAATCCCACAGATGGTCCGACTCAGAGGCTGGATTCTGTACACTACATAAGAAGTGAGAGCTAGTACATCAGGACTAACTACACAATTTTGAGATCTATTTCTATTTCATCTTAGGTAAAGCAGCCGATACTACAAAATTACTCCAATAGCCAGGAGCAGGAATTAGATGTAATCACTCGACATCCATGATCTCATCCTCTGCCTTAGCTTCAGATTTTGGTTTGATCTCTTGAGCAGGATCAGTTTCCTCAACAGACACAATAGCCTTTTTGGCCTTTGGCTCCACAAGCTTAACATCTTCATGATCATCAATTTCTTCAACAGGCACAATCTTGTTTTCAGACTTTGGTTCCACTTTAGTTTTAATCTCCTTCTCCTCTGTCTTTGCCTTGGGCTTCCTTTCGGCTTTTAGCCTAGTCTCAGCTTGAGATCTTGTATCAGTCTCCATATAAGTTTCATTTTCCTCTTCTTCATCAATTTTTGGTGCAAGATAGAACCTCATGTACCCCATCTCAGCAATTTTGTACTCCACCACAGCCGGCAGGTCAGGTGACAAGCTACAAGTCACTTGTTCAGACAATGGTGTTGCCTTTGCAAATGAGTTCATGTACCTCAAGGCAAAAGTCAATGTGACGGGCTGTTTTATTTCGACGACAGTAGAATCATCAGGCTGTAGATATTTTGAGAAGAGTTAGCTCAACATTGTCAGATGTTCCAGTTCCACAATTTGCCAAGTTGACTTTTCTTTTTTTTATTTATTTATTTTTTTTCGTGTGTGTGTGTGTGTGTGTGTGTGTTGGGGGGGTGGCAAAATGTGACTTGCTTTTAGATGACTAGGCATGGTTCATAGAAACAATGTCTATTCTAGGTATGGAAATACACAAAATTTACAGTAAAAAGAAGCAGGCCTAACCTTGTCCACTGACGTGTTCTGCCTGCAAACAATATTGGCAGTCCCAATATCTCCTTTAGTTGAGAACCTCACTCCATCCTTGTTCACAGATATTACAACTGCAAATGTAACATATTGAGGAGTCAGTTTCAGAACTTATGGGGTGAAAAAACCCACGAGCACCATACTTTAGGAGAATGGTAATGGAAAAAAGGACTTAACTGCTAAGGGTCATAAATAAAGAATGTAATCGTATATTTAGGAAATAAACTACCTAAGTAATAGCTCAACAGGAAAAGGTGAACTCCTTTAAGCGTATCTCATGCCACTACTGATGGCTCCACCTCCCTAGCGTGAAAAGAATTAACACGAAAATGTGCATCGGGTGTTTCCAAGATGTTGATAAAGAAATTTCCAAGTAATGGTTTGAATCCATTCTAATCTCAATGCACGGTAACAACATGGACAATCCACTTACAATCTTAGTAGGAAGTGAGGAAGCTTGATTATCTTAGAAAACTAAACGCTACACACTAACGATGTCTTTTAAACTCCAAACGCATAACAGCAAATGAAAACTCCCATACCAGTATCACCAATGCTGCTGAGATCCCTACATATCCTGGCAAATTCAGTTGACGGCATCCTCACAATAGCGTCATACTCAGTATCCGGTATGCCAAGATGCTCAGTGTTTATATCCATCAGTTTCATCTCAAAATCTGAAATCTTATCTTGCGCTGTTTGTTCATCACAAACGAGAAAACACCAAATAAACAACTGCAGAATTTTCAATACGATATCATGCAATTCACAATGGACAAGACAAAATAAACTATCTTTTAGTTCAACACAATTCTAAGTGTAATATGCATTCTACCAAATTTACTTATTACTTCATTCATCATTTTAGAGAAAGTTAGATAAGAGATGAATAGAGAACTAGTTGTTTTTTATTTCTCTATCTAAATTTAGTTTCCTTGAACTAAATTCACCACAAAGTAATCGACCGATAAAATCCACCACATAATCAACTTCTGTGGCCTCAAAGCCACAGAAATGTAGTTACTTAAACTGCATTTCCGCAACTCCCACTATTATTACTGGGGACGCTTTTGCCATACTTCAACCACAACAGATGGTACAACTGACATCCATTACCCCTAGAATGCATTGGAAGTTACCCCATTGAGTTAACAATAGCTACCATTGTGAAAAAAATTTACAACTAACATCTCTGAGGCTTCTAGACCAAGAAACTTGACAAATTCTGCTATATAATCAAACTTCAAACAATCAAAAGGACTCTATGGACAGCAAACATTGTCGATCTTGATAGTGAATAAGGAATGTAGTATTAAACTGTGTAATGTCAGTTACAAAGTCGATTAACGTCAATTATATACAAGTCTGCTCTCTGATCAACTAAACTCATTCTCACTATCCCTTAACTTATACAAATTCCACATGTGAAAACATATTCAGTCTGCGATCACATTTCCATTTCCCCCATTCTTTTCCTAAAGACAAACTAACTGTATCGCTGTTTGTGTTACCGCCGACTATAAGCCATCGGATAGAAATCAGGTAAAAAAGAAAGAAATGGTCCAGCATTCGCTACTAATCATAAAATGAAGAATCGATCCTGCTCTGATCGAAAGGCTTTGAATTCTACACACCAAATTAACCATATCTTATTATTAAAAACCACCTTTCTCCCCCCTGTTTATTTATGCATGACTGCGTACAAATAAAGCATTAACGTGATAAAATCTTACCACCTAAGAAACATAGCAATCAGTAAGATATGCAGAAACACCGAATAGGGACGGGGAAATTATTCACTCACTAGGGCTCTCGAACATGAACATGACCGTATCGCCACCGTCATCGGCCTTAAGAGTGATGATGTCATCATTTCCCGCACACCTGAGCATTTTGGCCATATTCCCTAAATTCATTCCCATGGATATGTTGCGATCACAGCGGTAGTGCTCGAAACCATCGGAGCGGAGGAGGAGCATGACAAGTGCCACGTGGCTGGAATCCATTGCTTGGAGAGAGAAACCGGTGGATGAGCAATCGAAGTTGGCGTCAGTGACTAGGTCCTTGATGGCTTCAAGGACTTTCTTCAAGAGGCTACCTTGGACGAGACGGAGTTCCAGCATTGTTAGGTTGGGAGGACGGGGATTCAGGGTTTATGGAAAGGAGGAGTGTTCAGCTGGGGTTTGGAGTTTTGGAAGACAGAGAGCGGTGGAGAGAGAGTGGAAGAGTGGAGTCTAATGTGTTAATGGGGGAAGTTTTGGTGGCGGGAATGAGGAGAGCGAGTGAGAACGGTTCCCGCCAAGAAGCCTGGGAAGAGAGACGGGTCGGGTTGGTTAGGGAAATAGTCCGGCTGTAATTTTTTTTTTTCTCTTAAACTCACCATCTCTTATATGTGAAATATAATAGAATCGTTTTTTTTTTTTTTTTTTTTTACATGCACAGTACGGGTGTACCATTTACTAATATATTTATTAATTACATATAAAAGCATACAATTGAGTTGATATATATATATATATATATTACCATGATTAAAATAGTAAAATAGTACCACATATAATAAGAAAGAAAGTGGCGGAATGTAACATGAAATAATATGATATAAGAGTCTTTAGTATATCACATTAGCATCTAAATGAACTAAGAAATCTCTCCTATCATTGTTGGGCCTTCAAAGCAATCTTTGGTAATATTTTAAAATTTTTGTGAGTTACATATTATCATTAATTTCAAACCATGCCTTTTACCATTTTTTCTTAAAATTATTCAAGTATAAAAATTAAATGAAAAACAAATAATAATAATTATAAATGAAAATTTCGATTTATTATTATAAATATATAAACAATAAATTATAATTGATATTAACTTTTTTCCATGATAAATAATAAATTTTTCTGTCATTTCCATTATATTACAATTTTGAGAACGAGTTGTTTTGATTAGAGTGTATTGTAATGTTTTGTGGTGCAAGGTGAGGAGCATATTAAAAATATGATGGTGTCATATTTGTAGATTTTTACTTATAATTTGAAATTCTTGAGGATATTGAAAATTTTGGAGACTTTAAAAACATGTGAGTCCAATGAAAAAATAAGAGTTACCTCACAAAATTGAAAGCATTTGAAATATTTATGTGTTTTGCAAATGTTAAAAAGATAGTAGGTTTTGATACATTTGATCTAATACGTAATCTCATATTGAAACTATGAGAGACTTTTACAAGAATGAATTTTGTTGATGAAAACTTTGAGCGAAAGAAATTATACTTGTTTTCATCCATTTGTTGGAAAAAATGGGGTAAAAGAGTTACAAATTGTTGCTACATTGTAGTGATCGTTTTAATATTCTCTAGTTGCATATAATCATTGCATTGTAGTGAGCACATCTTTAACATAATGTAAGAGTTTAGCAAATGAAAAAAAAAAGGATCGAAGTCCTTTAAAGATAAGCTTTCAATAATAAAATACCTCACTTTATCAATATAAGGTCCTTAGAGTAGGGTACTTAGCTTAGAAAATTGGAAGAATTATTCTTTATAAAGTTGCTTAAAGAGCAATGGATAGAAGTCATACCTTTATCAATATTGTATTAAAAACTTATTTCATAATATGGATTGCAAAATTGATGCAGGTAATTTTTGTAATTATTTAATTATTAATGGAGTTAAAAGGGGTACACAGGCATGTACCTATGTGAGATCTTCTACACACCCATCAATTTGAGAAACATGATCATGAACCATGGAATAATCATGAACCAAGAGGGAAATGGTCCAGTTTATGTTTGTAGACCTAGCTGTGATCATACCAATGCAATTTTTTTGCAATGTTTCTTTATTTGTAAGTTATTTACAGTTTTTCTTATTTTCCCTTAGGGATTTTGGGGTCCCATATAAGTACTCTTGTGAACACTTTATTTAGTTAGTGATTTGAATTATTGAAATTAATCCAATACATTCTTTTGAGAGAATCTCTTCTAACACCTTAATTCTTATTGATTCTTTTTTTTTTTTAAGGAGAGGGAAAAGAGGCTGGTAAATCCTTTTAGCACCACAAGGTTGGCTAATCATATGCAACAAACTTAAAGACACCTAATTTTGGAAGGCACATGAGTCCGAATGTTGTAAAATCATGGCAAGCAACACCTTCCTTTATCTTGTTCAGCATGTAGGCATATAAATTGAATAATTTCAAATCCTTTGATTCAACTAATTATGCTATCATATCAACTAATCATTTTCAAAACCTATTTGATTATAATTTTGGTTATCATATCAAATTATAATTAAACAAGATCTAGTTCAAATTAATCTTTGGTGTTGTTGTATTCATAGATTAATTTGTCTACATCTTTATTTATTTTATTATTTACAACCATAAAAAATTCCTAAAATATTGATCTTTATTCGATTGCATAAAAGCCTAAACGCCAAATAATTGATACTGGTCCTGTATTCATATCATCTTAGTATTGGAGTATACTATTTTTTATTCATCTTGGTATTAGAGCACATGTCCGGAGTAACAACACTTAGAGTTTGATCTTGATTAGCGTTGTTCAAGTTAAAGGAAAAATAAAAGAGAAAACAAAAAAAGGAGTCTCGAGTTTTTAGTATTTTTAGTTTTAGTAGTTGTTTTGAAAAAAAAAAATGCTACTCTTTTAGGTTTTTGTATTCTTGAGTTTAATAGGAAAAGAAAATTTATAATCATGGAGGATTATGGGATATATCGTCAATGAGATTCTACCGGCAAAGTATAGAGTGACTAGGCTTAAAAGAATAATGAGCCCACAAAAGAGAACATAGTGAGAGGCATTGAGGGTTATCCAATGGAGACGCTCTCATGCTTAAGTTAGTGTTTGATCGTAAGAAAGTAAGCAAGTAAGCTTAAAGTATGTAAAAAAGGCCTAATGAGCAAGGAAGTTAAAGTAGTTTACCATTAGAGCACTTAGGGTTATTTATAGAGGAGGGCCGCCGTAGATCTTAGAATATGTTTGACATATTAGCACGTTGACATGATGTATGTAGTAAGAACATACAATCCAATGTGTTCCAAAATTATAGGGACATGGTTGTTAACTGGGTCTTAGAGCCTTATCAACGTGTCTCATAACCATTATGACGATCTTGTTATGAGACTAGCTGTCTAAAAGTGTTGACTTATTCGTAGATCCTTTAGGAGGCCAATCACTTAACAATCTAAGTTGGACGCTAGTGGATCATGTTGATCATAGGCTCAATCAGGTTGGCTTAAGGTCCAAATGGGTCAGCATAGGCCTAAGGGACCTATGTTTAGCAAGGAGAGTAGGTAGTTAGATGTAATAGGAATCAGACCACCAAACCCTTGACCCAAGCCTAAGCCCAAGCCCAAGGATTGGAAAGCATGGCTAGATGAGTTCTTTCTTCACACATCACAATTGAGGAATTCAAACTACTTTAGTTTGCCGACCTAATGCCTTGGCTAAGCTGAACCCTCATGTACTTATTGATAGTCTCTAATTGTCGACCGGAGAAACATCTAGACAATAGCTTGGCTCATCTGACTAGCTACTCAGCTGACCTGAATTTAAGTTGTACCCAATACATCCAAGTTGAATTCATCTCTAAAAGTCACCTAATCAGCTTAGTATTGTTGAGTTATCAGCTTGGCTCGGCATCATCACTTAGTAGCATTTAGGCTAATTGAATAATTGTCTATCTTTTTGCTAGGCGCATAACCACTAGCCCTTCGCCATGTATCTGGGGATCCCTTATAATAGAATCTTCCATATAGGATTCCCATTTTTGTTGTATTTTCTATTTTACCCTTTAGACATTTTTTGTATCATACTTATTTTAGATATTACCTTTTTAGTCTTTTTCGTTTTAGGTAGGATGCCCTAACAATCCGGATATAAACAGCCTTGTAAAATGTAGCCGTAAGAGGGAATCTTCCATTTGATATTTAAATATGCTCCCTTTCGTGAACATTACTCTCAACTTGTTTATTTATTTCACTTTTATTTTAACTTTTAAGTAAGGTTAAGTGGTAAGTACCTTGATTAGACTGACTTGTGTGTCATATTGAGTTGAGCCATGAGTCCTTAGAGTTTCCTTAGTGCATCATATCTTAGAATAATTCGTGAGTTGCTTATTTACTTTCCTATTTTCATACATTTCCATCTTCATTTTCAAGCTTTCGGTAAACTTAGACTTACGCTGATAGGAATCAGCCTACAATTATCTCTATGGTAAGGTCAACCTATTGTGGACCGTGACTAAGGACAGATAAGGTCGGTCGCTAAATGGGTCCAAGTTTGCCTAAAGCTCAAAAAGAAAATAATTGGGAATATGTGTAAGCCCCAAAGTTCAGCTAAGTAACCGTAGGATTGAACTTAGAATCCAAGGTTTAGGGCGATCGACTAAAGGATCCGATCACACCCAAATTATAAACTATTGAGAGAAATATTAGTAAAAATGATCCTGTAAACTTAAATTTAAGAAAATAAATAGTAAAATAGGAGACTATAAAATTTTCAAATTTTAAGCATAATAGGTATTAATAATCGAAAATGCGAAAAGTGTAATGAAATAACTAATAAATTACTAGAGATAGATTATATGTATACTAAAAATTTTAGAATGACCAAAATAATATTTAGGAATGTTCACGTGTACCCCACATGTATTTACGTGTAGATAAAAATACGCGTAATTACCTAAATTAGCCTAAAACTAAGCAAATAATTAAAGAAAAATACAAAATAATTATAGAAAAAATCAGAAAAATCAGAAGAGGATAAGCTGCAACAAGATAAGGTTGTGGTCAGCAAGAAAAAAAATAACCAGTAAGAATTTGACAAACAAAAAGCCAAAAATCATGGAATTGGTGCAAAATCCCATCAAATTAATGCACATTAATTTCTAAAATTGTCTATAAATAGGGGAAAAAAATTCCAGAAGTCCTTTGGTTAGTTTATGATTTGAGAAAAATCAAAACACCGAAAAAATCGAGAGAAAATTCAAAAAAAAGAAAGAAAATTGTGCAGTTAGGGATTTTAAAGGGAACCCACACCAGACGAGGAGCTGGGAGTGGAAGGCCACCACCACCGTGTGGTGGTGGCAGCGCCCAAGCTGGCCGACAATGCCACGGTGGCCCGCGGTGGCCGGAGCCACCCAAAACGGTGAGTCCAAATTCCAGCCCGATTTTTGTGAAATTTTTTAAAAATAGTAAATATAATTAGAAAATTATGAATTTTGTTATTCTGAGATATTTTTGTATGTGGTTTGTAGGAAAAATATTATTTAGATGAAAAAATGTCCCGTAATATAGGGTCCTTAAGAAATCATGCAAAATAGAGCACATTTCGGTTTAGAAATAAATGACCTTAGGAGTGTAGTTTGGAGCTCAATTTTTTTCTGTAGGATGCTCATGTGATATAGAATAGTGCTATGAAGCCATTTTTCTAAATTTAATTTTCAAAATTTTTAAGTTAATTTTTAGCCCTAAAATGATGGAAAAATTGGGTAATTTGGAGTTAATTAGGTGATTAGGATATTAATTACTGATTTAGATAGTAATTAGATGTTTAGGGATGTTAATCTATGATGTGGAAACCTGATCCTAGTGTATGGAGTGTTAAGTATAAGTAATGAAGGTGTTATGTGGTAAATGTAGAAAATTAAGAATATGTAGAATTAAAAATTAATAAATATGGAAAAATTAGGTTTAATTAGATAATAAAATAATGAAAATCAGAACATAACAAATCTGAAAAAAAATTCAATTTTAGGTAATTATATGAAAAATGTAAAAATTTCTCACAACATGAGTAAATTCGGTACACTAATACGGATTTAAGTGTACCTGATGGAATAAAATGCTGACTAGGGGTAGTAATCGTATTTAGGGTATCTGGAAATAATGTGGTTAGTTTCACATTATGAGTTGAAACAAATTTTTAGGGTCCGGGTACAAAACAGTACCTAGAAATCGAATTAGAATCTAATTTAGAAATCGATGCGGAACCCGAACCTAAACCCAAACCTAAAATAATTATAAAAGACTTAATACCTAGATAATTAGGCATATTAAACCTTAAACAAAACCTAACAATAAGCGTTGTAGGATAATATGAACTTATAATATTATATGAAATACTGAAACCACGTTCGTGTTATAGGGATGATCGGCGATGGCCTGAGCAAATCGGACCTTGAGTGAGTGAGTGAGGAGTCGAGGTAAGTTGGGATTAATACGATGTTGTATTTTGGAGACTTAAGATTATGCTTGGTTGTGCTTGTTAGATAGAGAATGTGTGCATGTGCTTGATTATGGGTGATGCTATGATTTTGTTTGTTGCTCTAGTACATATTATATAACTTGTATGAAAGGATTGATCACCCTAAACTGGACTTAATTAAATATCCGACCAGTAATCATAATCGGACATGCATGGCAACCCGTTAGGGAAACTTAGGACGGAAGGGATAGCGCAGGATTGCAAAATGGTCCCTTCTTCATCCTCAGTCGAACTAAGTGACAGGAGAGGAGGTCACGGCGAGGGTGAAGACAGCGGTTCGAAGGTAGTCACGGGAGGAGCAAGGTCTTCATTACACAAGCCTGGGTTTGGTCGTGAGCTGTTGCATTAACGGCAACTCCTCAACCCGGATTAGAGCGGGCGTAATTTCTCTAATTTCACGACAGGACGGACAACGTCGTGCAATGACATTTGCTTGCACATGCATTGCACCTAATAAGTGATTGAAAACCTTGTTGTGTGTATGGTATAGTTTTAAGTCCTCCGTCCTAACTTACTGAGCTGTAATTGCTCACATCCCTATAGACGTCGTGTAGGTGCTGGCTAAGAAGCGGTAACAACTACTCTGAAGCTAGCAACTACTGGATCCTGGGGAGTGAGGAAAAATATTGAAGAATAAACATATATTTTTAAGGTCTAAGTTTTTATTATTTTTCATTTCCGAATGATGTAATGATATAGAAAAGTACTATAGAAAAATATTGTAAACTTTAACTGCAATAACTGAATTATAACATATATATAATTCCTCACTTTTATAGGTAAATGATTTATTTAAATTACAAACTGTCTACTTTAAAGCGGGTTAGTTGTGGACGCCTTGTGTAGATCAGGTCTAAGATAGCGGTTGTAAGGCCAACTTCTATCTTAGGATGGTTTACACGGCGGGGCTGTTACGACTTTGCCGCTTCGGGGCGTGACAATATGCGAGAGAATAAATGTGAATGCAAAATAAGTAGAAACCTACAAATATCCCTAATGGATATGACGCTCCAATGGAACTTCCAAGGACTCACGACATAACTCAATATGACGCATGAGATGGTCCAATAAAGTTATTTGCTACCTAGCTTTACTTAAGGGTTAAGATAAGAGTGAAATGAGTGCAAACAAAGTATTGTTGACAGGAGACAAAAATGTCAAGTCTATTAATGATAATCTCTTATGTTTATAGCTACAAGTATAAGAAGTATTTATACTCAAGAATTTAGGGCAACATGCCTAAAAGGAAAAAAACAAAATGAGCATTTCCTAAGGAAGTAATGTACAAGATACAAAAAGATAAAAATAGATATTTAAGGAGAACAATCATAGGTGTAATAGATTTTATACATGATTTTGTATACGTAGCAATGCTGTATTGGTGATGCCGTTGGAATATGCGAATAAAAAGTACGGTCAGCTTGCTTGTTCGAGTAGGGGTGGCTTAGTCAGTCTGGAGTCTCTCTATCTTGGCTTCTTAATAAGGGAGATGCTGAGTCATTAGTTGGTTTAGGGGGGAGTGGGTAATCTATAACTTGGCATACTATAGAGAGATGGGCGGTCATTTGACTTCGGCAGGAGTTGGCTAGAGTAAGAGAATTTGCCTTGTTAGGCCTTTTATTCCTCGAGCTCGATTGCGAGTTAAAGGCTCAGTAGCCTAATTCCTATCATGAAGTCAATGCTAACCTACTGAAAGCTGAAGTCATCCTATTTTTGCCAAGGCCGAGCTAATACTAGAAAGCCGAGAGGAAGAAAAAGAGCCATTAGGCATCAAGTCTGTTGTCTGTCGAGAAGCCGAGAGACTACACAACTAAGACTTCAAGGCTAAAGATCCATTCAGCACGGTATGGAGAGATTAATGCAGACTAACCATAAAAGCCTACAAATATAGGCTGACCTTTTAAGCATTTCGACCAAGCACTACAAGACTTCAAGGGCTCTTACTCGAACCCGAACATCTAATTGCTGACCTCACCTAGTTCGGATCCTATTCCTTCGAAGATAACCTGAATGATTGCATGTCGACTTCTTTTGTTAAACAATTCCACAGGCACTTCTGCAACAAACACTTCTGTAGCAACTAGAGTCAACTACTGAAATTAATGCTACTTATCTCAACAACAGCACAATACTATAGCTACTAAAAACACTATCAACATACTGTATTGTAGAATGACAACTAATAAATGTTTAAACCACCAGCCAAACTTTGAAGAATAATAACATGCGTATCTCCCCAAAACTCTAATACTAAGATGATACGGCCCATGAGTGTACACAATGGGACTCAAGCCATGATTGGATATTTGGGGTTCAAGGGAAAATGAGGGAGAGGGGCATGAAGAGAGTTTTGATAGTAAATATGGATGGATATTGTACACCAAGACACAAGCACAATTAGAGGTTGAGCTCGAAATAAAGTTCGATACAACTTACGAACATTTTTAAGATTTACTATAAATAGCAACGTTCGTCATTAGTCGGATGGTGAAGAATATACAGACAATGATTACACTCGAACATTCCCTTTTGAGTAAGGATATTCTTAAGCTCTTAGAGCTTGCCACTTATGGATTTTTGAGTGCTTATTAACTCTTTAACCTTTCTCATGTTCTTATCAATCTTGACCTTAAGATTGTGGTGAACCCCTCATTTGAGCGAGTTAGTGAGTTGCATCTAGCCCTCATTTAAAACCTTAGTAGCATTTAGTGTTTGTGAGTTTTATCGAACTTTATTTCGAGCTCAACCTTTGATTGTGCTTGTGTCCCAATGTGTGATATTCGTCTACATTTACTGTCAAAACCCTCTTCATACCCCTCTCCCTCATTTCCCCCTGAACCCCAATAACCTAATCATGGCTCAAGTCTTGCTGTGTACATTTGTGGGCCGTATCGTACACTTTTGCGACTGGCTTTGTTAGTCCTTGGCTTTGGTTCGTATCACAAATGGGTCCTTCGACACACAGCCGAATTGATCTCGTATTGAGAAATTTAATACTACATAAGAAGGATGGCTAGAGATATCCGTCATACTAGATGGCCAATAGGATTTGGTAGGAAGTTGCTATGGTAACCATTAGGGAAAAGGCCAATCAATCCTGGACGGAACATCTTATTAAGCTAATTAAGTTATTCATATTTTATCCATCCCTAAGCCTTGAAGGATCATGTGTTGAGCTTAAGAGGCAAAGTACCTAGCTCATCAATTATGGGGGGTGATGGGCTGAAGGGTTGTTTACAACTAATGCTATACATTTATATCTATTGAGGCCGAAGTCATGCTCTTAAGATTAGATAAGCTTAAGTCTCTTGTGTAGGGAAAACAAATAATCCAAGCTATTTGGTTGGTAAAGTGTCGTGGTAGGTTGAGTGTAAGCTCTTAAAATTGCATTTAAGACAACTAAGCCTAAATTTAAGGCCTTTAGGGAAAATGATCCAATTGAGCCCAAACCTTACGATTAAAATAGGAAAGTTATACGAAGTGACACAATGAAGTTAGATTTTATAAATAATAATCTAAAATCCCAATTTTGCCCTTAAAAGTAAGATCGTTTAATACAGTACTAAAATACTTAGAAGTCCTAAAATCAAACTTGGATTACGACAAGAACTTAAAAATAAGTTAAGTAAGCTCTAAAATGAGATAAAATAGTATAATTTACTATATAAATATACTCATATTTTTATGAGTATACTTGGTATAAATAATAATTATATCCATAAATTAATTTTAAATTACCTAATTATATATATTGTGTTGAACTCATGTAAATAATTAAGAGAACATATCTTAAAAATAAAAGATGTGTTAGGAACTTAATTATACGAGTATAGTTATATATTATACATAATATATACACTTGATATATATACTCGTACATTACTAGATAACTAAATGTTAATTAAATATACCTAAAATACTAAAAAAAAAGTTTCAAATCCTATCCTACAAACTTCAACTACTGTTGGATTTTGCTGAGAATTATCGTAGCAAGTTGTAAAACTCAGAATTTGGTGAATTAAAAGTAAATCTACCTAAAAGAGATACCTCCTACTTGCATTGAATGAGGAAAAAGCAATGAAAAAAATCAATGAGGACTGCAACCAACCTAAATAATTATAAAAAGGACTTAGGACATCACTTTGCAACTTTAGAAACTAGATACATTTAAAGGAAATTAGGAAAAAAAAATAGGAAAGAAAATAAGAAAAACAGAGCAATTTTCGTATTAGGTTAGAACTTAACCCAAAAGTGAATCTACTATGGAACCCAACTGGCTACCATTAGTTCTCGTTGGGCCATGGATGTCTGAAACACCTTTACTACCCTACGGCTACCAAAGCATCCATGAACACAAAGGTTAAAATTTTGTCTTGTTTTTGATAATTTTTAAAAAATAGTAATTTGACTTATAAAATTATGAAAAAAATTGTAGTTAGGTTATTTTAAACATACTTTTGTGTGATATTTTTATTTTTGAAAAAATTGTAATATTTAGTATACTTGTTTAAGAAAACTTCTATTCATTCGAAATTTGAATTGTAAAATAAATGTACTAAATGATGTTATTTCTAGCTCAAAATTTTTTTTGTAGGACGTGTATGATATATAGATAATCTCTATATAGCCTGAATTTTGATTTGAATATTTTTAATATTTATTGCATTTTTTTGGCCTAAAAATAGCTTGAGAATAGGATGAAATTATAAAATAAATAGGAAATTATGAAATTAAATGATGAAATGGACATGTATTGATCTCTAGTGAATAATAACAATATTAGGTCAGATTGAAATTAGTTTGGTGTAAAAAGGATCATAATTAAGTAATTTAAGATAATTCATAGGTAAAATCATAAATACGAATGTATAGGCGATAGGTTGAAAACTCGAAACTAAGTAATAGCTGAGTTTCCCATGTTTTTAGGAGTCTATAAAAAATTTTGAGGAATTATTTGGTGACTCAAACTATTTATTACAAATTTACATAGTAAAATGGTTTAAATTATAAATCAAGATATATTTTTAGTAATAATAAGTTAAAATGAACTAAATAGTTGAATAAAAACTATGCATAAGTGTACTGATTAGATTAGATGAAAAGGATATTTTTAATGTAATTAATAATATTTTTTCTGATTGGGATACGTTATAAGTATATTAGAGTTAGATAATACTCATATTATAGCATTATATTAACAAATCAGGTAAAATATAGTTTAATAACTTAAATTACGTATAATATGATAATATTTACATAGATAAGTATAATTATATTAAAAACTTGAACTACCTGTTAAAAGTCATCTCTAGAAATAAAACCCGTAACATGCTTCGTTATCGTTAGGTTTATATAAACCCAACAATACTAATTTTATTAAAATTGGATAATCTTAAGTGATATAACTTATAACTTTATAATATTCGAGAATGTGCATATTTTAGTAATCTTACCGAAATTAAAATGAGATTTAATAAGTTAAAAGTATGTTTCGATACAATTGAAACGATATATAATACGTAGTATTATAAATTACATATATTATCAATAATTAATAATTTAAATTTATATATAATAATAATATTATTATTATTATTATTATATTTTATTAAAATTGGATAATCTTAAGTGATATAACTTATAACTTTATAATATTCGAGAATGTGCATATTTTAGTAATCTTACCGAAATTAAAATGAGATTTAATAAGTTAAAAGTATGTTTCGATACAATTGAAACGATATATAATACGTAATATTATAAATTACATATATTATCAATAATTAATAATTTAAATTTATATAATAATAATAATAATAATAATAATAATAATAATAATAATTATTATTATTATTATTATTATTATTATTATTATTATTATTATTATTATTATTATTATTATTATTATAACATATTCATATATATGTAACTATTTTAGATCAAACCTTAATGTTTTTGTAACTATTATGAAAATTGAATTTGGGTTTTATGTATATATAGAATCTCCTAGTGGTCAGACTATTGACAGCTCGAGTCTTCTGTAGTGAACATTTGAACAAGTAAGTTAGGATTTGTAATTTCATCACTTGTTAAGATACTGTATTAAAGTATATAAAAACTCAGGAGTACTTTTGGTAGTGATTGTAATTAGTTATTTGTACGTATGTTGTGTGTGTGTATGATATTTAGTTGTGAAAGTAGTTAAACTCCTTGGTATACTGTTTTGTATGTTGCATTGTATCTATAATGTATGAACTTGATTGGTCACCGTTGATTATAACTAATGATTATTCGGTTATCATGAAATTGGACATACATAGCACTCATTAGGGGAAACGATTAAGGTGTCAAGTCAAATACCAACTTCCTTCGATAAGGATAATTGAAATGGTTCTTTTCCCATCCTTAGTCAAACAAAGTGACAGGTGAGGGGGTAGAAGCTGTGGTTCAAAGGTGGTCACCGGAGGAGGGTGTTCTCCATTGTACAAGCTCGAGTTTGGTCTGATTTGATTTGCGATAAAACTCCTTAATCTAGGTTAGAGCGGATGTAATTTCTCTAACTTCACAATGGATTATAAAACATTGTGCAATGTTTCATTTGTTTGATTGCATTGTATTTCATCTTAATTAATAAACTTGCTTGTGATTATTTGGCACTCTTCTGACTCCGTCTCACTTATTGAGCTAGTTGTGCTCACATTTCTGTAGACTCTTTTGTAGGTATTGAGTGAAGACAAGATGTTTTGATATCGCCAACTTCAGGTTAGTATGCTATTGACTGGGAAAGTAAGGAATGAAAAATCAACTCAACTTGGGCTTTTAACTTTTCTTTTATCTTTTCTTTTGGATTTTGAGGAAACTAATTAGGAATTTCCTAGGATGCCCACTAGTTTCTTAACTTATTGTAAATAGTATACAAAATTTGAGACTTTTTGATAAATTTTGATTATAAATTATAACTTTAGATGTAAAACGTTTATATCAGTACCATTGTGTTATGAGATAACAGGTTATATAGAATAGTTATTTTGTAAGACTATACTATAGATTACTCACAAGTATCAGAATAGATATTTTAAGTTGGTTGAGTTATGCACGCTTTATGTGGACTGTCTCTATGAGAGCAGCTATGAGGTTAGCTTTTATCTTAAGTTAGTTTATATGGCGAAAATATTATGACTCCTCTTGTTTGGGGCATGACATTAAGGAGGTGAAGAGTCATTGGTGAAGCTTATTGGGGAAGCTAAACCTTTCAAATTATATGCTTGGCACTCATTCCTAAGATGTAATTAATGCAATTTGATAGCTATCATATCCATGTAGATACATGTACAGTTAAAGTCGTTTTGTCACATTAAGCACGGTGATCTAATTCAAATCATAGCTATGTAGAAGGATCACAAATAGCTTAAGGTAATTATGTCTCTTTGGATCTCAATAATAGTTAAGTGGTTTTCTCAATGCTTAAAGTTTATAAATACCCTAAAGGGTAGCATTTTGCACACTTTGTAGACTTCCTTTCTCTTGTAAACTGCCTTGTTTCTTCAATTTTCTTCAATACTCTTTCTCTGTTTCAATCTTTTCATTAAGTGTAACTAAGCCGAACTTCGGTAAGTCAAGTTCATCTAAGTACAAGCTAACTTCTTTTGAGTCGAAGACAATTAGGGAACCCATTCCCCCTTCATTGATAGTAAAAGAGCCTTTGTCGGTACTAGTGCGTAAGGAGGAGGGGTTTTAAGAGAACATAGGGATAAATGGGGTAGCACTAATTAATGCCATCTCTTGCAATGTATATCCCTATGATGAAACCTATCCGAAAGTGACTGTAAACTTATTTGAGGGTTTGGAGATTGGCTTTAGGCTAAATGGACGGGTTATAACAGTAATTTTTCGGCATTACTTATTGTTTGAAGAATTATTTTGTCGAGAGCTCTCCTAGGATGGCACTTTAGGTGTCAAAAGCTGATGAGAGGGTTATACTCTTGAGTGGGAGGCACTTTGGAGTCTACAAGAGATGTTTTGAGTTTGGAATGTGCTTCCCTTTTACATAATTTGATTCTACTACTATAGGATCTATCATGCTTAGATACCCCTAAATTAGTGGAGAATTTCAAAGGCATTTCAAGCCCTTTGTGAATATTTGGTAATGCAGGCACCCTTACAATTATCTAGATTTTATTATTTATGGAAGAGTAGTGGTGGGTGGTTATACATTTGGAACCACTTTGCTAAGAAATTATTTTAGGGTTTGGATTCTTCTGTTAAACAATCGAAGAATTAGTTCATGGTGGTAGAATTGTCCAAGGAGATCAACTTCTGGACTTATTGAACACATCATCAAGAAGCTCGATGCAAGTGACACCTAGGCTATGTTAAAGATTGAGGCCTTTATGGCTCTAAGACATAAAGAGTCGATCGACTCCAAAGATATGGTGGAGAGGTACTTTCCCAGGCCGATCTCACAGTTATTCCTTAGCATGGAGAAGGCTATGATGAATAAATGGTTGGAAAGTATGGGCTTGAAGTTTGATGTAACTGGCTCCTCTGTCTTATTGATGGAAGCTTATAGGAAGTTGCTCTCCATCTGTTGCCATTTGAGGAATGAGGATTCCTCCTTACTCATGTTGGACATGGCAGGGTCTGTAAGTATTTACCATAGTTTATGCTTATATTGACTTTACTTATTATTCTTTTGCAAGTGAGAAATTGTTGCACTTTAGGGAGCTACCCCGAGTTGGAGGACCCGATCTCTTGAGGCAGTAAGAGACTAAGATGAAGTTGGAGAGGCAAGTTAATGCACTAAAGACCAAACTCCTAAAGACGAAAGCCCGGAGCTGGGGAGATGAGCAAGAAAGGGAAACCGGTCTTAGAGGCGATGCCCTTGACCACTCTTATCACGAAGCTAACCATAGTTGTGTCAATGCCTATTGTGATTCCAATGTCATCTACTTTGGTAGTCATGGAGGAATACGCACCACCTGCAATGCAAACCAAGGCGATAGTGTTATCTTCTCCTTCAATTGATGTTGATAAGGGGATTGGCACAACCATTGAACAAGTCTAAATAGGCTAAAAGAGGAAGGCTCCAGATGTGGCCAAGGCAAGTATATAGCCTCAAAAGAAGGTTCCTAAGTTCACTATATTAAAGGTGTCTAAGTGTACAGATAAGGTACATGGGATTAAGGTGGAGAATCTTCCATTAGTCCATCCCTATTGGGCTATTTATCAAATGAAGGGCCTCTAGGCTAAGCTTAGGGAGTACCCTCAATTAGGAGAAGTTCCTGAGGTGTTTTAAAACATAACGTATTCTTCTCAACAAAGTAAGCTTTATGAAGCTAACAAGGTCTCCACCAAGGAAGATCCTATGTCCCCAACGGTCCGTTTACCAAGCTTTGAGGGGGTCTTGTACTCCAGCAGACTCATCTCTATTGGAGAAGGACCTAGAGATGAAGTTCCCAGATAATCAGAACCTTCGAGGGCATTTGTGCGCCTTATCCTATGAGGTAAGTCATATCTATTTAGAGTGTTTCATCTTCGTGTTATCTCTTATATTTATACTTTACTAACCACCATCAACCTTTTGACTTCTATAGTATAACGAGCTAGTATGCAAGTGGCTTAAGCATTTTGAGGATGCTTGTTGAAAGGTAAAGTGAGATGAGGTGGACTTAAAGGGTGAAAGAGACAAATAAATTGAGCTGTTTTTCAAATGTCAATATTATCATAAAAAACAGAGAAAAGGTAACCAAAAATTTTCTCGTGTTTTGCAACAAAGAAGGGAGTTCGAAGTTGAGTTGAAGAGGAAGGAACAGGAGGAAGGAGAGGCCTTAAAGAAGGCCTTTAAGGAGATTGTTGAGCTATAGTAGTAACTTGAAGAGGAATAGAAGTCTAAGATTGATGTGACAAAGTGGCTGGAAGAGGAGTGATAGGCCTATGCTAAACTCGACAAGTGTAATCGAGAGTTCAATATGTTGGTCTCCAAGATGCCAGTTAGGCTAACCTTAAAGGATGAGCAGTGTGTCTTAGTTAGAAATCTATTAATGAGCTTGGTTAGCCAAAAAGGAAAGCTAGAGAGCTAAGTAAGGGAGCTCTAAAGGGGAAGTTGGTGAAATGAATGAGTTGATCACCAATCTTGAGAAAAGGGACATCATTCATGCTGCCACCAAGGAGAAGGTCTACTTATCCTTCATCACGTTAGAATAGTGGAAAGATGCGTGTGAGGATATCATAATCGAGATAGGCTAAGGGATCTACGATAGGGTACTTTAAGCGTACCCTAGCTTAGACTTGGAATTCTTGAGCTTCCTGGACTAGCCAACTTATTAGGAGCTTAGGGAGGCCAAAAGCAAGGCGGCCGTCTAAGATGATGCTCCCCTAAATTCTCTCGTTAAGGATGCTTTTAGGAGGTCATCCCTAAAGGTGGCCGATTAAAGGATAAGGGCTAAGCTGAGCCCCCTACTAGCTAAGACCAACATAAGGATACCATTCCCCACCACTTTTAGTGAGGTTCCTTCAGTTTAAACTCCCATAGATCAGACCTTTGAATAGATTGAGCTCTTGACTTCTCTAAACTGTAGAAGTTGGCTAATACAAAATAAAAGGCTTAGCTCTCTCTTTTTCTTTTTCTTCCTTGTTAGTTTTTTTTTTTTTTCTTGTGAACATACATCTTGTAATCAACTTTATAAGGACTCACTTAGATCGTTATGTTGGTCTTAACCTTTATACTTGCCTAACTCTTAATGGAAATGTTTTATGCCTCTTATCGGCTTTCGCTGTTGAATTTTTACTTCTCTATACTTAATTGTATTTTTGGGGGGCTAGTTATGACTTGGGTTACTTCATTTCTTGAAGAATTGGGGTTACTCTTTAATCAAGACCTTTTGACCATAAGTGGCTTATGTCACTTTGGGGGCCAAGTTAGCGTTTTTCCAACTGGCATGGTGGGATTTCCTTAGTCATGTGAGGAAGTACAATCTCCCGCTAAGGTTACCTAATAGGAGTTAGGCTAGTGGTGTTCTAGCTTGCCCAAGCTTGAAGAGGTGTGGTGGTTAAGAATCTTAACAAGGACTTGACACTTATACATCCATTTACCCACCATGCGCTTAGACAATCTAAGATAAAAGTTAACATTCAAGTAAATATAAACACAAAATGATTAGGGAATGAAATTTTATTATTAATAATTGATGAGTATATTGATCATAATTACAAGAATCAATCAAAATATAATCTTAAGTTATCAACATTCCATATATGTAGGATGAGCTCTCCATTTAGTCTCTCAAGTTGGGTAAGCGCCATTCCCCATATTCTCCCTTACCCTGATTGGATCCTCTTAGTTAGTGGCTAATTTTCTTTATCCTTTGTGAGATCCTGTAGCTTATAGCCTTTTACAAACTAGGTCTCCTACTTTAAACTCTTTGTATTTGACCTTTTTGTCGTAGCACCTAGCTTCTATGTTGATGGGCAACCACTCAAGCTGTAGTAAGGTCTCGAATCTCTTTTGTTGTGTCTACATTGGCTTATGAAATAGAATTGTTTGCAATCACATTGAAGGACTAAGTTTTGATGTTAGGGAGTTCCAATTCTATAGGCAAGATGGCTATTGATAACTCTTATTTTAAATACATTTCACATGATGATTTTATAGTATTTCCTTTACATCTTTGGTTTTCTTTAAATAAATTGATACTTAATTGAGTAAAATTTTGATTTCAAGGTTTGAACGTGTTCTTGGATTGAAAACGAAGAAAAGGAATCAAGTTTCACTCAATTTGGAGTTCAAATGAATGAGTTATGAAGTTTTGAAGTTATACAGTTTGGGACACAACTATGTCCCTAGGTTGTATCCATCCAGGAAAATATACCAAGGTCAAAAAGTTATATGACTTGGGGACACGATTGTGTCCTAGGCCATGTCTGCTGATGAAAATGGAAACCTTACAATACATTATAAAAAAACATACTAGGGTTTCGCACAAAGGATTGGACATTCAAAAGAGAAAAGACTTGAGCAGAAGGAAAAGAAAAAGGCGAAAGTAACACTCAACTTCAAGATTAAAGAGATTTATCATCAACAAAAGGAGTTTTTCATGTTTTATTTATTGATTTTGTTGCAATTCGTTTTTAGTTTCATTATGATAGCTTAAGATTCTTGTATTTAGGATTATGGAACCTAGGATTTCATGTGACTATTAGATTGATTGATAATTTTCAATAAAGTTTCTATCTTTTCTTAATTCAATTATGTTATTTAATTGTTATTTGATATTTCTAGAGTATCAATCTATGATATTATTCATGTGATTGATGATTGAGAAATCACATAAATAATGAGATCTTAATGTAATTGGAGAGAATTACATGTGTACTTAGAGATAAAATATATGTTTCTTTCGGAAAGTTTTTTTTTTTTGTGTGGGAATTCATTATACATTAATGCGATTCTAAATTATATTACTAAGTGAAGAGATTCTGGTAAATAATTTAGGATTAGGGTTAATATGCTTGATAAAGGTGTTAACTTTAATTGTAAATCCCTTCAGTCAAGAATAATAGAAATTGAATTGGATATATTTTAAGCGGTTACATGTTAAGTACTAGGGGAAATAATTCCTAAATACTTTATTATCTTCTTGAAGTCGTTCTTAGTTTTATCGCTTTCTAAATTGCTTAATCAAGTCTCATAATTAGGTTAGTTTGTTAATTTTAGTAT
Source organism: Lumnitzera racemosa (assembly GCA_024138005.1). Classification (NCBI taxonomy): domain Eukaryota; kingdom Viridiplantae; phylum Streptophyta; class Magnoliopsida; order Myrtales; family Combretaceae; genus Lumnitzera; species Lumnitzera racemosa. The sequence continues at coordinate 18,118,911 of JAMXBC010000009.1, forward strand.
TTTTAATTCATTTAACCCATTACAAATTTTTGGTTAGATAATAGAGCTAAGGTTAATATTAGTACTCGAAGTTTCTGAAAGATCGACTCGGACTCACATCCGCTATATTAAAACTGATAGGTGCACTTGCCGGATATCAAGTTTTTAGTACCGCTGCTGGGGATTTTCGATATTAAGAACACTAGTTGCTTTATTACTTTGAACATTTTTTTCTTTTGTTTTCATTGTTTATTTTTATTACCTAGAGCTGCAATTGATTCTATATTTCTTGCCCTTGTAGTGCATGACCCGAAGCAACCTGGAAGATTTGGCAGAACTTGATCCTGAAATTGAGAGAACTGTCTTTCAAAATTTGAGATTGCGACTTAGACAAATTGTGGCTACCATAGAAGACGAGTCAATTGTTAAGATCAAGGAAGAGGGTAAAGAGGCCAACACTCAATTCATCGATCAAGAAAATCCACCATACATGGCTAACAACAGTAATGAAGCAAATCGGACCATGTCTTACTATTCAAGGCCTACACTTATTGGAGCTGACTCTAGTATCACAAGGCTAACTGTCGTGGCTAATAACTTCTAAATTGTACCTAACATCATATAAATGATGCAACAATATGTTCAGTTTGACGATCTCTAAGATGAAGATCCTAATGCCCACATCTCTAGCTTTATGGAGATTTGTGATACATTTAAAGTCAACGGAACCACGGATGATGCCATTCGATTGCGGCTATTTCCTTTTTCCTTGAAGGGCAGAGCAAAGTAGTGGTTGAACTCTCTACCACGAAATTTAATCATAACTTGGAATGAATTGGTAGAGAAATTTTTGGAGAAGTATTTCCTACCTGAAAAAACCGCTAAACTTCGAAACAAAATTTCTTGTTTTGCCCAATTGGAAGCGGAGACTCTATATGACACTTGAGAGCGGTTCAAGGACTTGCTAAGGAGGTGCCCACATCATGGCCCCCCACTATGGATGCAGATTTAGACCTTCTATAATGGTTTTAATTTATTTACGAGACAAATGATTGATGCATCCGCAAGAGGTACTTTGAACACAAAGACACTCGAGTAAGCACAAAACTGAATTGAAGGAATAGCGATGAACAATTATTAGTGGGAAAGCACTAGAGCCAAGCAAAAGGTTATGGGAATTTATGATGTAGACTTGACCACTGCTCTGGCAGCTAAGGTGGACTTATTGAGTAAGAAAATTGATGCACTCTCTGTTGGCCCTCAACAAGTACAATTAGATGTAAGTGACCTTGGTATGCAGTGTTATGGAGCACAAGAACAACTGGAACAGGTAGATTATCTAGGAAATCCACCCAGGTAACAAAATAACCCCTACAGCAACACTTATAATCCCGGATGGAGAAATCACCCCAATTTCTCATGGGGAAATCAAAACCAAGGCAAGTAAAAGACGAACTTTGGCCCACCTGGATTTCAAAGACCATTCCTACCTCCTCTTCCTCAAGAAAAGAAGTCCAATATGGAAGAACTTCTCACAAAATATATTCAAGGCAATGAGGCTCGCTTATCCAACATTGAATCATCGTTAAGGAATAAGATGCGTCTAATCGCAACCTTTAGAACTAAATTGGTCAACTTGAGAATCTAATCTCTGAAAGATCATAAGTAACACTACAGGGAAATACAGAAACCAATCCAAAGGAATATGTCAAGGCAGTGACACTTCGAAGTTGGAAGGAGTTGCATGCTGAGAGGAAGGTTAACGAGGAGACTAGTAAGAGCAATGAGGAGACGAAAGCAATGGAAGACGTAGAGTCATCTAAGGTGAATGAAGTTCCTTGACTTCTTTAAACAACTGCATATTAACTTACCTCTCATTGATGCCTTATTGCAGATGATAAAGTACGCTAAGTTCTTGAAAGATTTGTTATCCAACAAGAGGAAGCTTGAGGAGCTTTCTACAGTCATATTGGGTGAAGAATGTTTAGCGATCGTGCAAAATAAGTTGCCCAAGAAGCTAAAAGACCTAGGAAGTTTTACAATTCCTTGTCATATTGGTAATCTGTTAGTTGACAAAGCTTTAGCTGATTTGGGTGCTAGCATCAATTTAACGCCTTATAAATTTTTCAAGAAACTAGGATTAGGGGAACCTAAACCCACACGCATGAGCTTGCAATTAGCTGATAGATCTGTGACGTATCCTAAAGGCACTATTGAGGATGTATTAGTCTAAGTGGGTAAATTTATTTTTCTAGTTGACTTTGTGATATTGGACATGGATGAAGATTTTGAGTTGCTCCTTATCCTAGGTAGACCATTCTTAGCTACTACTAGGGCTATCATTGATGTTAGTGATGGCAAACTCATTCTTAGAGTAGGAGATGAAGAGATCATGTTTAAAATTTCGAAGGCTATGAAAAATTCTGTTGATCAGGATGATACTTGCTACCTTTTGGATGTTACTGACACTTTTGTTTCAAGTTATATGCAGGAAGTTCTTTTTAAGGATCCGCTGGAGAGTTGCTTGCAATTAAGCACGAAAGAAGCTTTGAAAGATCCTATCAAATCCGAGGTGGTAACCCAACTGAAGGCAAACAAACCTACCTCTATCGAGAAAGGGTTTGAAGAGATTGAAAAAATGAAGGAAGCAAACTCAAAACCTTCGATCAAGGAGCCACTAGTATTGGAGTTAAAGCAATTACCTGACCACTTAGAATATGCCTTCTTAGAGAAGGAATCCAAATTACCAGTAATTAAAGCATCCAATCTAGAAGAAGAACAGAGAGAAAGGTTGCTAAAAGTACTCAAAGAGCATAAGAGGGCCATTGCTTAGAAAATATCCGATATTCGAGGTATCAATCCCTCTTTTTGTACTCATAAGATTTTGATGGAAGAAGACCATAAGCCGATTGTGCAGCCTCAGAGACGCTTGAATCCGAACATGAAAGAGGTAGTCAAAAAGGAAGTTATCAAACTTCTTGATGCAGGTATGATATATCCTATCTCTGATAGTTCATGGGTAAGTCCAGTGCAAGTAGTTCCAAAAAAAGGTGGGATGCAAGTAGTCCCTAATGAGAGGAATGAATTGATCCCAATGAGAACGGTAGTAGGTTGGCGTATATGTATCGATTATAGAAAGTTAAATGATGCTACACGTAAGGACCATTTTCCTTTACCTTTTGTTGATAAAATGATAGAACGATTAGCTGGACATATGTTTTATTGTTTTCTAGATGGCTTATTTGGTTATTTTCAGATACCTATTGCACCGGAAGATCAAGAGAAGACCACTTTCACTTGTCCTTATGGCACCTTTACTTACTACATAATGCCTTTTGGTCTTTGCAATGTACCTACTAAATTCCAAAGATGCATGTTAGCCATTTTTTATGATTTGATTGAGGACATAATGGAGGTATTTATGGATGATTTTTCAGTTTTTGGCAACTCATTTGACCATTGGTTGAATAATTTGGACAAGGTACTTACCAGGTGTGAAGAGACTAATCTTGTACTCAACTGGGAGAAGTACCACTTCATGGTACAAGAGGGTATTGTGCTGGGCCATAAGATCTCATATCGAGGAATTGAGGTTGATACTGCCAAAGTGGACGCGATTGCAAGACTCTCATCTTCAACTTCAGTTAAGGCCATAAGAAGCTTTTTAGGGCATGCAAATTTTTATAGGCAATTTATTAAGGACTTCTCGAAAATTGCCCGCCCTTTGACTAAATTATTAGAGAAGGATGTACCTTATGTTTTCTCTCAGGAGTGTTTGAAAGCTTTCAATATCCTTGAAGAGAAACTTACCAATGCCCTAATCATAGTAGTACTTGATTGGGCACTTCCCTTTGAACTTATGTATGACGTAACTGATCATGCAGTCGGAGCAATATTGAGGTAAAGATGGGAGAAGCATTTTCAACCGATTCACTATGCTAGCAAAACTCTTACTAATGCTCAGGGGAACTACACTACTACAGAAAAAGAGTTGCTAGCAATTGTTTTTGCCTTTGATAATTTTCACTCTTATTTGCTTCTATCTAAAGTGATTGTTTACACTGATCATTCTGCCCTTAGGTACTTGTTCGCAAAACCAGATGTAACGCCAAGACTGATTAGGTAGATCTTGTTGCTACAAAAGTTTGATGTGGAGATCAAAGACAAAAAAGGCGCTGAGAATTTAGCAGCAGATCACCTATCTCAATTGGAGAATCCAAACTTAGAAATGCTCGACAAAAATGAGATCAAAGATGAGTTCCCTGAGGAGCAACTCTATACCATCGACCAGGTAAGTGATATGGAAATTCTTTGGTTTGCGGATATCGCTAATTTTTTAGCTGCCAGGATCATACCGAAAGGACTTCCACACCAGCAAAAGAAGAAATTTTTTTTTTCTAATGTAAAACATTATTTTTGGGATGATCCTTACTTGTTTAAAGTATGTGTAGATCATGTTATTCGTAGGTGTATATCGCACCTCGAAGGATGGAGAATTTTGAGCCACTGTCATTTGGGGCTTATGAGTGGGCATCATAATGCCAATAAGACAGCTCATAAGGTCCTAAAGGCTAGATTTTATTGGCCTACCTTATTTAAAGATGCCCAGAAATACGTTGAGATTTGTGATCGTTGTCAACAAGTAGGGAATATACCTCGTAGGGATGAAATGCCACAAAACCCCATCATCGAGGTCGAGGTATTTGATGTGTGGGGGATCGATTTTATGGGTCCTTTCCCGAACTCTAATGGAAATAAATATATCTTAATAGCTATTGACTACATCTCTAAGTGGGTAGAAGCTAAAGCTCTACCTACTAATGATGCTAGGGTAGTAAAAAAAATTTTAAAAGGCCTATTTTCTCGATTTTGCACCCCTAGGACAATTATAAGTGATAGGGGAACACACTTTTGTAATGCCCAACTCGACCAAGTGTTGAAACGTTATAGCGTTACACATAGAATAGCCACCCTGTACCATCCCCAAAGTAGTGGCCAAGTGGAAGTTGCTAGTCGTGATCTTAAGCGAATTCTTGAAAAAACCGTAAAGTATCATAGGAGAGATTGGTAAAAAAAGTTAGATGATGCTCTATGGGCACACAGAACCGCTTACAAAACCCTACTAGGGACTACACCCTACCGACTTGTATATGGGAAGGCTTGTCATTTACCAGTAGAGATTGAACATAAGGCTTATTGGGCAATTAAGAGTGCTAATGTTGATTTTGAGTGTGCAGGTTCTCACAGGAAGCTTCAGTTGAATGAGCTAGAGGAATGGAGAGCGACAGCATATGAGAACTCCAAATTATACAAAGAAAGGGCCAAAAAGTACCACTATCAGCGAATTAAACAAGGTCGACAATTTAAAGAAGGTGATAATGTCTTTTTGTACAATTCTTGCCTTCGTTTATTCTCAGGTAAGTTGAAATCTTGGTGGTCTGGACCATTTACAATTACACAAATTTTCTCGTATGGGACTGTTGAAGTTACACAACCGGAGAAAGGCACATTTAAGGTAAATGGGCAACGATTGAAGTTATACTTGAGTGGAAATTTGGAACATGTTGGACGAGAGGAGTTTTATCTCCACCCGACAGAATAATCATAAGCTACAATCATATCCTGTCGAGCTATCGACGTTAACTATAGTGCTTCTTGGGAGGCAACCCATGTCAAACTTTGCTCTCACTTTAGTTCTTTTAGTTTATTCCATTTTATTTTTTCTTTGATCTAGTTTTGCTTTGCTTCTTTTATTTGTTTCAATTTTAGTCATAGGCTTTTTTTTTAGTTTCATTTTTTTTCTCTTTATTTTTCTTTGTCTTATTTTTCTAGTTTAAGTACTTTTATTTCTTTAAGTTTTTTTTTTATTTTTAAATTCATGAATTTAGGCTAAAAAAAAACAGAGCAGAAAGTAACACGGTCATGAGACATGGCCGTGTCCCAGCCCGTATCCATCCAGGCCCCTTCAATGACATGTCATTACAGAAAGTTACATGGACATGCGACACGATTGTGTCCCAGCCCGTGTACGTCCAGCCATATGCCGTCAAAACAGAAAGTTACACAGGTGTGGGATACGGTTGTGTCTCAGCCCATGTGGGCCTAGCTTTAATACATCCCCTGACAGAAAGTTACATTGGCGTAGGATACGATTGTTTTCCAGTATCAAGACCTAACAGTATCGTTGTCGTGGTAGGTCGCCGTGTACTGTATAAAGGTCTATTATCAACCCCCTTGCTGATCATAGGCCTTTCATACGACACACAAGACTCCTTCCACTCTACATTACCATTAGGCCCATAAACAAGTAATATAGAGCAATTTAACTAAAATTACTTCTATGTTATAATTTAGCTAATTGTGTGGGCTCGTAGGACCTACACCAAAAAATATTACAAACAAATGCAGTTCGTAACGGAACTGCATTAAATCTATGTTATGAGCAAAAACATAAAAGTATCTAAACGTCTATAAATCTATTATAAAATGTCCTCTTCGCTCTCTAACCGCTCCAACCTGTCCTTATACGAGACTTACGACGGGCATGCCTCAGCTAAAATTAGTGAAGAAGTTTTCCTGCATTAACAAAAATCTATAGAGGTGTAAGCTTAAGTTTAGTGAGATAAACACCCTCGTCAGTACCACATGATAGAAATTTATTAGATGCACAATCATATGAATGCATGAACAATCAGCATGCCAAACAACGTATGCAGCAACGCATGTAGTAACCTAGGAACTGCATATGACTCAGAATTACGCCTCCTGAAGTCTGGGTTTGGAGATAATTAACCAACCCAAACCAAAATTCGGGTTCTAGACCTTGGGTTTTATTTCATTTGCACTATCGTACTCATGCCAAAACAAAACTCTCTCTCTCTCTCTCTATATATGTATACTTCCTTTACCAAAATCAAATCATATCTTTTAAAATCCCAAGTCTAGCGGTGTGGTGCCCCCTGTAGTCCACAAACATACACCCTAAGCAGAAGCCACAAGACTCGGCCCCTCGCCGACGGTTGGTGTCTCCCAGCGCTTAGTAAGCCCATTGGCTTAGGACAGATACTCAATATATATGATGGCATAGCTAGTGCCCAATCTTACAGGAAACTCATATTCCTGTGAGTCCCTTCCCATTTTCTGCATGAACCGACAGTCGGTGTTATCCGTATGCAATATGGGGAATGCATGATTTATTTTGATTTCTTAATCGTATAAGTAATTAACTCGATTTTTAGGGTGATCAAACAATTTCATTCCATACAATTCATATATATATATTAATACAAACAATTCCCATTATTATATATATAATTAACAAGTCATCACATTCATCCATAAATCTATACACATGCATCTCCCATATCCCACAAGCATCCAAATTTATATATATAAGTTTAGGTGCATCTATTCTACAAGCACAATCAAGTAAAGAGTCATCGGGAATTTACTCACTCTGCCATGTGAATTAGTCAAATTAATCTGGAGGCAAGTCGTCTCCGTATACGGTGTCCCCTAGTCATCAAAATAATATTTATAAGAGATTGAAATAAACTTAGGAAATTAAGTAAAATTTCCTTAAGTTATACTCTTGACTAGTTTTCAAAATTTTTCTCAGTTTTTGCCTAAAGTTCAATCGCGTATAACTTTTTCGTTTTAAATCCGATTTTTATGATCTTATAGTCAATCTTCATCATTTTCGAGTGTACTTTAATGTGGTGATGTTATATTTTCAAAATGAGGTATATAATTTTGTCCATGAGTCAGAACAGTAGCGTTCCTCATGGGTTAGAGTGTTTTTGGGCCTTGTCCGGTAAATGGGCTTTTTGATAACTTGAGAAATCCTTTGGGCTTGGTCTTAAGATTTTATCCTATGCTTAAAATACTCCTTGAGATCAGATTTACAACATTGATTTATATTCCTAAGGCTAACAACCACTTCATAGGCCCTTTAGTGGGTTTAAGTTGTTAAATGGGCTTGTTTTTTGTTCAAACTAAAGTTAGTGACTTTGGTGGGCCTATGGGGCCTTAGGTGGATTTCTTATGGGTTTCAAAACAACCTTTCTTGATACTTTAAGGTGCTGGTCAGAATTTCCTTAAAGGCCCAACTTAGAGTTCTAGGCTTATTTTAAGAGTTTTAGGCTCGGTTTTGAGTTTTAGGATTTGTATGCTTACCATACTTGCTTTGATTGATCTTTTTACTTTGTTCATTCACTTTTATCATATTTTTAAGCTTCTTTTTCTTACGTTCCAGATCTATTCATGATAATTCCAAGGGGTTCTTGCTTGGTTTTTCAACTTGTTTCATCATTTCCTTAAGTTTAGGTGGTAGATTATGCAATTAAACTACTTACATCCAAATCTTAACTTAAGTTTTCTTCCATAAGATGATCCTTTAACTCATGCTCCACACAAAGAAATAAAAGATCTTATACTTAATATAATCTCCATATCATAGCTCATGTCATACAAAGTTGGTTTTTTCATAAAACTTCATGTGATAGATTTTTCCTTAACTTAAGTTTAGATTTGAGTATGTTTAACTTAATGGAAACAAAATCAACATCCAAATGACTATGGAATCCTCACGTCCAGCATGCTCATCCTTCATTCAAGTTTTTGTTTCAAGACTTTCTCAACTTAAAATCTTCCATTCAAAGTGTTAAACAAGTGTCTTTACAAAATACCAACTTTACATGCTCATGCTTCAACTTCATGAAAAGGTTTCATGGTTTGTTTCTTAAAACGATTTTTGGTGTTATGACAACTTAAACTTTACTTATATCTTCAAGAAATCAAAGTCTTCTAATCATAAACACTAACACATAATCACGAGAAATACTTACTCGTCCTTAAAGCAAAATATGGTGGTTGTGCATAAAGGTTCCACTTAAGCTCTCAACTTTGCTTCTTCTTTTGCAACCTTTTGGATCCCGAATCTTTTGATCTTTTGGAATGGGGCTTCTGGAAGGTTCTAATGGCTCTAAAAGATCTTAGATGGTGAAAGAAAATAACATAAGAACAAGAAGAGAAGTTACCGTGAGTGAAGTTGGAAAAAATGGAAGAAAAGTTGATTTTGTGGGGTAAGGTGGTTTCTCCTTTTTATGTTTGTTTCAAATGAGAGAAAGATGAAGTGAAAGTGAAATTTAAAGTGAGAGAAAAAGTAGAGGAAGTGGCTGGTTTGAGTGGAGAGAGAATGAGTGTTTAAATGTCTTGAAAGTGTTGTCTTGTAACTTACACAAAAGTCAACAATTGCAACCATTGATGATGTAAGCATTAAGGGGTGAATAATGATGTGTAAGATAAAGTGATTGATGGTTGAAGACAAGAGCATGGCCCCCTTTCTCCCTTGTCCAAATCTGCCATTTAAAGTCTTTTGGGGCCATGGAGTGGTCTTGTCTCATTTATTAAAGTTAAGCTTATGAAATCTTGTGAAAAATTGTCCATATGTAATATAAGTAAAGGGGTGATAAGGAAATTATCTTATCACTAGATTTTGATAAGTTATCAATTGATAAATGATTCCAACTCTCAATTGATAAGTTATCTAAGGTGATTGGTTGATCTACTTATTTAAGTGTAAAGCTTATACATGAAGATAAGAGCATGGCCTTATAGGAAATTGTTTTAGGGTTTTCATTTTGCATTGTTTCGTAATTTATGATTTGATTCCTATAAAATTATGAAATTTCCTAAAGTTAAATGAAATTATTCAAATTAAATTATTGATTAATTACCTAGGGTTAAAATTCCTTAATTATTTTAGGGTTTAGGGTTTTAAGTGACTTTAGAGCTTGTAGTTCTTCAAGCTCGGGTTTTTTCAATAATTGGTTTTTAGATTGGAAAAATTTAATTCGTTTCTAAATATAAACATAAGTTTTTGGTCTAGTTGATATTTGGGAATGTTTGGAAAGTATTCGTACTCAAATCTTAGGCCCACTAAAAGTGGGGTTTACACCCAGCCCGTGTTCGCCCAGGTAAGGCATCGAACACAAAGAGTTATACGGGCATGGGACACAGTCGTATCCCAGCCCGTGTCTACCCAAACCTACATGGTTTAATACACGCACTGCACAATATTTTCAAAACACGAATACACCCTTTCAAACACTTACAAACATCTACACAAATTCATTTCACCTTCCATCTTCTCCTTACGTTCTCGATCCAAGTAAGTTCTTCTAATTTTTTGTTTTTTTCTGCCCTCTCTTGTTCATGCTTTGTTTTCATCATTGTTTAGGCATGCTTCAGTAACCGAAATTAAGGTCTTTTATGAATTGGTCGATGAATTTTGTCTGAGAATTTACTTGGTTTTTATTCTTTCATGACAGACATGCATATTTACCTTATGTTGATAGATTTACATGCTTTTGTGATGCCCGTTATGGTTAGATATTACTTTATCATCTATCAAACACCAATTTTGTTTGCTAATTCAATGATCACTATTCAATTATGCCAGTTAGGGTTTGAATTATGAGAGTGATGTTGGGACATTTTGAGTCGTTGACGTGTTGGGACGCTTTCTTTTCAAGCTGATTGTAATGTAATGCATCTAATGTATAATTAGTTGGATGAATTTGCTAGCCATTTCTTTTACACCAGCTAGTTTTGTGGATGTACTCTACATGTTTGTTTAAATGTCCTAATGAGAATTCTTTCAATATTCCTCACTTTTCCTCCTTTATAACTCTGTCTGTGTTTGAACTAAGTGTGGCAAGGATGCGTGTTTTTGATTTGGTTTGGTGTTTCTTCTCAGGTAGTCAATGGCAAATCATACAAAGCTTACCGTTCGAAGAAAATCTAAGTATGCACCATCATCTTCAATGCAGGAAGGTGCCATTGTTGAACCATTAGCCACTCTCCCTCCAATAGAGCACCCTATGCTTTAATTCAAAGAGGAATATTAGTTGAAACGCTATAATTTACTTAAGAACAAGGCCTTCAGTGATAACCTTTGTTTAGATTGGGATATTATCGCTCAATTGGAGCTCATAACGGAAATGAAAGAACTATTGGAAGGAACCATTTGAGAGCGATTTTTATCTCTTGAAGCTTTAGTTTATAAGGAGCTGACATTGGAGTTTTTATGTACATATAAACTCGATAAGGAGAGTGTTAGTGGCATGGGCCCTAAACGTAAACTCCATTTCACTTTGAGTGGCTAGCCTTTCTACATGACAATAACTCAATTGGGCAAATATTTTGGTCTTTATGAGGATAAATACACACGGATAGAAGAGTTCCAACGTTTAACATGTCGTTTTCCACGTGGAGTAACACCACGGACGTTTTGGAACAAAATTAATGTTAGTGATGCTTATGACCCAATAAAGAGTAAGGCTTCCTAATTGGTCAAACCTGAATATTGTGTTCTTCATTGGCTCTTTGCACATACATTGACCGGCCGAGGCTTAAGCACCAATGTAGTTTCCAATAAGGATTGCCTCTACTTATATAGTGTTATTCATAAACACCCAATCAATCTAGCCATTGAGCTAGGTGAACTTTTCAGCCACCAAGCAACCACTGTAAGGAAGAAAGGGCATATTTGTTGTGGCCCCTACATTACCTTACTAGTGCAAGCCATGCGGACTAAGGTTGTCATTTGGCCTTCGCTTACCTTTGTTACTCAAGTCACTCCTATGCGACTTAATTTATTCTAACTCATGAACCTTTTACCAACAATACATCAAAGTCGACACTCACGAACCACCTCTAGAAGCCAGATGTCTTTAGCAAGCTTTGAGGATAAATTTGATATTTTGATGACTGAGGTTTGTTATATCCGAGAAAGTGTGGATAAACTTCATATCCGCCAAGACAAATTGGAAAAAATTCTCAAGATGAAAGAGTCGGATGCAAATGATGAGGACAGTAAGAGTGAGGAAGAGGACGATGAGGGTAATGCAGAGGCAACTGGGGCTAGTGAAGAGGATGATGAGGGTAGTGAAGAGAATGATGAGGGTAGTGAAGAAGATGATGATGAAACCGTAGGTAGTGAAGAAGACGATGATGAAACCATGGCGGATGCACCATCTGATGAGGATGATGGAGAGACGGATTCCGATCTCTCTTTTTAGTTTATTTATTTATTTTTTTGTTGTTGTTCTTAGTTGGCCAAGGCATGTGCAATCAGACTTGTAATGACGATGGCTTCCTAGTTATGGTCTTCTTCACATTATTTTCGACTGGCAGGAAAGTATTAGTTTCTTTTTTTTAATAAATATATTTCCTTTTTCCCTATGATGTTTTTTCTTGTTTGATGTCTTGCTATTATGCTTTTTTAGTTGTACATTGAGGATAATGTACGTTATTAAGTGTAAGGAAAGGATATATATGAATTTGTTACTGTTTAGGAGACCAATTATTCACATTTGACCCAATTAATTTTTAAGTTAACTTGCAATAGATGATTAACAAGTGTTGGGCCAAATCAACTGTGTCATCTTGATCATTATTGATCTTATTATACTTTACTAGAATTGATTAGTCAAATCTATGGAGGGCAAAGTTACGAGTTATTTAGCTTAGGACTCTAAGACTTGAGATTGGAACAACATCACTAGTTGAGAGTTAGTCATGGTTATTTTTAAATTTACTTTTATGTATACCTTTCTCTTATAAATTTTTAGAGTCCTATAATTTTTAGCAAACAAATAAATGAAATTCTTCTTCTGAGAAACCCCTGAAAAATCATAATGATTGGAGGTAAGAAGTAATAACAAGTGTATAAATAGAAAAAATTGGTAAGGATTTATCTTGGTTCGTCAGAAGAGCGAGATTGAGTCCCAATGCCAATACTAAAAAAAAATTAGTATGGATCGGCCTTGGTCGGTCAGAAGAGCAAGGTTCTTTCCCGCAATCGATATAAGAGATAAGTTGGTATGGATCGGTCTTAGTCCGTTAGAAGAGCGAGGTTCTTTCCCTCTACCAACACAATTGTGCTTAAATAAAGTAAATTTAAAAAAAAACCTCCCAACAAAAGCATGAACTAGGGGGATGATCAGAAGATGAGTGGATGTAAAATATGTTTGTTTTGGATTGTGGCGCTTCGTGAGATTGAAGAGAAAATTGTATACACTTTAGTCAAATGGACAAAATTTTTATGACTTTTTCCCAGTTGGCGAGATGTTAAATCCAATTTTTAGTTTAAGAATCCTTAGTTAAATGACTCGGGTAAACTTCGACTTCCATAAATTAACTAATGAACTCTAGTATTAAATATTGTTGGAGCATTCGAATATGGTCAAATGAATCTATGACATTGTTAAGGGTGAAATTGGTTGACTTTATTATTGCAAGTTAATTGAAAATGATCTTCTTACCTTTCTTCGGGTCAAGTGTATTTGTTCACCAGTTTCCTAAGTAGTGAGAAATTTTGTTTAGCGTTTCTTGTCCCAAAATTTTTGTTTTGATTTATTTGCTTGAAGACAAGAAAATGCTCAGGTGTAGGGAAGTTTGATAACTCTTATTTTAAATCATTTCACATGATGATCTTATAGTATTTCCTTTACATCTTTGGTTTTCTTTAAAGAAATTGATGCTTAATTAAGTAAAATTTTGATTTCAAGGTTTGAACGCGTTCTTGGATTGAAAACGAAGAAAAGGAATAAAGTTTCACTCAATTTGGAGTTCAAATGAATGAGTTATGAAGTTTTGAAGTTACACAGTTTGAGACACAACTGTGTCCCCAGGCTGTGTCCATCTAAGAAAATATGCTAAGGTCAGAAAATTATACGACCTGGGGATACGACTGTATCCCAGGCCGTGTCTGGTAACGAAAACAGAAACCTTACAATACATTATAAAAGGATATACTTGGGTTTCGCACAAAGGATTAGACATTCAAAAGAGAAAAGACTTGAGGAGAAGGAGAAGAAAAAGACGAAAGCAATACTCAACTTCAAGATTAAAGAGATTTATCATCAACAAAAGGGGTTTTTCATGTTTTATTTATTGAATTTGTTGCAATTCGTTTTTAGTTTTATTATGATAGCTTAAGATTCTTGTATTTAGGATTATGGAATCTAGGATTTCATGTAACTATTAGATTGATTGATAATTTTCAATAAAGTTTATATCTTTTCTTGATTCAATTATGTTCTTTAATTGTTAATTGATATTTCTAGAGTATCAATCTATGATATTATTCATGTGATTGATGATTGAGAAATCACATAAATAATGAGATCTTAATGTAATTGGAGAGAATTACATGTGTACTTAGAGATAAGATATATGTTTCTTCCAGAAAATTGTTCTTTTGTATGAGAATTCATTATACATTAATGTGATTCTAAATTATATTACTAAGTGAAGAGATTCTGGTAAATAATTTAGGATTAGGGTTAATATGCTTGAGAAAGGTATTAACTTTAATTGTGAATCCATTTGGTAAAAAATAATAGAAATTAAATTGGATATATTTTTAAGCGGTTACATGTTAAGTGCTAGGGGAAATAATTCCTAAATACGTTATTACCTTCTTGAAGTCGTTCTTAGTTTTATCGCCTTCTAAATTGCTTAATCAAGTCTCATAATTAGGTTAATTTGTTAATTTTAGTATTTTTAATTCATTCAACGAATCACAATTTTTCGGTTAGATAATAGAGCTAAGCTTAATATTAGTACTCAAAGTTTCTGAGAGATCGACTTAGACTCACATCCGTTATATTAAAACTGATAGTTACACTTGCCTGATATTAGCTGTCGAACCGAAGGTTAGGCAAAATGGAGTCTTACCTATCAACATATGGTAGGTGGTGTTGTATCCTCATAGGATGTTTGGAAGGTCTTCTGCCTATCTACCTTAAGCTTGGTCTACCCTTTTCTTAATGTTGTTAATGATGGTTCGATTGGTTACCTCAACTTAGCCATTGGACTAGGGGTATGTTATTGAGGTGAAATGAAGGTTAATGTGATATTTAGCATAGAACTCCCTAAACTTTAGGTTGTTGAACTAATGCCCCTTGTCCATTATAAGGGTGTATGGGACCCCGAATCTAGAGATGATGTTACTATGAATGAAGTACTTCATACTCCTCCTTATGATTTTGGCGACAGCTTCGGCTGCAACTCTTTTCATATAGTAGTTGACTACCATAATTATGAGTTGTTGTCCTCCGGATGCTTTTAGGAAGGCTCTTAAAATGTTAATGCCCTATTGGGCGAAGGATCAAGGACTTATTAATGGTTAAAGGTTGGAGCTAGGGGTGTAAGCAATTGGAGCATGCTTCTATCATTGTGGGAACTTCTAGTCCATTGCCTTTATGTGTTATCTCATCGTTGACTAGTAATACCTGAGTCGAAGAGCTTAGATATAGAGGGCTTGAGGTTGAATGTGGTTGCTATACACATTGGTGTGTATGATGTGTAGCCCTTCTTTAGGATGAAGGCATCTTAGGAGGGGAAAGCTAACCCCTCTTTGGTTAATGATGTCATCAACTATGGTGTAGTTAGTGGGGTGACATCTCAATTTCTTGGCTTCCCTCTTATTGGCTAGTAAGGTGTCTTACTCAAAGTATTCTTTAATGGGGTCCATCCGGCTTGGCTCAATTATTACTGCATTGAGCTGTAGGACCTCAACTCTGTCTGGGTTGATGCTCTTTTCTAATAGGTACTTGATACATATCTTCTTATCCTTCACTTTAGGTCTCTATTTCCCTATTAAGGCAAATTTGGACAGCCAATATGCTACTGAATTCTCAATTTGAGGAATCTTTATGATATTCCATATAAGTTTTGCAACTAGAAGTTCGGATTCGATATGTAAAATTTAGAGTAATTGGATAAAGTGTTTAATTGAGCCTAAATTATACTATGAAGATAGAAGTATTAGTAAAAGTGACGTTGTAAGTTTGAATTTAGGAAAATAAGTACTGAAATAATTAAATATTATAATATTAAATTATAAGTATATTATCCGTTATTTATTAAAAATATATAAAACATGTTCCAATAACTAATGTATAGATAGAAATAAATTATATATACATACTAAAAATCATAAAATAACATAAATAACATTTAGGAGTATTTACTTATATTTCATATGTATTTATTTATAGCTAAAAATACCCGAAATACACTAAATTAATGTTGAATAATTAAATAAAATTACAAAAAAATAAAATAAAATCAGAAAAGCAAGGAATTGTTGGATTTAGGTCATAGCATGCTAGGATTAAGAAGAAAAAATTTAACCAATTAAATTAAGGTAAATAGAAAGTGAAATGGAAGAGAATAAGGCCAAACATCATGCAAAAATTGAAAGAAAATAAATAAATATCGCTCTATAAATACCCAAACTCCAATCAAAACTCATTTGGCTCGTTAGGAATCAAGGAAAATTAGAGAGAAATCAAAAAGGGAGAGTTAAGGTTTTCAACAAAAAAATAGCAAATTTAGTGTGCAATTAGGGCTTAAGTAGGGAACCTATGATCAACGATCACCTAGAAATGAACGGCAACCACCACCACACCCTACCCCCACCGCCCATTGCTACTGACACACTTAGAGCCACTACTGGTAGCCAAAAGTCAATCGGATAAGTGAGTTCGATTTCAACCCAAATCTTATTTAATTATTTAAATTATCAAATTTATTTAGAAAATTATGATATTTGGTATTATGAGGTTTTTATGTATGTAAATTTATGGAAAAATAATGGTTGATGAAATTATGTTTGGAAATATATAATGCTTAATAAATCCTACAAAGCTGGGTTTATTTCGATTTAGAAATAAATAGCTTTAATAGTGTAGTCTTGAGCTTAATTTTTTGTGTAAGTTATTTAGAAGATGTAGAACAGTGCTATAAAGAGATTTTTTAGAAATGAATTTTCAAAATTTTTAGATAATTTTTATGCCTTAAAATGATGTATAAAATGGGTGATATAAGGCTAATTTAGTAATTAAATAAACAATTATTAATTTAGTATATAATTAAGTGTTTTAAGATGTTAATATCTGATGTAGTATGATAATTGTAGTATTTAGAGCGTTAGATGTGATTATTATGTGCATTATGTAGTAAATATGTATAAATTGATAATACACGAAATTAGATTAATAATAAATAGAAAACATTAGGTTAAAATTAATAATATAATAATAATATAAATATATAATAAATATGATATGAAACTTAAATTTTGATGATTATATAAAAAATGTAAAATTTTCTCATATCGGTAGTAAATTTGTTAGTTAAATACTTTTATATAAATACAACTTAAGGTCTTTAGTTATATTTATAAATTTTGCCTATAATTATGAATGAGTTGTTTTACTTCGAAGTAAGAAGTCGTAAATAATATGTGTAAATCGTATCTATGATAGGGACTATGAGGTTAGTTACTATCATAAAATAGTTTGTACAACGGGACTATTGCAACTTTGCTACTTTAGGGTATAACATTCTAAGAAGAGAACTCCGTAAGAAGAGTCTTTACCTTCTCCAAGTACCTTACTATGGTGTCATCTCTAGCTTCATATTCACCCTGGACTCACTAGACGACAAGCATGGAATAAAAAAAAAAAAAAATTTAAGTGCTCAGCACCGATCTGTTTAGCCAGCTTGAGAATAGTGATTAAAGCCTTGTACTCAAATTCATTATTGCTTGTGTCGAATTTGAACTTGAGTGCATAATAGATCGTTGTCTTATATGGCCCTATGAGCATTAAACCCCTACCTCCTCCTCTAGAGGTGGATAAACCATCAACATGGAGAGTCTACACTAGTTTGTTGTCCTTTGATGGTGCTTCCTTCTCTCTAGTGTACTCCATGATGAAATTAGCTAAGACTTGTACCTTATAAGTCGTTAGTGGCTGATATTAAATTTTGTATGCATTGAGCTCAAGCACGTACTTTACCATATGCCTAAAGACATTGAGCTTCTAAAGCATTATATGTAATGCTTGGAGGATCTAGTACGCTTGGAAGTATGGTCAAAGCTACTAAGCTAAGATCACTATGGCTAAGGTGAATTTCTCGATTCTACAATATCTAACCTCAAACCCTTGGAGGATCTAACGACATAGTACACGATCCTATGCTCTCTTCCTTTAACCTTAACCAAAACAAATAAAAGTATTATGTTGCTAATAGCTAAGTAGATGTATCTATCTTCCCTTGAAACAAGGTTCAACAATATTGGTAGGTGCTTTAGGAAGTTTTGTAGCTCTAGGCAACTTCCATTTAGAGAATTTTTGTTTTGGGGTGGGGGGGGGGGGGGTGTGTGGGGTAGGGGTGGAGCGGTGTTGGGCTGTTTCCATTCAAATCCTTTAGCATTCTTAAGGATTTTGAAGAACTTCGCATATTGGTCTACACTTTTGGAGATGAACTTGCTTAGCGCAACTATTATGATGATGAGCTTTAATACTTCCTTTATAGTAATGTGGGGCTTCATGTCTCTTATGGTAATGATCTTCATGGCATTAACTTTGATGCGATGCTAAGTGACCATGAAGCTAACAAATTTTCTAGAGGCCACACGAAAAACACATTTTTGGGGTTCAATTTCATGTCATACCTTCTCATCCTATTGAAGGCCTCCTACAAGCCATCGATGTGGTCGTTGGTTTGCTTGCTTTTGACAATCTTATTGTCAACATGCACCTCTATGTTTTGCCCAAGTTGAGGCTTAAACAAGTTGGTCAACATCCGTTAGTACATCACCTCGGCGTTTTTAAGGCCAAAGGGTATTATAATATAGCAATAAGTGTTGAAGTTTGTGATGAAAGAGGTGTGAACTTCATCTTTTGAGTTTATCTTGATTTGGTTATAGCCCAATAAGGCATCTATAAAGCTCATTAAAGCATGACCTGACATGGAGTCTATCAATTGATCTATTCTTAGGAGAGGGAAATAGTCTTTTGGGTAGGCTTTATTTAGGTTGGTATAGTTGACACATATTTACAACTTTCCATTTTCCTTTTTGACTAGCACGACATTTGCTAGTCAAGTCAGGTACTTTTCCTTTTGGATGAAGCTAACCTTTAATAGCTTTTGTAATTCCTCCTCAATCATAGCCCACTATTCTAAAGCAAAATACCTCTTCTTTTGCTTGAAATGTCAGATCTTATCATCAATTTTGAGGTTATGGGTTGCCAGGTCGGTTGATATGCCATGCATGTCCGATGGTGACCAGGCGACTTGCCTGCGTTGGACCATAAGAGCTGAATAAAAGCCTCTTTCAACTCGAGAGGTGTTCCAATCCCAACCTTTATGGTCTAATCGAGGTTATTGCCAATTTGCACCTCCTCTGTCTTCTCACTTAGTTTGTCTCCATCAACTGGCTTCTCCTACGATTTAGTCTTTAATGCAAAGATGTTGTCTCTTCAAGCTGCCTTCACGTAAAGCTCCTTTTAGGGCTTTTGGTCACATCGGCAAATTTCTACCCCAATTAGAGTAGGGAATTTAGCCTTAAGATGGAGGAATGATATGATGACTTTGAAGCTGGTGAGGCTTGGTCGTCCTAAAGTTGTGTTGTAAGGGAACGAGTAGTCTACCACTAAGTTCCATGTCGAGGATGGTGATACCTTATGTTGGATGATCTCCCTACTTAAGTCGAATAGGTCATGATTGTATGGCTTTATCTGTATGAATAACTTCTTTTGTATCTTGTCATAAGTATGTTTGAAGAGGATATCAGTAGAGTTTTCGATATTGACCATAATTTTTAAACCTCAAATTTCAAGATCCTTACCCCTATTATAAAGACATCTTCATGAGGGGTGTCAACCTCCTCAAGGTCTTCATTGGAAAAGGAGATAGAGGCATCCCGCCTCTACTCTTTTCCTTTATTGACATCACCTCGATTGGGGCATTAGCGAAGTTGTTAGAGCTCTGCTAACTCCCTCGGTGCAATCCCTTAAGTATGATGTTGATAACATTGCTAGGGGCTCAGTTGTTACCATGATTGTTATTTTTTTCTTCTTACATGTTCCTAATCTCTCATCTTTAAGGAGGCCTCTCACTACCATTGTTGGCATTGGTGACATATTCCTTAAAGTAGCCTCTTTAAATGGCATATTCTATGGTATTCTTCAATTGAAAGCATTCATCCAAGGTATGGTTGTAGTCTTTGTGGAATTAACAATATTCATCTGAATTTCTATGGCTAGGGTTGCCCTTCGTTTAAGGGGTTTCTAAAGTAAACCCCTTCTATGGACCTCTATGTAAACTTAGCCAAGAAGCCGGCTAAGAGGCGTATGCTGAGAATACTTTAGAACGTATGGTAAGTGATTCTTTTCTTTGGGGCTTCCCCCATCAAGGAGACTGGGTACCTTCCCTCCAAGGCGTTTTTAATGGACCCCTTATCTTTGTCCTTCTACCCTCCCGACCTCTCCAGGTTAGCTTCGTACCTAGTGCAAATGTTGACCCCATCGTCCATATACTTCTAAGCCTTCTACCAAAACTTGGCCAAAGTTTTTGTCTTGCTCTTGTAGATAGAGAAAAATAAGTCCCCAGACGGCCTTATGCCGAGTTGGGTAACATGAACAGCAACTTCCTCATCTAGTTAAGGGATCTCTACTACAGCATTATTAAACCGTACAACGAATTCATGAAGGGTTTTCCCTTCCTTCAAGTAAACCAAACATAAGGACAACGTATCCTTTGATGAGGGTTACTAGTTCGAAAATGAAAACCGAAATGATGAGCAAGCTTGTTAAATGAAGAAATAGAATTCTTGGGTAAGTGGTTAAACTACGTTTGAGTTGCCTTCCTTAAGGTGCCTAAGAATGCCTTATATATGATGGCATCCCCATAACCATGAAGGTTCAGAGGGTACGAAAGTAGAGTAGGTAGTCGTCTGGGTCACTCGTTCCATCGTATTAGTCTAGGGTCAAGAGTTTGGAGTTCGGAGGAAAGACTACATCTTGGACACCCTAGTGAAGGGGATTTTATTGCCACCAACCTAGACAACACCTTTAACAACTTTTCTTTCTTACTTTTTAGAGAGCTTCTTTACCATTTCGTAGAGCTCATTTGAGTTGGCATTGTTAGTCGAGTGGCATTTGTACGTCGTAAAGTGAACAACACCCCTTAGAAGTCAACCACTTGCTCATTGCTAGCAAAGGCATGGTCGTAGGTAGCCATGGACTGCGCTTACTGATTTTTGCCGTAGGGTATGGCTCAGGTGCCCTATTGTCTTTTTGTTAGGGGTAGCGATTTTAGTTACTTCAAGCATTCGATGCCTCAACAAGGGAGGGTATCCTACTTTGCCTTTCCATCTTGTCTAACTTGGCTCGAAGTTCCTTATTTTAGGCTTCTATTTACGTGTTCTTAGTAAAGAGTATTTTGAGTGTCTTCTCAAGTTGCTTTAGTCAATGCTGCTCTATAGTAAGCTCAAATGGAGGCTAATTGTCATTAGGGTTTGCAATTTGCAACATGATGAATAGAATAGGAAGTGTATGCTAAAAGAAAAAATGTGTGATGGAAAAAGTGTTTGGTGGTTTGAGAAATAAGATGAGCTAGTTTCCTACAAATGCTACTAGATGTCATCAGTAGGATTTTGCTAGTAGAATATAGAGTGACTGGGCTTTACGCAAAAGAGTAATAGGCCTATAAAAGAGAACACAATGATGGATGCTGAAGAGTGTCTGATGTAACTACTCTAATGCTTAAGTTAGTGTTTGATCATAGGAGAGTAAGTAAGTAAGCTTAAAGTATGTAAAGAACGCCTAGTGTGCTAAGAAGTTAAAGTAGTTTACTATTGAAGCACCTAGGGCTATTTATAGAGGAAGGCCACTGTAGATCTTGGAGCATGTTTGACACATTAGAACATCCACATAATCTAACGCAATTTAGTATGTTCTAGAATTATAGGGATGCGGTTGTTGACTGGGTCTTAGAGCCTTATCTACATGTCTCATAACCATTATGACCATCCTGTTGCTAGGTTGGCCATTTGAGGATGTCAATTTGTCTAGAGATCCTCCAAGGAGGTTAGTTACTTAACAGTCTAGGTTGTAAACTAGTGGATCACGTTGGTCATAGGTTCATTAAGTTGGTTCGAGATCCAAATAACATGGCGTAGGTCTAAGGGACTCATATCTAAAATATCCTATCAACATGATGGATAGTATGAGTATTGGGTAAAGAATTAGTGATATTAAAATGTATAAAGATCGATTTATAAAGAGGATGAATGAATTGTTCAACTCTCTTTTAGAGCATCTAAATGGAAAAATTGTGACTTTATGATGTTAAGCAGTAGCTATAGTGAGGAATTATAAGCTAGAGAAAAGTGATAGTGATTGGGGTTTAGAATGTGAAGTGTTTAGGGTCAGGTCATCTAAAACATCAATGTCTAAATGAATACATGGTAAAACTTATAGAAGGAGTTCTTGTATTTATTGAGAAGGAAGATGCAAAAGATTCAAGAACTTTAGAGAGTGTGTAGGAATAAGTTTCTATATACATTATTGTAATTGATATGATTCATACCACTATTAAAGTAGAGAGGGAGGAAGGAGTTATGGAAGCGGGGGAATCAAGGAGTGAAGAAAAAGAGATTTCAGTAGAGGATTTTTTCATAGGCATGGAATTTATAGAGTTAAAAGGTGTTACTGACAGTGAAGAGGCTTATTTGCCTCCTATGATATTAGATGTGGCATCGTTATTATTAACTCTTAGAGCTTCCGATAACTACAGTTATTTACATATCCACCTTCTATTGTTAAAACTAGTCTTTCATGCCATTTATAGGATTGCTAAGAATGGATAGACATTATAATAGCCTTGTTCATGTTAACAAATGTTTATGAGAATTTACTAGGGATTTGTTGATAGTTCCTTGTATTGGAATGGTTATGTGTACTTGATAGAGATGGAGTAGTTAATTAAAATTTAATCTAGCATAATAATATGGGAAAAATGAGAAGGACGATAATTTATCTTGATTTAAAGTTTGAATTATTGATGGAAATTAATATTGATGAAAATTAAAATGTATCATTGACGGAAAATATTATGGTAGTCATAAATTAATGATATAACTTTGAACTATTGGCATTAATTGATGTTAATAGGAATTGACATTGACAAATGTAATGAGAGATAAGAAAAGATCATGATTTTGCTTAGATGAGGTTAGATAATTAACATTTGTAACCCTAGTAAAAAAAATATAAAAGGTATGTGATATAAAATTACAAATGAAAAATTATATGATATTAATGTTATAAAAGGACAATTTGAGTAATTTGAAATAGATATACAAACACCTTACCTCTCCCATTCTCGCCATCGTGCCTCGCTCCCCTTGGGATGATATTTTAGTTTGACTATAAAGAGAAGAGTTTATTTTAGAATAAGATTAGGAAAATTATTGGAGAATCCATAACTAACTATCAAATAAAAAAATATAATTGGTTAATATCCTAAGGGTAAGTGATGGAATACTTTGGATAACATATATTTTTAGAAGGTGGGCAACTAAAAGAGGAGTTTTGGCTTAGTAAGTCATATTATGGGTAATTTAATGCCAAAAGTATATAAAAAAAGAGCTATAAGAATCTTACCTTCTTGTGAAATTAAAAAAAAAAAAAGAAATTGAGGTATAATAGCTTAAATATAATACTTTATTATTATTATTATTATTATTATTATTATTATTATTATTATTATTATTATTATTATTATTATTATTATTATTATTATTATTATTATTATTATATCATTCTAGGTTTATTCCATATTTGTGGTGATCCATTCATCCATCTCCTTCATCACATCTTGGTTATGATAGTCAAATTATGCTCTAATATCTAAAGAAAATAATATGAATAAATTTGTTTAATCTTTTTATATACTTCAAGTAATCATATGGAGGAATTCCAATAAGGGAGCATGTCGAAAAAGAAACATGAACTAATAATGCAAAGAAAGATAATAGTTGTAATCACATCCCGTAATAAGTGCTTTAAATAAATCTAAATTAAGAATAAAGTGCAATTTGTATATAATATTATTTCATCTCCTCGAAAGGCTAATGAGATTGCATGTTATTTTAACATCCTCAAACACAACCCTAATTTTGATCTTTGTGTTTAAGTGTCCTAAAAGTGAAAACTTCCCACAATTTATTCTAACTATAACATCAACAAAATCGACCCATTGTCACCATATGGAGATGAACCATTGATTTTATATCTCCATAAAAAATATTACAATGATTTTATTATAACAGTACTTCTTCCATGGAGTATTGAGTAGAAGTAGCTATAATATAGACTATACTATTGTTGCCTTAGTGTTCAACTTGCTAATAATATTTCGCTAATAGTTGAGTTATATTTATATTTAAATACATGTGTTGCTATTGTATAATACAGTGTAATTTATATTAGAAAATAAACCTTTATCATATAATGATGAACCAACTTTTGTTAAGCATATAAATATATCATAAATCAATTAATACAATGTCAAATATAGAAAACACTGATTGAAAAGAAAAAGATAAAAAAAGAAATTGTGAATAGCTTTAAAAAAATAAAAAGATTTCAAAAGCACGGTAATGCCGATCAAACGCAAGACTTTTTTTTGTTCGAATGATTAGATTCGCACTACTCCATCTATCAAAGACTAAAACAAAAAAAAAAAAAAAAAATATACTAACAAAAGAGTGAAAGATAAAAAGGGAACTAAAAAAGAGCTTAGAAAATTAATACGTTATAAAACATAGTAATGCTATGCAAATGAAATACCTTTCTCACTACCTAGCTTTCTACTCCTAACATCTGAAAAATCATGAAATCATATATGAGATTATATGTGAAAACTTAGATACAAATAGAACAATGTTGTGGCAGAAAAAAGACAAAGATTGTACCTTTTTTAAGGACCACATCACCTGTAAGCTTTGGATGACAATTAGACCATTAATTAAATAAAAACAATACAATTTATTCCAAAATAATAGTGAAACCAAAATGGTTTTGCAGACAGACATGAAACTCGTGTTTCATATTGTATACTAAACATTCAACAAATTTAATTAACTCAATTTCAAAGCAAATTATAGAAAGAGATAGGTTCCTTGACAATTTGAACAACACGAAGAGCAAACGTGACTTCCTTAGAGACAAATGCCACATGCTGGAATGACCTTGCAGTTGCTATACAACACAAACTAGAAAATTGTATAATAATTTTGAGATCGAGAATAAAAATTCATAATTAATCTATATAGAAAAAAGATAACAAATCTTATACATGCCTTTACCAGCAGAAACAGTTTTGTGAAAATAAAAAATAAAAACTATTATCCTTTAAAGAGGTATCCACAGATGAAAGGTTTGAAGTGTTGGCAGATTGGCTCAAATAGTGAAGAAAGAGAGTGATGGAAATTGATAGAAGAAAGAGATAATGCAATCTTAATTCTTAAATAAAAAGGTAAGGGAAGGAGTTTCCAATCTTAAACATCTATGATAACATCTTTTGGCCGACTTTCAAAATTTTTCTCCAATAAAATTCTCAATAGTTTGTTTTAATAACTTTGATATAAGTTTGGAGGACATATAAATAATTTTAATATATAAAAAAAGGTGTGGACTCAAAAACTCATAGTATTCTTTTAATATATAAATAATATAGATATAAATAAATTTTAAGAAGCTTGAATTAAAATTCTCATCTCTCAAATGAAAAAGTTCTTCCAAACCTCAACATAAAAAAAGGAAAAAAAAAAATGTTTAGAATAGAATTGCAAATAAGTTGAGCTACTCACAAGTTGCTAGAGTTTGGATAGTTTTAAGCTTGGCTGGGCACAAACTCGATTAATAAATAAATTAAACTTAAGCTCAAGATGGAACTTATTTATTTAAATGAGTCGAGCTTGAGCTCCAGTCTCAAACTCGTAAACCGAGTCGTTTAAACTCGTAAATATGTTTATAAGTTTTATATATATTTCAAATGTTATATATTATTAAAATCTAAATGTTAATATCTATATAATATATATAAATATATAATATGTCATAAGATAATATATAATCCAATTCTTGTCATCATTTATAAATATATTTTTTTATTTTGTATGCTCAAACTCATAAGTAAGTTCAAGATTAGTTAACTTTAAGTTTGATTTGAGCCAAGCTTGATTTTAAAATAAAATTTATTTATTTAAATGGGCTCATCTTCTACAAAGTTCAACTTGATATTTCAACTTAAAACTTCCGCAACTGGATTAGACTCATTTGTAGTGCATTCGAAGGTTTTCTTCAAAAGGAGTATCAAGATTCATGTAATTAGATTAAGTCCGTATGTATCTGAAAGTTGGTTTGGGTTGTATATCGGGTTCGGTTTTGGATATAACCCGAGCTATCTGAGTTGGTGTATTGGCTTGGGACTCATAATTGGGACTGGGCCATAATAGACTACTTTGACATCGATCGACTTTATCTTGTAGGAGTTCAAGATAACCGTCCAGACAATTGATGGCCAATCTATATCAATTCCCAAACATCCGTTTGTTTGTATGTTATATGAGAAACCCATTCACACGCTCAATATATTCCTTCGGAAATTCGAATGATCCTTCAGTATATCCTCAAAACTTATACATCTTGGGCTGTATCCCAAAAAGATGGTTTCATTTGTATCCTTTTCAAAACCGAAAAAGTTCATGAACTTTGGAGAAAAACTGTTCATCAAAGAACATCTGAAGACTCAAAACATGTTTGTGTAAAGTTGAGGTATTAAAATGAAAAAAAAAAGGTCTACGTTTGATAACCTATACTTAACAGCACAATTGAAATGAATAGAATGTCTGAAGAATTCTTTAAACAAATTGTAGCAAAGTGCAATGGAAGAGTCAAAATATCCATTTTTCTATTGACATCCAATCTCATGATCCGAGAATGCCACCTTTTAATGGACAACACACAACAACGTGCCAACTGACGGGCACAAATAAAAATATAGAAGGAAGTTAGGAAGCAAATTCTTGCGAGTTCTAACAACCAAAAAAAGGGATGTAGAGAAAGCACACGTCGAGTCCAAGAAAAGCTAGGGACACATCTCATGTATCGTCTGGTTTCAAGCATCCGGGACAGAGGTAGCAGCACGTTTCATTGATGCAGACTTGATAAGATGGTTGTAGCTTCCTTTCTCCTTGAAAAGCTGGGAGAAGTGGTGTTTGCAATATAAGATGCCCTCAAGTGCGGCATAATTCGAAGGGGATATAGGACATCCACCATGAGAGCACTTGAAACATGATTTGTGATAGCTTTGGCTCTCTACCGTGACCTGTAATTTGGAAGAAAAACACAATCACATGATTATTTTTCAATTCACACAGCCCATATTTGGGGTTTATTCCCACCAGGCACGAAAATGACAGAGAACATGTATTTCCTATAAATTAATAGAACTTGCAGGAGACATCCATTAGCTGCCCTTTTTAAATGAGGAGGAAAAAGAAATTTAATGTTTAGTAGACAATATGGTGACCGTGATTGTATTATTATATTTGGAGATGCCACAGGTGGTTGTAGAATATCCACTAGTTAACATGGTGTCCACCTCTCTTTTTCCTATCCTCTTCTTACTCACGCTCCATACTGCTCCCTCCCAAATCTTCCAGCACTACATACAATCTTACACAATTACAGGAATTGAGTTAGAGGGGTCAAGACCAACTTAACACTTCTGCCCTCATGCCATTTTTCCCTGTAATTTCCATCATTATAGCAATTTTGTTCTCACTCAGCTGTGAACTATGCAGCAGCATTTAGATTAACTGGCTCCTCTACAGGATGCATATATGGCAATAACAATAAACATTTTGAGAAAGATAAAATGTAAAATTATATTGAGAATTTAGGTAATGTCACAATGACAAGATGGTTATGGGACAGACCAAGGGCCAATTTGAGTTGGGAATTGCACGCTGGAGGAAGAATGGTATTAGCATTGAGGGACAGGTTGGATCATGTGCATGATTGTCCATTGATGTATGGAAGAAAACAATTAATTGACTACCAATTCTATCACATGAGTGACCTAACATTCACTGGACATGCCATATGACTGCCACATGAAATACAAACAGTAGTACTGATTATAGTAAAACTCATAAATGATTGTAACTACCCTATGCATGGAAATGGCATCTTACATGCATAAAAATGCTTAAGAAGACATAAGATATCAAAACAACCTAAGATGTGATGAAAATTGTGATAAGTTCACATCCAACTTAATTTATGCTCAATATCCTCGTCCAACTGATCTTACACAGATGAAAATCTATCGAAGTTCAGTATCCAAAACTGTAATTACGCTACCCATATCGCATATCATGCAAGCATATAAAAGCATGCCCTTCATGCCTAGACAACAATGAAACAGGTAGGAAAGATATTCAAGTGTATGTGAACGATTTTTCATAAGGGTGACACAGACTCAAAAATTCACAAGAAAGAGAGATATCTGCAAATGTAATTTAATTAGGTTTGATATTTGCAGTTCATACCTTCTCCAGTGGATAGGCAGTTTTACCACAAGTTGCACATTTATCTTGTGTTCCAGAGAACATGCTGGCAGCCTTGCTAGGTGACCGTGTCTGTAACCAAGCATGAGGTAGCTCAAATTATCAGCAATCATTCATCCACATGTCACACATGCTTTTTCACAAACCAGATCAAAATAAACTAGAAGTGCAACTGATGTTTACCAGTGCAGAGGTCAACTTCTCAGCTGATTTTGCAGCTGTTAAAAACAGAATCCAGTTCAACTTGTGAAACAAATAAAACATTCCCAGTAATTAAGATGATAATTATATCGAGATACATAGAAAAGGAACAAACGACCTACGTGACTGGAAGTTCTTGCTGAAATTGCCAGATTCCTTGAATAGTTGCTCAAAGTGAGGCTTACAGTACAAAACACCTTCCATTGAGGAAAAGCTGCTCAGCTGACATGCAAAAAGCAAAATGTTAGTGGAAAAGGGGGAAAGGATCCTCTAGATTCTCCAAATAAGTGTCATTCTGTGAAATGTGAATTTACTAGATCTTAATAAGTGATACGTGCAACGACCAAATACATGTGTAAATCCACCTCTAACACAGGACATGCTGGACAAAGCAAGTAATGAAGCAGCTTTTTTCTATTGTATTGTGTCCGGCACATGGAAGTCGGATAGTTGAAGAAACATGATCTGCCCAAATGATCAGTGCAACAGGGGGTGTAAATTAATAAAACCAACTTGAGTTCAGCTTGATGCATACTCAAACTCGACTTGTCTGCAGTTTAAGCTCGAGCTCAATCTACTTGAGTTATTTATTGGGTACTTTTGTAATACCAAGTTTGATGAGCTCTTGAACTTAATCAATCTCAATTCCAGCTTAACTGTAACATGGAATTTGAGTCAAGCTTGGGCTTTGATATTATTTCAATTAGAAGAAAACTTAAATATTCAGCTTAAAATGAGCCTAAATAAGCTTTCTTGAGTTGAGCATGAGCTCAAAATTCCAAGCTTGATCAAGCTTTCAAGTGAAGTCAACATTATGCCCTCTCCACTCAAGTGCACTCGATTACACCCTGAACAAACAATGGAAAGGTAAGTAAATACTATTGGTCTGTTCTTCTCACCCTCTTAAAAAAGGATCATGACTTTCAGAGTCTATGTTTTTCTATCATAAAAGTCCCTCTTCTTTTTCAAGTGCCAGACAAATCAGCATGTCAATACTTGAAAAAGAAAAGGACAGTATCTACATTGCAAGAATTAATGTCATATAAACCATATCAACATCCAGTTGGCAGAAAAGCAAAGATAACAATCTATACCTTTAGAGTCCCTTTACAGTGACTGCACTTGAAGCAAGATTTGTGGTAAGCAACACCATCCGCAGACAACTGTTCGACAGGATAAACCGTCTTCTCACAAACCTTGCATTTCACTTGTGTACCAATAAAAGACATCCTTCTTCTTCTTCTTCTCTTTCCTTAATTCTTCAGATCTAACCCTTTTTTAACTCCCCAAACCACCCAAAATTCCGATATCAGATCGACTTCAACAGCAGCCTTTTTCTCTCCCCTCAAACAATTTCAACTGCTCGAACACGTACGTATGCATTATCACAAAAAGCACAGATCATAACCGATAATCATAAAACCAAGGAAACCAAACCAAAAGCTCCGAATTGAGTGATAAGTAAATAAAAGTAATTACGCAAAAACAACCTAGTCCACTAAAACATGAATCCATACAAAAAAGGAGCAAAGTCAAAAGAGTCATGCAAGCATTTGACTTAAATTTAAGACAAGCTTAACACAATTATACAAAATCCGAACCCAACCAAATTAAAGATCACAACTTTCAATCACATTTTCACACCCAGATAAAGATCTAAAGCTTCTAGCGATAAAAATTTCCTAAAAAGTAATAAAATTCACAAATATAGACAACAAAATGATGATACTTGCATTTGCAATCAATGGGTAGTTTGAAAGAACATAAAATCATAAAGATCTATTAGTAAAAATGTGCAAAGAATGATAAAAAGGAGGGGAAATTTAAAATAAAATATATATAAAAAGAGTACCTTGACAAGGAATGAGGGAAAATATTTGATCTTGTGGGAGGTTTTGTGCTGTTGAAGCTAGAAGCCAAAAGGGTCAAGAGGAAAGGGAAGGAGAAAGAGAATGAGAAGAAGGTAAAAGGCTAAATGGTGTTTATGGGGTTCGTTGCTTCTATGGGCCACAGCTGATGCTCAGGAAAGAGAGAGAGAGAGAGAGAGAGAGAGAATGGTACAGTGAATGTTTCTTTTGTCAGAAAGAGGAGGAGTGGAGGATGATGACAATGATTATGTTTTAACTCGTAATTAGTTTAGAAAGTAGAGCGATGCTTCCCATTAAATGGTCCCGTTTACTGGTATTTTTATTTTTAGGTAAGAAGAAGATATTTTTAATATTTTAATAATAACGACTTTAATGATATTAATATTGTTTTTATAAGTAGATGAACTTGTTTTTTTCTTGTCAATTGTATTTTATACTGTTCGATACTCTTTTAATTTTAAAATTTTTTAGAGTTTTTCCTTAAGTGAAAAGAAAAATAAAATTATATGCATTTTTCTTTTTTATTGTTTGCTTATTCTAAAGGATCGTTTGATGGTGTTTACATCAAATATCTTCGCTGGAAGCAATTTGTATTGTTCAACACAAGTCTTTTATTATTATTATATATTTCTTTTCCGGATGTTCAACACAACTCACGTACGTACGCGGCTTTTCTCTATTATTAAATTCCTTTTTTGTTTTTTTTTTTTGCTAAACAGGTGTCTTTCTCGTTGATGGGGGACCCATATCCATGTTTATAGTCTGTTTAGTTTAGCCAGCTCTCGAACCCAATCCAACAGAAGATATTTTCCACACATCTACATGAGTACTCTCTTGTCTTTTTAGGATGCACTGAAAGATACCTCGGGCTATACTCGTGTTTATATAAAATTATAAAGTAATACATTTTTCAGAAAACTACTCTTCGTTTGTTCTTTTTATTTTTTAAAATAAACGATATCATTAAGAAACGAAGACCAAACAATCGTTCATAAAAAACCACAATAGAAGGAAACTAACAAAACAAATTCAAATCACGCCTAAATCATTAAGCATCAAAGTAATAAGTTCGTCGATAAAAAAAAACTTGAAATATAGCTGGTAAAAGAGACATTTGCTTCATCTTCCGGTCCTCGCTTGGCCAACGCAACTGTAACTGAGTCCTACTCACGATCAACCCCGCTGAGAAAAGAGATAGACTATATGCTAAAGAGAGGTGACAAATATTTGTATCAATATCTTGCCGACTCAACCAATCATAAGCCTGCTAAGAGTCAACTTCTATAATAATAGTTGTTGCCCCCAAATTTTTTTGCAACATCCGATCGTTCACCTCTAGTGCTGAAGTATGTTTTATGTGTTTGTACATGCCACCTATGGTTCTTCTCTCGCTATCCTTGCATGTTACTCTCAAGCCTGCTTTATGCCCCTTATCTATTCAAGCACCATCCTACTCTTCTTAAACACTATATGTAAACCCCATGAAAATTAAATAATAATGAAGGGAAATAAATAAATAAAAAAAAGAAATAAGAAAATGGAAGCCATGGCAGCAATAAGTAATAATCTTTTTAAAAGAGGGGCAAGGTGGTCATTTCACACTTAAGTATAACAAGTATTTATTTTAATCTAAGGTCTCATTCTTATCATTGTGTTTTTGTAAAACTCTCTATAAGACCAATGATATCATTGTCAATATCTTATTGGTATGAATTAAGATTTGAATCCTTCCTCTCTTACGTTGCAATGTAATTGGCAAAAAAAAGAATAATATTAATGCAATACCAACATAAAAGGTAAAAAAAAAAAAATCATAGGGAGAAATAAATTAGTAAACAAATAAGTCAATTAATATATAATCAAATAGATAAGCAAATGACAACTAATTGCATATTAAACAAATTCCTAGATAACTAACCTTATGTCTTCCATATTCGGTACACTAACTCTAATAAACAAAAGTAATAATTGTAGTAGTGATTAATTTGTCCTAAGTATGATGCAACAAGTAATCAAAAGGTAACTAATCACATTTTAAATAAGTTTTTAGATGACAAAACATGCATTTACCGTAACTACAATAGTGACCCTAATAAGAAAAGTAATAATTATAAAAATGATAAGATGAAAAAAAAAAAAGAAGGGAAGTAAATAAATAAGAAAATAATGTAACAAAACTTAAAGGTAACAAGTTATCATGAAGAGAAACTTAAGTTATAAAAATACAATATAAGAAATTCTATGAGAAGAATATAACCCTTCTCCCTTCTACACATAATAGCTGAAGTGAAGTTTTGTGTGGAAGTAAAGGAGAAATACAAAGTAATGTCAAATTGAGTGTGGTAGTAATACCGAATATGAAAATGTGAGAATCAATGTCAAGAGAATTCCAAAAGTTAGTTGGAATTAGGAGTGGGTAAACAAAAGAAGGTTAGACTTTAAGCAATGGATTTGAAGAGAAATTTGAGAATAACTTGGGGAAAGTATAAATACTATATTCGAAGAACTAAAGTCTAAATAGAGGAGAAAATTTGAGATTCTAAAATCAAAGAAAGGATTTGTAAGATAAATGCAATGAGGAAATGAAAAAAAAAATTAGGAATGAAAGTTAGAAAGATATAAATCTAAAAATATTACTTTTAGGGTATTAGTTAAAATTTAGGGAAATTAGTAAGCACAACTTAGGTAAGTTTGAATCCTCTAGGTTAAAACACATAAAGGACTAATGTGGCAAAAATGTCAGTATAAAAAAAGAATAGATATAAGTAAGATAATCAATACTTCATAACTAAGATTCAAATATAATCAAGGTAAACCTTAAGTAGTTTAAGACTTATGTTACGCTCTAAAGTGGCGGACTCACAACAATCACGATTGTAAATCAATCTAAGATAGAATCTAAGATAGTAACTAATCTTTCAGTCGCTATTATAGATATGATTTATATAAGGCGTCTACGATTAACCACTTTGAAGTGAACAGTTAGCACAAGATATTAATAAAATTATATACAAAACTTCAAGTCATATTCATACATACATATATACATACATGCATATATATATATATATTGTCTTATAATCCTATGAGATATTTACACATTATAGTAGTTTGATAAGTAAAATATTACATGATCAACCCATCTATCTAAGAGTTATTAACGAAAACTCTCTAAACTCTATTGATTCTCCAGTTTGATCCTCATTCTCCTAATGTTTTTCAAAAGGGTACTAATTTTTGGATAATTATAACATGGCATTTCAATCAGTACCTACAAAAAGATTTATAAGGGTATGAGCAACTAATGGCTTAGTAAGTAGGGATAGAGACATAATGTTGTATAGCAAACATAAACAAGGTTTTCAAACGATGAATTAAACTTAATGCAACACGCAAATGCTATCGTACAACATTGTTCGATTTGTTGTGAAATTATAGAAGTTTCACCTACTCTAATTCGAGTTTGTGGAGTTTCAATACTTAAGTAACAGCTCATGACCAAACTTAGATTTGTGTAATGGAGGCACTGCTCCCTCCATGACCTTCCTTTAAACTACTATCCTTATCCTTATCATAACCTCTTGATAAGAATAAACTCCTCAGACCAGTCATGCGCAATCGAGTTAGAAGACTGCAAGGACTCATATGGAGAATACTAGCTCAAAACCCCATTCAGGACAAGGATTCTTATTTCAGTCTCCATCTTTTACATTTCTGTTGACCTGTCATGACCCTAAGGAGGATCTAGTAGAATTGTCTAAAATTTTCATATTATGTGTACGTCAATAATATAAAAATCACTTTGCAAATCAAAGATTGCAAAACTCTAAACAATTAGTCACTAAAGTTTTCGGTTTTTAATTAACTTACTATAACATATAAGTAATTATGGATATTCGATATTTCATAGTCTACCCGAATTGTAAAGAACCGGTGTTCTTTACTAAATGTTAAGATAAAGTAATAAAGTTCTAAAATTTAAACTTATGAAAGTTATAAAATCTAAATATAGTATTAATAATTATATATATAATAATTCAAACCAAATATATAGTCTATCCTCAGATTATAACTTCTATGTATCTCAACGTTAATACTCAATATTCAGCTTTTAACTCATGTTTGATTATTTAGCAACCTGCAAAAGAAAATTGTTGGGGAGTAAACTATATGAATTTAGTGAGTTATATCTCATACTATATTTGTAAGCAGATTATTAAATAATTTATTACCAAACATATAAATGCATGAACAAACAGTATGTCGAATAACATATATAATTGACCTGTACTACATACAATATTGGATTTAATGCCCTCCAAAGTGAGGGTTGGAGATATATTGACACCAATCACAACCGAATTCTAGCACCTAAGGTTTTAACCATAAATTTAAATTCCATATTTCATGTAATACATTTTCATTTGAAATAAATCCAATAATACATAAAATCCTAAGTTTAGTGGTGAGGTAGCTCCTGCAATCCACACTCACACCCTACAGCGGTAATCTCTAAACACGACCTCCAGTCACTTACGGTTAGCGTCTCTAGCGCCAAGTAAACCTGCAAACCAAAGGTAAGGTCTTGTTGTACCAATGCTCCTACACTATGTTAATTAAATCATATGGGAATCCATCTCTTTAAGGCCCTTTATTACCGATCGCGTGAGGTGACTATCGGAACATTATATGCAATGTTCATGCTTATGTATGATCCATTTTATTTTAAATTAAGTCAAGTATAATTAATTCAATTTATCAAGTGATCAACCGTTATCAAAAAACCATTCAAATTATGCAATAATTAATCATATAACCAAATCTTTAATTATCACATTTAACAGTATTTGGCACAGTAATCAATCAATATCAGGCACATGCATAACATAAACTCACATGCATCAAATTATTAATATTCACTTTAAGTACACTAATTACTAACACAAAACAAGTATAAAATCATTGAGAATACTTACTTAATCATTGAGTTTATCGACAATTGTAATATTCTATTGAATAAGTCGGCATCCGTATTAGGATAACTTGACATTTAAGAAATATAAAAGGTAATGAATATTTAAGTGAAATAACTAAGCTATTTATATATTTGGTACTGATTACTTAAATTAGTTATTTATTTTTATGAAATGCTCAGTGCAAACTTTTTCATTAATTGTATATAACTTTTTCAATTTATTTTGGATTTTTATAAACTTATAGTTCATTTTAATTGTTTTTAAATGTACTTTCTCGTAACAAGGTCCGTTTTGGATGTTATAACTTGCAGTGTCGACTATGATTAAAAATCAGCTTAAATAATTATAGGATATTATTTTAAGCTTTTCTTAGTAAAATTACAGTTTAATAAATATTTAAATCTTAATTTTGTAATTTTATTATTTTTAAGTCTATTTTACCATAATTACTTATTTTTGTTAATTTTGAGGTTTAAGACTTACTAATTTAATTTTTTTATACTTTATCAATGTTCTAATTAATTTATTATTATTTTTAATTATGAATTTAATTAATTAAGCTAAGTGATAATGTGACAACATAAGGGAATGCCACATGTCACTTTTGTACTTCTTTTCACATTTTCTGATTTTTGTATTTTACGTTGTATATATATATATATTAATATTTATTACTATATTTTACTAAATTTTATAAATTAATTATTTCTTATAAAATTTTCTCAAAATTACGGTATATATACATATTCATATTTTACTATATTACTCTATTTAGTAAGTTAATATTATGGTATATTATGTATGTACTATTAAAATATACCCGTATTTCTATATAATCATACGATTCATATCTATATTTTTATACATATAATATACTCCAAGACTATAATAATGTAACCTTAGATATATTATATATACTATTTGTATGGGTATATATATATACATGTAATTATATTTTATGCGTATACACACATATATGATTATATTACATATATAGAAAATACTTAATAGAAACAATATTATACATAAATACATATACCTATACATTACGTCCAGGGCCTATATATATATATATATAATTTATATAATAAAAATACAACATAAATACACTATGGTATGCACTTATACATACCAAATACATATACCCTTTATTATAAATATACTATATTATAGTAGTATTTGTATTTTGTAATTATATATATATATATATTTACATAGTATATTTATGTACATGTAATAAAAATGATATAAACCTAACTATATGTATAGTATACTATATAATAAGAATATGAAGTATATATGTATATATATATATATATATATACTATACATGCATACATATATATACTATATAATAAAAAACATTAGGTATAAATATATATATCCACACATACGTATGTATATATGTACATAAGTAAGAAAATACATAGTATATATATATTATTATTATTATTTGCGCGTACATACATGTACATATACATAAGTTTCTTACATAAGTGATTTATAGAAATTACTACAACATATGTACTATACATATAAATATACCTTAATATTTATACACATATATGAACATATATACCCAAATACATGTATAAATATATATATATATATATGATTAATTCAAGATACATATAATTTACATAATAAATATCTTACTTGTGTAATATTCTTGAATGAAATCCTTAAGCTTCTTCTCCTTTTTCTTCTCAATTTTTGAAGTTTACGGTTGCAATACTAGAAAATGACTTGTAAAACTTTGTTTATACTTTAAAAAAGTATACGTGTGCGTAAACTGTCCAGGAGGATAAATTTTTTTTTTTCACCGTGATAAGAAAAGAAAATAAAGCTAAAGAGAAGATTATGCTGTAATTAATGGGAAGGGACAAGTTCATCTATGCTTTTTATCCTTCTTCTCATAATATAACTCTTGCAAGTGGAATAAAAAGCACATGGGCTGCTAAAAATTCTAGACTCCCAATGTGGCCATGTAAAGAATTGGGAGAAAATAATAAGGAAAAAGAAAAAGAAAAGGAGGAAAAAAGAATATAAAAATAAAAATATTTAATTTTTCCAAATACAAAAATTATAAATTTAATATTTATAAAATAATATTGAGATTTTATAAAAATTTATTAATTTAATTGTTATTAATTACATTTATAACATTTACAAGTTATTTCAACATATTTGTTAAAAGTTTTCGCGACTACATGTAATAGTCAATAATTATAATTGACTAAGGTTTTATTACTATTAGGTTATATTTATCCATTTTATAAGCTTAAAGTTATAGATTTAGAATTTTTGTCAAGTTCTAGTTCGCTTTCAAGTATTGATACGTACATAGGATTTAGGATTTTTTGTACACAATTAGAGTTTCAATAAAAAATCTAGGTTTTTTTATATTATTTATAATATATTCAAATTTATAGTTTAATAAAATTTTTATCTTACTCAGCCTTATTGTATCATGAAATTATCTACAGTATTAGAGTTTAATTCTACTCACAATTAGTTAAATTCGCAAGGTTTATATGACCTAAATGCCAAGGTCTAATAGGGACAAACATAATTCTTGAGCTTCCAAGTAGAAGTATTGACTTGCTAAGCAAACACAAACCCCCCCCCCCCCCCCCCCCCCCCCCCCTAAATCCATTACTGAGCTCATACCATGATTCAATTAGCCTTCGAGAGGACTAGAGTCAAACACCAGTCTGAGCCGAACTACCAAATGCCTGACTTGAAGGGGATTTGAACATCCTTTAGTGATCAAGCCTTGACTTAAACCAAATTGGGACTGTTTTGACCACTGACTTTTTTGACTTCATCTGAATTGTATCATAGTAGAGTCGAGGCCACCATAGGGTACACTTCAATAAGACCAACTACATTCTAGACCGCTAAACACCATGTAATACATGTCTTCTAGCACAACATTATAGAAGGATTCCTTACTTTTCCGTATAGGCTATTTTTTGTCCCTTTTGCCCTTTTTAGCATGTCTTATGCATCTCATTTTGTAAATTACCCTTTTTCTCTCTTTTCCATATATATATATTGTAACCCTAGTGGGGTAAGTATATAAACCCCCATTTGCTTGTTTGCAGATATCATCACTCTTCATTATTGAATATAGACATCATACCTTTTTGAAAGCACTTGATCGTGTCTTCCCTTTTATCCTTCAGCTCTTATCTAGCTCCTTTAGTAAGAGTTCGTGGTGAGCGGTCCTAATACTACATTTGTGTGTTATATTGAGTGTTAGGATTAAGCTAAGTAGAATTTGTTGGTGTGTCATATCTAGTTGATAGCCATTTAGATTAGTTAAACCCCCTTTTATTTATTTGTTTCTTGTTTGTTGTGGTGCGGCCTCCATGTGTACAACCCTAGAGACACATAAGCTTTGCTAATGTTAGAGCACAGTTCCGAGAGGGAGTGTATGAAGTTACAGTAAGGTATTGGTTCGTGTTTATTTTAATAGCTATTATGTTTCTTCTATAGTTGCCATAGTGTGTTCTAGTGAAGTAAGTTTTGAAGTTGTGAGTTATGTAGTAAGGTTCGTAAATTGGTAAGTGTCATTTCTGTTGTTACTTTGTTTTCACTATAAAAACAGAGCAACTTCATTTTTGTGGAATTTATGTATGTATTGGGAGATTAAAGTTATTAGAATAAGTTAGTCAGGTTTTGGGTAATAGGCAGACGTGTTTGTTGTGTATTGTGTTGTCAATTTGTTGGAGAAATATTATACTATATTGGATTCAAGTGTTTAAGGTATCATTGGTGACCTAAGTATATTGGTTAAGGTTAAAATAAAAGTAATACCCCTGGATTAGTTGATGATAAACTTGATAGACTCATTAATCTTGTTGAGAGTTTGGTTATTGTGATGTAAGTCAACAAGTAGCAACCATAGGGTATACATCATCATAACCCACCTAAGAATGTTCTTGAGAGACAATATGGCTAAGGTGGTTGAGTTAATCGCCCAGTTCAACCCCATCAAGTTGGAGGAGTTGCAGATCGAGTTGCTAGAAGAAGGTTGGAGTTAGAGGAGATTGACGAGGATATCAAGGGCATGGAGTTAGAGAATGATGGAGAAGATAAAGAGGTTGAATATTACTAGGCATAAGAGCAAGGAAGTTAAACTCCTTGAGGGCTTGACAATGTCAAGGTTCAAATCCTAACCTTTAGTGGAAGTAGAGATGCAGATGAATATTTAGAGTTAGAAGAGAAGGAAGAGAAGGCATTTGAGCATTATGGGTATACAACTGCAGTTAAGGTTCAACTTACTACACCGAGTTCTCTAAATATGCTACTACGTGGTATAAGAATCTAAATGTGGCTAGAGCAAGAGATGGACGACCAAGTGTACGAACTTAGGAAGAGATAAAGAGATTGTTGAGGGGAAGATTTGTACTCGAAACTTACCTATAGGACACCTTTGCTAAGTTATAAGAGCTTTGTCAAGGAAACTAATTTGTTAATGATTATGTGATAGAATTTCATATGTTGGTGATTCGAGTAGACATAGATGAACCTGAGGCTCGCACAATTGAAGATTCATTTTCGGACTCAAATATGAGATTTGCAACATTGTGGAAGTACTGAGGTTCCATACATCAGAGGAGGCAATTAAAGTAGCGTAAAGGGTTGAAAAGTAGAGGAGAGGTGCTTCGAGCCAACCTAGGTCGACTATTTCCTAAGCTCCTATACTATGTCTACCTGAGGAGACTCCCTTAAGCCGAGGAAAAATACGATCGACTTGATGATAGCTGAGCAGGCTAGAAAAGTTGAGTTGAGGATAGACCAACCTCGAGGATATATGAGAAAAGAAAGATCTTTAGATAGAAGACAAGTGAGGTAAAATGCTTCAAATGCTTGGTTTTTAGACAAATAGTTGTTGAGTGTTTGAACCGACGTATCATGGTGCTTTGAGGAAATGTGGTGGATAGCATCGACGAGAGTGAGTTAAAGGAAGAGAATAATGCTGGAAGAGTTAAATTTGAAGAGGAAGAGGAGACTTGTATCTACGTCGATCAAGGAGAGGTGATGACACTAGTCTTGAGATGAGTGCTGAGCTCTTTATCAAGTTTTGAGGAAAACTACAGAGAAAATTTATTCCATATAAAGTGTACCATCAAGGGATAGTTGTACAATATCATTATAGATGGAAGGAGTTGTACCAACATTGTTGCACGTTCCTTTATGCAGAGGTTAGGACTACCGACCTCTAAGTACCCTCGACCCAACAAGCTATAATGGCTTCATGATAAAGGTACTTTACATGTCATTGAACAAGTAACTATACCTTTTAGTGTTGGAAATGTGTAAAGGGATGAAGTGGCGGGTGACGTTATCCTT
This sequence comes from Lumnitzera racemosa, assembly GCA_024138005.1. NCBI lineage: Eukaryota > Viridiplantae > Streptophyta > Magnoliopsida > Myrtales > Combretaceae > Lumnitzera > Lumnitzera racemosa. Next base: position 18,159,803 of record JAMXBC010000009.1, read on the forward strand.
ATAAGAGCTTCACATCCATTACTTCAAAGACTTTGGTTGTTCGATCGATATGTTACTCACAATGGATATAAGAATACCCATGCCTTTGTTAAGGATGGAAAGAAGATCGTACTACAACCCATGACACCTACCTAAGTGAATGATACCCATAACTAGCTTACCTAAGTTAGTAAGATGAAAGCTTTAGTAATGGGCTATAGAGAGCTCTGAGCTGCTAAGAGAGCCGATGAGCTTATGTTTCTATTGATTAGAAGATTGTTAAAGTTGAGAGATCTTGAAGATGTTCCTGATGAGATCTGAAGATTGATTGATGAATTTTTTGACTTGTTCCCCTGAAGAATTGCTTAAAGAATTACCCTTAGTCTAAGGCATTGAACATTTTATTGATCTACAACCTAGCATAGCCTTGCCAAACTAACTTACCAATGGAATGAATCTTAAGTAAGTTGCTAAGTTAAAAGGGAAAATGGATGAATTAATATAATGAGGTTATGTAAGAGAAAGCATGAGTCCTTATGCTGTACCAGCTCTGCTTATCCCAAAGAAAGATGGATTGTGGTGCATATGTATTAACAATCGAGTTGTAAATCGTATTACAATCAAGTATAGGTACCCAACATCGAGGCTCAATGGCATTTTGGATAAGCTTCATGGCGCCAATATATTCTTGAAGATTAATTTGTGAAATGGCTATCACTAAATTCTCATGAGACCTAATGATGAATGGAAGACTACTTGCAAGATAAGGCATGGTCTCCATGAGTGGTTGGTTATACCGTTCGGATTTACAAATGTGCCGAGCACATTTATGCGGCATATGAACCATATGATGCATTCGCTGAACAGAAGATGTGTAGTTGTGTACTTTGACAACATGTTAGTGTATAATGCTGACTTGAATAACCATTTTCAACATCTTTGAGTTGTTTTTGACATTTTACAAGCGGAGAAGTTATATGAGAACCTAAAGAAGTGTTCATTTTGTCAAAGTGAAGTTGTTTTTCTGGGATACGTAGTATAAGGAGAAGGAATTCGAGCAAATGAGGAAAAGGTTTAAGTTGTTTTAGAATGGCCGATGCTAAAAAATATTACTAAAATACAAAGTTTTCATGGTCTTGCTTCTTTCTACAAGCTATTCATTGAAAACTTTAGTACCGTTGCAACTCGCTCAATTGAACTAACAAAGAAGAATGATGGATTCTTGATAGGAATCGAGTTACTTATCCCTTGACCCACAGTCGAGCCCTAGGATTGGAAGGCTTGATGAGATGAATTCTTCTACTCTAGTCGATTCCTATTGAGGCCAAGTACTTCATCGCTTAGTCACTCCTTAAGCCATGTTGAATAACTGCTAATCTCTCACAGATAGAATCTCAAGAAACACATGGCCAAGACAACATCCAATCCTCCCTTATGCTTGACCACTTATTCGGCATTACCCTTGCCACCATGCCAAGAGAGAGACCTCGAACTACATAAGCCATCCTTGTTTGGACAAGCTAGTTGGTCGTACTACTTTGTCTGCATCTTCTAACGACCTTACCAATACAGCATCCTCATGTGTACAGGACCATGTGTAGAATCTGCCCCTACTAATTATTGCTTCTGTGAATATTCATTTTTACCTTTTTGTATTGTTATACATTACTACTTTAGGGTAACACCCATTTTTGTCTTTTCCCCTTTTAGGCAAGTTGCCATAAATTCTTGGGTATAAATACCCTTTGTATTTTTAAGCCGCAGATATACAGACAATCATTAATAGACTTGAGTATTTTTCCTTCCTAGTGAAAACACTCTATTGTTTTATGCTTAGCATCACTCTTATCTTTTTCCTTGAGCAAGGTTAGGTGGTGAATAATCTCACTAGACCAATTCGTGTATCATAACAAATTATATCGTGAGTCATCGAAAGTTCCATTGGTATGTCATATTCTCTAGAGCTGTTTGTAGGTTTTGCTTTGCTTTCATTTGTTATTGTTCTTTCGCACATTTTCCTCATTACTCCTCTCGAGCTTTCTACAAGCTTAGACCCATCCAGCGACTAGCTTTGTTTGTTCTTGGTTACAGTTCACACCATCTTAATATCAAAGCAAAGGTTTTGTTTAAGTTGCCGTATGTTTTCAAAGTTCTATTATACTTTGTTTTGTGTATGAAATAAATTAAGTTACTATGTTCATTTGAGCACTATGTTATTAACTGTTAATTTCTTGAAGTGTTTGTCTAAGCTTTGAATATATGAGGAAAAATTATTGACTCGAGTATGAATGTTGGTACTAACGATGACAGTGGAGTCATCCACCATGGACAACCGTCTTAAGGAACTCCTAGAAGCACTGACAAGAGACTTGATGAGGTAGCAAACCTATTGGTAGATTTAACCCAACTATTCATGCATTGTCTTGCTGACCTATTGAGGTAGCGCAAAATACCCCACAAGTTGCTCAACCTGTTAAAGGTTAGAACCCAACTTGGCTCGTTCGAGATAGAGGAGTAGCTGGATGAGTGAAGAGAAGGATTGATTTGGCAGAATAAGAGATGAGGAAGAAGAGTATTTTGAAGAAGAGCGTGTATGAATCCCTAAAGCATTCGACCATATGAAGCTTTGGATTCTAAGTTTCAATGGATATGAGAATGTTGATGAATATTTGGAATGGGAAGAGAAGGTGCAGCATATGTTTGATGACTATCAATACGTAGATTACGAGAAAGTGAGAACTGTTGCTGTTAAGTTCTCCAGATATGTCGCTGTGTAATGGAAGAACTTCCAAGCAATGAGAAGACAAGAGGGCTACCGAGAGATTAATATTTAGCCCAAGATGAAGAGGGTACTTAGAAATAGGTTCATGTCGAAAACTTATCTTCAAGATACCTTCACTTAGTTGCAAAGACTGAGACAAGGAAGCTAAACTATTGACATGTATGTTCAAGAGTTTCAAATGCTCAAATCCGTTACGAGGTGGAGGAACCACCAACTCGAATTGTGTTAAGGTTTATTGCTGGATTAAGAGGTGATATTCAGGACATTGTAGAGCTTTAACGATTTACCATAATGGATGAAGTTGTTAGGATTGCCCAACAAGTGGAGAGGTAGAGAAAAGGCCAAGTGCCGACCAGAATTTCGACTAGCTAACACGAATAGGGAAGTCACTGAACCTTGTCGAGTGCTAAGTTGAGCAGAAAGGTTGATATTCGAGTCAAGCAGAAGGGTCGATCTAACAATGAAGTGTGGACCTAAACTTATGAGAAGGGACAAGGGTTTGGGAAAGGGGCGAGCCAGATCAATTGTTTCAAGTGCTAAGGATTCGAACATATGGGTACTCAGTACCTGAACCGAAGAACGATGGTTATTAAGGGAGAAGTCACAAAGTTAGAAGTAGAAAGTACGGATGAGGAACCCGAGGAGGAGGAGGTTCCTATCGCAAAAGAAAATGTCGAGAAAGAGCTAATTGAGGAGGACGTGTTTGCCGATGACTTATATTAGTTACTCATGGTTATCTGATGTACTATGAATGTAAAACCTTTACGAGAGGAGGAGTAAAGAGAGATTTTGTTTCATATCACTTACAAGGTGAATGATCAGGTGTGTACCCTTATCATGAATAGTGGAAGTTATACCAATATAGTATTGGCCGATCTTATTTCAAAACTGAAGTTGTTGATTGTTACACATCCAAAGCTGTATGAGTTGCACTGGTTGAGTGAGAAAGGAGCATTATATGTCATTCAGAAAATACTACTGCTGATCACTATTGGGAACTACTTTGACCAGATTCTCTACAACATACTACCTATGTGTGCTTCCTATGTATTACTTGGTAGATCGTGGTTGTTTGATAAGAGAGTCATCCATGACAGTTACAAGAACCCATACATGTTCGAGAAGGATTACCAGAAGATCATACTGAACTCGATGCTACTAAGAGAAGTTCATAAGTTACGGATGAAACTTGCTCGTGGATCAAAGAAGGCTTTAGTGATGAGTAAAGCTAAGCTCTGAAAGGTCATCAAAGTAGAAGAGCAGACCCTTTTGTTGGTTAGGCAACTTTTAGAAATAAAAGAGCTGAGTAAGCTCCCCTAGGAAATCAAGGAGTTGATAGACAAGTATGCCGACCTGTTCCCAAAATAGTTACTTGAAGGATTGCCCTCAACTTGAGGCATAGAGCACTGCATTGACTTAGTACTCGATGTCGTACTATTGAATAAGCCTGCCTATTTGATGAATCTTGAACAGGCTTTTGAGCTACAACACCATGTCAATGAGCTACTCAAGAGAGAATATGTCTAAGAGAGTCTTAGCCTTTGCACTGTATCGACGCTTCTGGTGTTGAAGAAGGATAGAACTTGATGGATGTATGTGGACAATTAAGCCGTGAACAAGATCACGATTAAATACAAGTACTTAATCCTAAGGCAGAAGACAAATTGGATGAACTTAGTGGAGCTAAGATTTTCAACAAGATTGAACTTAAATCTAGCTACAATTAAATTCGCATGAGGCCAGGGGACTAGTGGAAGACTGTGTTTAAGACTTGACATGGACTTTATGAATGGATGGCTATGCCCTTCGACTTGTTGAATGCCTTGAGCACTTTTATGAGACTAATGAACCATGTGCTGACACATCTCATATGGAAGTATATCGTAGTGTACTTTGATGACATCCTAGTCTGTAGTGCTGACATACCGAGTCACTGTGAACATCTCAAAGTAATCTTAGATATCCTTTGTACCGAGAGACTATTCAGTAATCTAAAGAAATGTTGCTTTTACTAAGAGGAAGTGGTATTCTTGGGTTATGTAGTCAATGGAGGAGGCTTGCAAGTTGATGATGAGAAGATCCGAGCAATTATTGAGCGGCCGACTCTTACTACTTATGCCAACATGAGAAGTTTCCATGGACTGGCTTCTTTCTATAGGTGGTTCATTAGGAATTTCAGTACCCTTGCTGCACCACTTACCAAGTTAATAAAGAAGAACACCTACTTCTGATGGAGAGAAAGGGAGTAGAAGATTTTTGCCAAGATAAAAGAAAGATTAACCTTTGCTTCTGTGTTAGTGCTACCCGACTTTGATAAAATTTTTGAGTTGGAATGCAACGCGTCTGGCATTAGAATAGGCGATGTACTAATGCAGGAATATCAACCAATTACCTTCCACAGTGAGAAGCTCCGAGGACCCCAATTAAATTACTCTGTGTATGACAAAGAACTTTTGGCATTGATCCGAGCACTACAAGTATGGCAGTACTATTTACTGCCTAGAGAATTTGTCATATATATTGAACATGAATCGCTGAGGTACTTTTGAAGTCAAACCAAGTTGTTGAAGTAGTAGGCAAGATGGGTTGAATTCCTTAAAGGATTCAATTTTGTAATAAAATACAAGTAGGGAAAGAGAGACGTAGTTGTAGATGCTCTTTCAAGAAGGCATGCATTTTTATCTAAATTGCAGACTTAGTTGTTTGGATTCGTAAGTATAAAAGAGCAGTACTTCGAGGATTCATACTTTGGGCCCATACTTGCATGATGTATTGATGGAAGAATAATAGACAAGTACCATGTAGAGAATGGCTACTTATTCCGAAATGGGAAACTTTACTTGCTAACTTGTTCCCTAAGGGAGTCGTTGATTAGGGAGGCTCATAGTGGAGGACTCTCTGGATATTTTGGAGAAAGGGTACCTATGAACTGTTGAATGGTCTATTCTTTTGGTTGAGAATGAGGAGAGATGTGCACAGAGTTATCAAAAGCTTGCCGTATGTAAGAAGGCAAAGTTCTAAGCCGAGTAAAAGTGAACAATGCCCCTACCTGTTCCAACGAAGCCATAGACTGAATTAAGCATGAAATTTATCCTCAGATTGCGGCGAACTGCTTGAGGCAAAGATTCTATAATGGTAATTGTGGATGGTTTCAATAAGATAGCACACTTCGTGCCTTACACCAAGACTAATGACTCTTTGGATATCGCTTCTCTTTTCTTGCAAGAGATTGTGCAGATATACGGCATGTCGAGAAGTGTAGTCTTCGATAGAGACCTGAAGTTCTTAAGCCAAACTAGAGAATCTTGTGGCGTCGATTAGAGACTAAATTACTCTTCAATACCTCATGTCACCCATAAACTGATGGCAAAATAGAGGTGGTCAATCGCACTTTAGGATCACTGCTCCGAGCTGCAATGGGCAAGAACTTAGCTGATTGGGACGTCCGCTTGCCAATGGTTGAGTTCTCCTACAATCGAACAATATATGACACCACTAAGCAAACTCTCTTCGAAGTGGGTAATGGATTCAATCTTGAGTTTCCCCTCAACTACACCCTTGTATTAGTACCCGCACAAGAGGACCCTAACGCTTTGGCCAAAGCACAATCCCTTTTGCACATATATGATAAGGTCACTCCGCACATCGACTAAGCTGCTAGAAGAATGTAAGAGAAGGCCAAAGGTAGAACAGTTAAGCAATTCTAGGTAGGAGACTTAGTATGGCTGCACTTCAGCAAGGAACGATTTTCGGGCAAGAGAAAGAACAAATTATTTGCACGAGTTGAGAGACCTTTCAGAATCTTCTAGAAGATCAATGACAATGCCTACAGGTTAAAGCTACTAGAGGATTATGGGGTTTTCGATACCTTCAATATTGCCGACTTTAGTCTATATCACCCTGACAAAGAACTGATCGAAGACTATCTGGATTTGTTCCCAAATCCAAATCAACTTGGAGGGACTGATGCGAATCGAGTTATTGGCCCTTTGACCTACAGCCAAACCTAAGGACTAGAAGGCTTGACGAGACAAATTCTTCTACTCCAATCAACTCCTATCGAAGTTGAGTACTTTCTTGCCAAAAACGTATAGTCGAGACAATATCCAATCCTCCCTTATGCTTGACCACTTACTCGACATTACCTTTGTCACCATGCCAAGAGAGAGACCTCGGACTACATAAGCCGTCCCTATTCGGATAAGCCAGCTAGTCGTATTGCTTTGTCTACATCTTTTAATGACCTCACCAATACAACATCCCTACATATACAGGACTACGTGTAGAATCCGCCCCACTGATTATTGCTTCACCTTTTTGTATTGTTGTATATTACTACTTTAGGATAACACTCATTTTTATCTTTTTCCCTTTTAGGCAAGTTGTCCTAAATTCTTAGGTATAAATACCCTTTATATTTGTAAGTCGTAGATATACAAACAATCATTAATACACTTTAGTATTTTGTCCTTCCTAGTGAAAATACTTTATTGTTTTACGCTTGGCATCGCTCTTATCTTTTCCCTTAAGCAAGGATAGGTGGTGAATAACCTCACCGAACAATTCATGCATCATATCGAATTGTGTTGTGAGTTATCGGAAGTTTCATTAGTGTGTTATATCATCTGGAGCTGTTTATGGGTTTTACTTAGCTTTCATTCATCACTGTTCTTTCGCGCATTTTCCTCATTACTCCTTTTGAGCTTTTTGTAGGCTTGGACCCATCCAGCGACCAGCTTTATTTGTTCTTGGTCATGGTTTGCACTAGAGCTTCAAGGAGATTAAAGAGAAGGTCACCTCTACCTCTATCTTAGCCCTACCAAATTTTGATAAGCCTTTTAAATTAGAATGCATTGCATTAGGCATTGGCATTGGTGCAGTTATGATGCAAGAGCACTGATTAGTTGCTTACTATAGTGAGAAACTCAGTAGTGCCACATTAAACTACTCCATGTATAAGAAGGAGTTGTCTTCCCTCTTCTAAGTTCTTATTGTTTGATAACACTATTTGTTACCTTGTGAGTTCGTGATATACATGGACCATAAGTCCTTGAAGTATCTTGGAAGTCAGAACAAACTTCAAAAAGGTAAGCAAATTAGCTAGAATGTGTAAGCTCCCAAAATTGAGTTTAAGACAACCGAGCTTAGATTTAGGACTTTTAGAGAAACTTATCCAATTGAGCTCAAACTTTATGACTAAAATAAAAAAGTTAGTCAAGATATTACTGTAAAGTTGGACTTCAGTAACAATGACTCAAAATCCTAATTTTGCCCTTAGAAGTTCAAGTATTTAATATAGTATTAAAATGTTTAGAACTCCTAAAATCGAGCTTAGATTGCAACGAAAACTTAAAGATAAGTTAATTGAGTTATAAAATGAGATAATATAGTATAATTTACTATATAAAGATACACGTAATATTACGAGTATACCCGGTTTAAATAATAATTATACCCGTAAATTAACCCTAAATTATGTAATTATATATTTAATGTATTGAATTCATGAAATTAACTTTAGAACATATCCTAAAAATAAAAGATATGCTAGAAACTTAATTATATGAGTATAGTTATATATTACGCGTGATATTCACAAGGAATATATACTTGTATATTAAGTAAATAATTAAGTATTAATAAAATATACTCAAAATACCTACAAAAATTGCAAAATATTATTCAAAAGCCTTCCAATTGCTGATTCACCCCTGGAAATTGATGGAAAACATCAAAGTTGGACAATTGCTGAATCAAAAAGTGAATTTACAAGCAAATGCCACCTCCTACTTGCAATTAATAAAGGAAAAAGCAAGAAAAAAATAAAAAAAATAAAGAAAAAAGGGAACCGATCTAAACCACTATAAATCTATTGAACAAATCACTTTACATCTTTTGGAACTAGAAACAACAGAAAGAAAAATTAGAAAAAAATCGTAGAAAATAAAAAAATAAGAAAAAAAATAGAGCAATTACCGAGCTGAGTTAGTTCCCAGGGTTTCCTTTGATCTGCTATTACGCCACTCCACCACCAAGGAGTACCCCTAGCGTCTAGGCGTTCCGATACACCCCCCCCCACCCCACAGCTGCCGGAGATACCAAGAACAGTACGGTCAAATTCTTGCTCTGTTTTTCAAGAATTTTTAAGAATTAGTAAATCCGCCCATAAAATTATGAAAAAAATTGTACTTAGGTTATTTTAAACATGATTTCATGTGATTTTTTATTTTTTAAAAATTCGTAATATTTAATATACTTTATTAAGAAATTTACTATTCACCAGAATGTATAATTGTAAAATAAATGTACTAAATAATGTTGTTTCTAGTTGAAAATTTTTGTGTAGGATGTGCATGATATATAGGTAATTTCTATGTAGCACGAATTTTGATTTGAATAATTTTAATATTTATTGAATTTTTAGGCCTGAAATTAGCACAAAAATAGGCTGAAATTATGAATTTAATAGGAAATTATGAAATTAATTAATGAAACGAACATTTACTGATCTATAATAAATAGTAACAGTATTGAGTTAGATTGAAATTAATTCGGTGCCTAAAGAATTATAATTGGATAATTTATCATAATTTAGGGGTAAAATCGTCAATATGAAAATATAGGAAATAGGTCGGAAACTTGAAACCAAGTAATAACTGAATTCTCTATATTTTTAGAAGTCTATAGAAATTTTTAGGGAATTATTTGGTAACCCGAACTATTTATTACGAATTTATTAAGTAAAATAACTTAAATTACAAGTCGGTATGTATTTGTAATATTAATAGGCTAAAATGAATTAAATAGTTAAATAAAAACTATATAAAGGATTGCTGATCAGATTGGATTAAATGGAGATTTTTATTATATTTATTAATATTTTCTGATCAAGATACACTTTAGGTATATTAGAATTTAATAATACTTATATGTTACAATATAAGGACAAATTAGATAAAATATAATTTAATAATGTAAATTATGTATAATACGATCATTTTTATATAATTATGTATAATTGTATTAAAAACTCAAACTACTTGTTAAAAGCCATCTCTAGAAACAGGATTCGTAAAACGTGTTGTTAAGTCTATACGAACCCAATGACAATAATTTTGTTGAAATCAGACAACCTTAAGTAATTTAGCTTATGACTATATCATATTCAAGAATATACATATTTCGGTAACCTTATCGGAATTAAAATGTGAATTAATAAATAAAAAGTACGTTTCGATACGATCGAAACGATATATAATACGTAATAGTATATATGATGTACAATATCAATAATTAATAATTTAATTCGATATATAGTGATAACATGACTGTATATTATGGAAATAATATATATATATATATAAATATAACCATTTTAAATTAAATCCTAATGTTTTCGTAATTATTATGAAAACTGAATTTGAGTCTTTTGTGTAATTAGGACCTTCCAATACAAAGACGGTTGACAATTCAAGTCAGCAATAGCAAACGTCTAAACAAGTAAGTTGGGATTATGGCTTCACCGCTTGTTTGGGTACTATTTAAAGTATCCAGGGACCCAAGAGTACTTCTGGTTGTGTTTGTAGTTAGATGATTATGCGCATACTGTGTGTGTGAATGATACTCGGTTGTGACAAGAGTTTAACTCCTTAGTGTGCCGTTCTGCATATTTACATGGATTCTGTATTGTGTGAACTTGTTAGTCACCCCTCATTAACATTAACGATTATTCGAATAAAATGTAATTGGATATGCATAATCACTTGTTAGGGGAAACAATTAAGAGTGTTAGGCCAAATACCAACTTCTTTTGATGAGGATAGCTGAAATGGTCCTTTCTCCATCCTCATTCGAACTAAGTGACAGGCGAGGAGGTCGCGGTCGAAGGCAGTCAGGGGAGGAGGGTATTCTCAACTGCACAAGCCCGGGTTTGGTCTGACTTGAGTCGTGATGAAACTCCTCAATCCGGGTTAGAGCGGATGTAATTTCTCTAACCTCACAGTGGACCGGTTAACACTGTGCGATGTTTCATTTGAGTGATTGCATTGCATTTCATTATAATTATTTAACCTTATTTGTGAATGTGCAATACTCTTCTGACTCCGTCCTACTTACTGAGCTAATTGTGCTCACATCCCTATAGACTCTTTTGCAAGTGTTAAGTAAAGATAAGATGTTCAAGTACCACCGTTCCCAGGTTAGTGTGCTGTTGTATAGGAAAGTGAGGATCGAGGAATTAACTGAAACTGAGCTCTTGACTTTGTCTTTAAGTTTTGAGGAAAACTAATTGGGAATTCCCTAGAAGCCCACTAGTTTTCTAACTTATTATATATGGACCACAAAACCTGTGGTTTTTAATAAACTTTGATTGTAAACTTTACCTTTAGACGTAAAATGTTTGTTTAAATACTATTGTGGTACTAAACAGCAGGTTGTATAGAACAAGTATCTTGTAAAAGCTCTACCACAGGTTTGGTTATTAACAGGTATCAGAACAGACGTTTCAAGCTGGTTGAGTTGTGTGCCTTGTGTAAACTGAGTCTACGATAGCAGCTGTGAGATCAGCTTCTATCTTAGATTAGTTTACACAGCGGGACTGTTATGACTCTTCTTGTTCGGGGCGTGACAGAATGTATGCAAGGTTTTTCTTATGTGATCTGACACAAGAAGGGTAATGCTAATGTAGTTATAGATGCCTTATCATGATGACAAACCTTATTGACTACCCTATAGACAAAGTTATTAGGATTTTTGCCTCTCATTAAGTTGTATGCTTACAACTCCCATTTTGGTCCTACTCTTGAACAATGCAAAAGAGAAGTAGTTGTTGGAGGATATTATGTTAAGGATGGCTATCTATTTAAAGAAAGATGGTGGTATATACTGAGCTGCTTTATACGCAACCTCTTAGTTAAGAAAGCTCATAGTAGTGGATTATCTATTCATTTTGGAAAGACTAAAATAGCAAACCTGTTGAAAAAAAACTTTTACTAGCTTGGTTTGGCTAAAGATGTCTATAAGATAGCTGGTAGTTGCAAAGTTTGTAAAAGGACCAAGGGAAAGAGAGAGCCACATAGAGAGTACATACCTTTACATACACCGACCTTGCCTTGGGCCGACCTTAGCATAGACTTTATCCTAGGGTTGCTTCGGACATCTAAAGGAAAGGATTTCATCTTTGTTTTAGTAGACCGCTTTAGCAAAATGGCACACTTTATCCCTTGCCATTGAACTAATGATACTTTATATATTACTAATTTGTTTTGATAAGAAGTCGTTTGACTACATAGAGTATCGAAGACCATTGTCTCAAATTGGGACACAAAATTCTTGAGCTACTTTTGAAGATACTTCGGAGAAAACTTAGAACTAAACTTATGTCCAGCACTAATAGCTACTCTCAAATTAATGGTTAGATTAAAGTAGTAAATAGAATGATAGCCAATTTACTTTGAGCTATCATAGGAAAGAATTTAAAATATTAAGATTTGTGTCTACCAGTTATGGAGTTTGTATACAACCAAACTATCCATAGTACCATTGGGAATGATAGGAATCAAGCTACGGGACCTCTGACCCGTGGCCGAGCCTAAGGATTAGAGGGGTTGATACGATGAATTCTTATGTTCTTATCAACCCCTACTAAGGTCGAGGCCAAGTACTTACTTGTTGAGTCACCTTTAATGCTATGTCAAATGATTGCCTTTTATTCTATATTATGCCAAGTTGATGATTATTCTTATGCCGAGTTGATGATTATTCTAATCCCGAGTCAACTAATCACTCGACATCATCCTTGCTAAGAAGCCAAGAGATAGAGAATCTAGATTGACTAAGCCATTCTTACTCGAACAAGCCTACCTATCCATACTTTTTATCCACATCCCCTAATAACCTTGCCAATACAGCATCGCCACATGTACGGTATCGTATGGAGAATACCCTTGTACTCACAGGTATAAATACCCTTGTACTTATAGTTGTAAGAGGGCGGATTACCTTCAATACACTTAAGTATTTTCTTCCTTGCGTAAACATTGCTTGTTTACTCTCGACATCACTCTTATCCTTTACCTTAAGCAAGGTTAGGTGGCAAGTAACCCTACTGGACCAATTCATGCGTCATATCGAATTGTACCATGAGTCGTCAAAAGTTTCATTGGTATGTCATATCCTTTAAAAATGTTTGTAGGTTTTACTTACTGTTTCATTCGTCTTTTTCACTCTTTTGTACCTTTCCCCATTAACCCTTTTTCGAGCTTTCAGTAAGCTTGGACTTATCCAACGACTGGCCTCATTTGTTCTTAGTCACAGTTCACAACATCTTGGTATTAGAGAGGAAGTTTTGTGTGAACTATAGTTAGTTCTTCTAGAAGTTCTGTTGTACTTTGTTTGCGTATGTAGAATAGAGTCTATCACTATGTTCATTTGACTACTATATTATTAGATGTTCACTTTCTGAAGTGTTTGTTTGAATTTTGAATTTGTGAGGAAAAAAAATGATAGACCCATATATGAATGTTAGTACTAGTGATGATAATAGAGTTGTCTACCATGAATGACAATCTCAAGGAACTCCCAGAAGCACCGACGAAAGACTTGATAAGTTAGCTAACCTCTTCGTAGCTGTTCATGCCCTATCTTACCGACCTACTGAGGCTATGCAAAATACTCCACAATCTACTTAACCTATTAGAGGTTAGAACCCAGCTCGCCATTTCGAGGTGGAGGAGTTGGTAGACGAGTAAGGCAAATGATAGACCTAAGAGAGCTTGATGAAGAGGAAGAAGAGTATTTTGAAGAGGAGCATGTACAAGTCCCCAGAGCGTCCGACCATGTAAAGCTTCGAATTTCGAGTTTCAATGGGTTTGGGAATGTTGACGAGTATTTAGATTGGGAAGGGATGGTGGAGCGTATATTTGATTACTATCAATATGAGGATTATGAGAAAATGAGGACTACTGTTGTTGAATTCTCCGGATATGCCACCATTTGGTAGAAGAATTTTTAGGTTTTGAGAAGAAGAAAGGGGTACCGAGAGATTAATACTTAGCCTAAGATGAAAAGAGTGCTAAAAAATAAATTCGTGCTAGAAACGTATCTCTAAGATACTTTCACTCGACTTCAGGAGTTGAGATAAGGAGGCCAAGCTGTTGATGGGTATGTTCAAGAATTCCAAATGCTTATGATAAGATGCAAAGTGGAGGAACCACCAACCCGAACAGTCTTAAGGTTTATTACTGAATTGAGAGGAGACATTTGAGACATTGTAGAGTTCCAACGATTTGACACAATGGATGAAGATGTTAGAATTGCCCAGCGAGTAGAGAAGTAAATAAGGAGCCAAGCAACGACCAGAATGCCAACTAACTAACCAGGACAGGCAACTCACTAAGCTTAGTTTAGTATCGAATCGAGTAGAAGAGTTTATGTTAGAGTCGAACCAGAAAGGCCGACCTGAAGATGTAATGTCAACTTGAACCTACGACAAGGGTTAAGGGTCTAGCAAGAAGACTAGCCAGATCAAGTACTTCAAGTGTCAAGGGTTTGGACATATGGCTATTCAGTACTCGAATTGAAGGACGATGGTCATTAAGGGAGACATCCCAAAAGTGGAAGTAGAGAGTACGGGTAAGGAACCCAAGGTAGAAGAGGTTCTTGCTGAGAAAGAAAATGCCGAAAAAGAACTAATTGAGAAGAATGTGTTTCTCGAGGACTTAGACCAGTTACTCATGGTTGTCCAGGGCACTATGAACGTGGAACCCTCACGAGAGGAGGAGAGAGAGAGAGAACTTGTTTCATACCATCTACAAGGTGAACGATTGGATGTGTGTTCTTATTATTGATAGCGAAAGTTGTACCAATGTGGCATCGGCCGATCTTGTTTCAAAATTAAAGTTGTTGACTGTTGCACATCTTAGGCTGTAAAAGTTGCATTGGTTGAGTGAGAAACAAGCATTACATGTCACTCAGCAAATACTGTTACCGATTACTATAGGGAATTACTTTGACCAGATCCTCTGTGACATGTTACTTATGTACACTTTCGACGTGTTACTGGGTAGGCCATGGTTGTTTGACATGAGAGTTATACATGATGGTTACATGAATACGTGTATGCTAGAAAAAGGATGACCGGAAGATCACGCTGAATTTAATGCCACCGAGAGAAGTTCATAAGCTATAGACAAAACTCGTTCGTGGATTGAAGAAAGCTCTGGTGATGAGTAGAGCTGAGTTCCGAGAAGCCATTAATGCTAACGAGCCGACCTTATTGTTGGTTAGGTAATTATTGGAAATGAAGGAGCAAGGTGAGCTTCCCCAAGAAATCAAGGGTTACTAAATGACTACACCGACTTGTTCCTAAAACCGTTACCTGGAAGGTTGCCCCCAACTCGAGGTATAGAGCACTGCATTGACTCAGTACCAGGCGTTGCACTACTAAATAAGCCAGCTTATTGAATGAATCCCGATTAGGCTTCTAAACTCCAACGTCAAGTCAATTAGTTACTGGAGAGAGGTTATGTGAGAGAGAGCCTCCGCCCTTATGCCGTGCTTGCACTTCTGGTGCTGAAAAAGGATGGAACTTGGTAGATGTGTGTTGACGGCCGAGCCGTGAACAAAATCACTGTCAAATATAGGTATCCAATCTCGAGTCTAGAAGACATGTTGGATGAACTAAATGGAGCTAGGATTTTTAGTAAGATTGATCTCAAGTCTGGCTACCATCAAATCCGTGTGAGGTCAGGAGACAAGTGAGAGACTGTGTTCAAGACTTGACATGGACCTTACGAGTGGATGTTCATGCCCTTCGACTTGTCCAATGCCCCTAGCACTTTCATGAGACTTATGAAACATATATTGAGATATCTCATCGAGAAGTGTATTGTGGTGTATTTTGATGACATCTTAGTCAATAGTGTCAACATACCGAGTCACATTGAACATCTCAATGTAGTCTTGGATATCCTTTGTGCCAAGAGACTATTTGGCAACTTGAAGAAATTTTGCTTTTGCTAGGAGGAAGTAATATTCTTGAGGTATGTAGTTAGTGGAGGAGGCTTGCAAGTCGATGATGAGAAGATTAAGGCAATTGTTGAGTAGCTGACTCCTATTACTTGTATCGACGTAAAAAGTTTCCATAGACTAGCTTCAATTTATAAAAGGTTTATTAGGAACTTTAGCACTATCACTGCACTATCACTGCACTACTTACTGAGCTAACAAAGAAGAACACTAACTTCTAGTGAGGAGAAAGGGAGGAGAGGAGCTTTGTCGACATAAAAGAAAGGTTGACTTCCACCTCGATGTTAATACTACTTGACTTCGACAACATTTCTGAGTTGGAATGTGACGCATCAAGTGTTGGAATACGTGTTATCCTAATGCAAGAAGGTCGACCAATTACCTTCCACAGTGAGTAGCTCCGAGGACTATAGCTGAACTACTTCATGTATGATAAGGAACTTTTGGCACTGATTCGGGTAATGTAAGTGTGGCAACATTACTTACCGCCAAGAGAATTTATCATATATACTGACCATGAATCACTAAGGTATCTCTAAAGTCAGACTAAGTTGTTGAAGTGGCAGGCAAGATCGGTTGAATTCCTTTAAGGGTTCAATTTTGTAATAAAGTACAAGTAAGGAAAGAGCAACGTAGTTGTAGATGCTCTTTCGAGGAGGCATGAGCTGTTATTAGAACTACAGACCAGGCTGTTTGGTTTTCCGAGTATCAAAGAATAGTACTCTGGGGATTCACACTTTGGACCAATAATTTCATGATGCGTAGAAGGGAGGACAATGGATGAGTATTATGTAGAGGATGGCTATCTGTTCCAAGGAAGGAGACTGTGCATGCTGACTTGTTCTTTACGGGAATTATTAATCAGGGAAGCCTATAATGGAGGGCTCTCCGAACACTTTGGAGAAAGGAGGACCTATGAACTATTGAATGGCTGATTCTTTTGGCCTAAAATGTGAAGAGATGTGCACCGAGTTGTGGAAAGTTGTGTAGTGTGCAAAAAGGCCAAGGCCTGAGGCGAACAAGGAAAAGCAATGCCCTTACCTATTCTAACGAGGCCATGGACTGAACTAAGTATGGACTTTGTTCTCAAACTACCGTGAATTGCCCAAGGTAAAGATTCTGTAATGGTCATCATAGTCGGTTCAGTAAGATGGCATATTTTGTGCCCTACACCAAAATTAGTGACGCTTTAGCTATTGCTTCTCTTTTCTTACTAGAGATTATGCAGATACACGGTGTGCTGAGAAATATAGTCTCTAATAGGGACTCGAAGTTCTTCAGCCATTTTCGGAGGACCCTGTAGCGTCGACTGGGAACCAAATTACTCTTCAGTACCTCATGTTACTCCCAAACTGATGGCCAAACAAAGGTGGTTAATCATACTTTGGGGAGCGGTAGGCAAGAACTTGGCCAATTAGGACGTTTGCCTACCAGTGGTCGAATTCGGCTATAACTGGACTATACATGATACCACTAAGCAAACTCCCTTCTAGGTAGTCTATGGATTCAATCTCAAGTTGTCCTTTGACTACGCCCCTTTACTAGCACCCGTATAAGAGGACCCTGATGCCTCGACCAGAGTATAATCTCTGCAGCACATCTATGACATGTTCACTCGGCTTATCGACTAAGCTGCCAGAAAATGTGAGAAAGGACCAAGGGTAGGTCGGCCAAACAATTTTCAGCTAGGAGACTTGGTATGGCTACACCTTAGTAAGGAATGGTTCCCGAACAAGAGAAAGAACAAATTACTTACAAGAGCAGAAGGGCCTTTAAGAATCCACCAGAAAATCAGTGACAACACTTATAGATTGGAACTGTATGAGGACTATGAGGTTTTTGATGCCTTCAACATTGTCGACTTTAGTCCATATTACCTTGACGGAGAACTGAGTGAGCACCATTTGGATTCGATCCTAAATCCAAAACAACCCAGAGGGAGTGATAGGAATCAAGCTACGAGACCTCTAACCCACAGCCGAGCCCGAGGACTAAAGGGTTGGCACAACGAATCCTTATGTTCTAACCAACCCATGTCGAGGTCGAGTACTTACTTGTCGAGTCACCTTTAATATCGTGCTAAATGACCACCCTTTATTCTGTGTTATGTCGAGTTGATGACTACTCTAATGCCGAGCTAACCAATTACTCAGTATCATCCTTACTAAGAAGTCGAGAGACAGAGAATCTGGACCAACTAAGCCATTCCTATTCGGATGAGCCTACCTGTTCGTACTTTTTGTTTGCATCTCCTAACAACCTTACCAATGTAACATTGCTACGTGTTCAGTATTGTATGGAGAATCTATAGCACCAATGATTAATTTTCTTATATATTCATTTTTACCCCCTTGTATCATGTACACTGTTTCTTTAGGAAATGTCTTTATTGTCTTTTCCCTTTTGGGCGAGTTACCCTAACTTACTGATATAAATACCCTTATACTTATAGCTATAAGGGGGCGGATTACCTTCAATACACTTAAGTACTTTCTTTCTTATGTAAACACTGTTTGTTTACTCTCGGCATCACTCTTATCTTTTCCCTTAAGCAAGGTTAGATGGCGAGTAACCTCATTGGACCAATTTTGTACATCATATCTTCAGAAGTTTCATTAATGTGTCATATCCTTTGGAACTATTTGTGGGTTTTGCTTATTGTTTTATTCATCTTTGTTACTCTTTCGTACCTTTCTCCATTAACCCTTTTTCGAGCTTTTGGTAAGCTTGGACCAATCCAACAATCGACCTTATCTGTTTTTGGTTATGGTTCACAATAGGGAAGACTCCTTTTAAGGTCGTTTATGGCCTCAATCCCACTATTCCCCTATATTTGATTGATACCTTCGCAATTATTAAAGAGAGTTAATCTGAAGCTACGCAAGCTCAAGAAATACAAGAACAACATCAATCCATGGTAAGGAAGATCACCAAGTTCAATCAATACTAGTAAGATATCGGTAATTGTGGCCATCGAATTGTTTCTTTCAACTAGGTGACTTAATATAGATTCACCTCAATCGGGAATGATTTCTGCACCTAAGATAGAGCAAGCTATCTCTACGAGCTGATGGTCCATTCAAAGTCTTGAAGAAGATCAATTGCAACTCCTACTAGATTAAATTACCTGAGAACTATAGTGTTTTCTTTACCTTCAATGTATCTAACTTGCTTCTCTACCAACTTGAAGACGACCCAGCAGATGCTAGAATAGAACAAGAACAAGAGACCTCTTTAAATTTGAGGACAAATATTTTCAACCCCTAAGCAGATGATAGGAATCAATTACTCGGATTAATTACGTACAGCTAAGCTAAAGGACGACAAAGACTCACACAAAGAATACTAGCTCGAAACCCCATTTAGGATGAAGATTCCTATTTCGATCTTCATCTTTTAAATCTCTACCAACTTAAATGCCGAGTTCTAGTAAGGACTAACATAATTCCTGAGCTTCTGAGTAAAAGTAGTGACTTATCAACACCCCCCCCCCCCCAATCCATTAAAAAGCTCATACCATGATTCGGTTAGCTTCCGAGCTGACTGAGGTCAGACCCCAGTCCAAGTTGAACTGTGAGATGCTCGACTTGAAGGGGATCTGAACATCCTTTAGTGATTGAGCCTTGACTTAAACCAGATTAGGATTGCTCTGACTACTAACTCTTCTGACTACATCCGAACTGTATCATAGTAGAGCTAAGCCACCTCAAGGTATACTTTAGCAAGACTAGTTGCATTCCAAACCGCTAACCACCATGTGACACATGTCTTCTAGCACAACATTACAGAAAGATTCCTTACTTTTCCGTATAGGCTATTCTTTATCATTTTTACCCTTTTTAGTATGTCTTATGTATCCTATTTTGTAAATTACCCTTTTCTGTCTTTTCCATGTATGTATTGTAACCTTAGTGGCACAAGTATATAAACCCCCATTTACTTATATATAGACATCATCACTCTTCATTATTGAATACAGACGTTACCTTTTTTTGAAAGCACTTAGTTGTGTATTCTCTTTTATCCTTTAGCTCTTATCTAGCTCCTTAGCAAGAGTTAGCGGCAAGTACCCCTAATACTACATTTGTATGTCATATCGAGTGTTAGGATTAGGTCGAATGGGATTTATTGATTTGCCAAATCTAGTTGGTAGCCATTTGGATTTGTTTAGCCCCTTTTTTATTTCTTTGTTTCTTGTAGTACGACTTTTGTGTATATGACTCTAAAGATTTATCAGCTTCGTTGGTATCAGAGCATGATTCTAAGAGGAAGTATGAAGTTACAGCAAAGTTTTGGTTCGTGCTTACAGTTAGTGGCTGTTGTGTTCCTTTTATAGCTACTATAATATGTTTAAGTGAATTAAGTTTTGAAGTTATGAGCTGTGTAGTGAGGTTCATGAATTAGTAAGTGTCACTCCTATTGTTACTCTGTTTGTTACTGTGAAAACAAAGCAAGTTCATTTCTATAGTATTTGTATGTG
This sequence comes from Lumnitzera racemosa, assembly GCA_024138005.1. Classification (NCBI taxonomy): domain Eukaryota; kingdom Viridiplantae; phylum Streptophyta; class Magnoliopsida; order Myrtales; family Combretaceae; genus Lumnitzera; species Lumnitzera racemosa. Next base: position 18,180,070 of record JAMXBC010000009.1, read on the forward strand.
TGTCGGGTGATTGAAGTTACTGAAGTGTGGTAGTAAGGTTTTAGGTAGTGAGCAGAAGTGTTTGTTGTGTATTGTATTGTCAATTCATTGGAGAAGTATTATACTATGTCGAATTCAAGTGTTTAAGGTATTATTGGTGACCTGAGTAGTGGTGTTCATGTTAGTTGAGGTCAAAATGGAAGTAATACCCTTGGATCAATCGATGATAAACTTAATAGACTCACTAATCATGTTGAGAGTCTAGTTACTGTGATGCAAGTAAACATGCAACAACCATAGGGTGTACATCATCCTAACCTAACTGAGAATGTTCCTTAGAGATAATATGGCTAAAGTAGCCAAGCTAATCTCTCAGTTTAACCCCATCAACCTAGAGGAGTTGCAAGTCAAGTTGCTAGACGAAGGCTGGAGTTAGAGGATATCGAGGATGTGGAGTTAGAGAATGATGGAGAAGAAGAAGAGGTTGAATATTACCAGGCACAAGAGTAAGGATGCGGAGCTCCTCGAGGGCTTGATAATGTTAGGGTCCAAATCCTACCCTTTAATGGAAATAGGGATGTAAATGAATATTTGGAGTGGAACGAGAAGGTATTTGACTGTTGTGGGTATATAGATGTGGTTAAGGCTAGACTTATTGCATTTAAGTTCTCTGGATCTACTACCATGTGGTGGAAGAATCTAAATGCAATTAGAGCGAGGGATAGATGACAAGGTGTGTGAACTTGGGAAGAGATGAGGAGATTGTTGAAGGGAAGATTTGTACTTGAGACTTACCTGTAGGATACTTTTGTTAAGTTGTAAGAGCTTCGTCGAGGAAACCGATCTATTGATAACTATATGAAAGAATTTCAAATGCTGATAATCTAAGCAGACATGGATGAACCCGATGCTCGCACAGTATCGAGGTTCATTGTTGCACTCAAATATGAGATTCGTAACATTGTGGAAGTACAAAGGTTCCATACATTGGAGGGGGAAATTAAAGTAATGCAAAGGTTAAAAGGTAGAGGAGAAATGCTTTGAGCTGACTTAGGCCAACTATATCCCGAGTTGCTGTTTCGCGCTAACATACTCATGTTGACTCAAGGAGACTCCCCTGAGTTGAGGAAAAATATGATCGATTTGATGATAGCCGAGTAGGTCAGAAGAGCTGAGTTAAGGATAGATCGACCTCAAGGACATATGAAAAGGGAGAGATCTCTAGACAGAAGACAAGTGAGGTGGAATGCTTCAAATGCTTGGGTTTTAATATTTATACCCTTATTACATATAAGCTTTTAAATCATAATTTTACTCAATTATCCAAGTTTTATGTTACTTATAACCAAATTCATCCTAGACTAGTTTTTGATTCAATTTCTAAATCGATTCCTACATTAGTTTCTAATTCAACTTCTAATTACAATTTTTATTTATAAACCTTAGGAACTCCTTTTAAGCCAGTATGTGAAATTCACCTAACTATACTTGGGTATCTCAAGTCTCCTATTTAGCTCCCAATTAATATTCTGACCTATATTATATACTCTATTCTTAATCTAACTGCTAAATTTTCTCTCAATATAAGAATAATCTATATTTTTCATATAATTTCCTAAATTTAAATTTCAAATCAAATTTATAATACATTCCTAATATTATAATATTATTAAATTTTACTTAATATTTTCTATTCATTTAATTTCCAACTTCACGTATTATTCCTTTACACATATTTATCACATAACATATATAATACACATGTCTAACATCCTAAACTCTACAAATACCATCTCCAATAAGCCACTAACATCTCAAGATGTCTAATTACAAATTAAATTATTATTTTCATCAACTTATGATTACATCACCAAAATAAGCCCAAAAATCACTTTTTATGTATAATTTTAAGGCCTAAAAATTAAGTAAAAATTAAAAAAATTAATTTTAAGAAATCTCTTCATAGCAATGTAAAATATATCCTAAATAGCACGCACAAAAATTTTGGGGTCAAAATTACATCATTAAGGTTATTTAAATAAAAAATGAAAATTAGCTTGAGTTTAATGATTTTTTTAGGACAGTATATCTTGGGACCTAAATTTATCAAATTGATATTTTTCTCTAAATCCACATACAAAAATATCATGGAATATGAATTTTCATAATTTTCTAAATTAATTTGATAATTTTAATAAATTGGACAAAATCGAGTAAGGAAATTAGACTCACTATTTAAATGGTTTCTAGCCACCAGTGGCGGCTTCACATATGTTGGTAGCTCTAGGTAGTAAGCCAACTATCCAGTGGTAGTGGCCATCCCTTTCCAAGTGGTCATCAAGTGTGGTTTCCCTTCTAACACTACAATTGCACACTGTTTTGTTAAATTTTTTTTTTTTTGTAAAAATACCCTCTACTCTCTTCTTAACCTCTCTATATTTTTCTTGAGTTCCTTGTTGAGCAAAATAAATTCTAGGCGAGTGTCTCCCAATTTATAAGATAGTTTAGATAAGTTATTGAATTATTTGTTGCTAAATGTCCATTTACTTTTTCTTTTTCACTTTCTATTTAGCTCAATCCCATTTGTTAATTTTCTTTCTTAACTTCTCGACATGCCATGCTAGAAATCTGGATAATTCTACACTTTTTAGTATTTTTCTTGATTTTTTAATGAATTTTCCTTAATTAATTAGCATTATTTTAACATATTATAAGTATTTGAAGTAATTTCGGGTATTTTTACCTACAAGTAAATACCTATGTAGTATAAATAAATATTCTTAATTATTATTTATTTTATTTTATGTTTTTTAGTGTAAATATAATTTATCTTTATTGACTCGTTAATTATCGGAACTCGTTTTAAGCATTTCCAATAAATAACGGATAATATACATACAACTTAATATTATAATATTTAACTATTTTATTATTTATTTTCTAAACTCAAACTCACGAGATCACTTTTATTAATATTCCTAACTTTATCGTAAAATATGGGCTCAATTGGATAACTTATTTGATAATCTTAAATTTTACATATCAATTCCTATATTTGATTGCGAGGCCTACAATTTATGAACATTAATAGGAGATTATGTTCATAATATAAAAGCCATTTATTTTGAGAGACTATTAATAGACTTATGAAGATCTTAATCGGGATAGCTGCATGAATATGAAAGGGATAAGCCTTAAGAGTAGAAGTAATTAGGAGCATTGAAGTCCAAAGAAACAACATATGATGAAGGGACATTTTATGGAAGTATTGGGTAATCAAATTTATTATGGACCTAAGAAAAAATTAAGTGACTTACTAAGTTGGGATAGCCTTAAACAGATGATGGAAAGAAAGAGATTAACATTGGGGATTTAAGGAAAAGTAACTATAATTGTGTATCTCAAAAAACAGGGGTATGGATTATGAAGTTGATTCAAGAAGTAGAATAGAGCAAGTTACTTAAATAGATGAGATAAGTTATAAGGTGTAGGACATTAAGTGTTAATCTTAAAGGATAAGCAAAAAATTTAATAAGGTAATAGAAAGAGTAAAGATGACTAGAATGTAAGCAACAAGCAGAATTGTAGAACTATAATGGTAGGTAAGAACGGAAAATGAGATGGCAATTTACTAAGTAAGATAAAGTGTAATAGAGTAATCAGAGTTAGAAGTGCAAGAGTTGAGAAGCTTTTAAGGATGAAAGCTCTTTAAAGGGGGAGGGGGTACATGTAAACCTTATGAAAATTAACTAATGATAAAGGGAAATAAAAAAGAAATAAGAAAATAAAGTTAAGGCAGTAATAAGTAATAAGCTTTTTATAAGAGGAGTAAGGTCGTCATTTCATGCTTAAGTGTAAAAGGGACTTATTTTGACCTAAGGTCTCATTCTTGTCATTATGTTTCTGTAGAACTCTCTCCAAGATTCCGATAAGATTTAGAGCAAGTTGAGTACAATGAAATCCTTATCATTCAAATTGATGAATTAAAACTTATACTGACCTTAAAAGGCATTCGGGATATAGGAAGATTGGTTTTGGGAAAAGAAGTATGGAATTCATAGAGTTGTGTAAAACCTTAAATTAGTAAGATATTGTTTAACGTTATATTAACAAGAAGGAATTGCGATTAATTTAGGTTATTACATATGCTAAATTAGGATTTACGATTGGATATAAGGGATATTATTACCTATTCTAATAGCAAGAGTGGTGAACAAGGTATGTTAATAACTTTATTGTTATTATCATTTCAATTTTGAGTTTAGGAACACATCTAACTGTTTCACAGTGCTAAATTGATAAGGAAAATCAAAATTAGGGAAGATTAGTTTTAGATGAATTATGGTTGATTTCAAATGAATTGGAAAGATTAAAAGTTGAAAAAGAGAAGAAAATATCAATTAAAGAGGATAACGAGTAAAGATCACAGGCATGATCCTACCTGTAAACCCTTCGACAAGTTTTGAATTGAAGAAATTGAAGTCAAAGAGCATGGGCGTGAACATTATAGCTTGAGAAAGATAATGGGCTTAAGATGTTGATTTAGGTTTAAAGAAGGATCACAATCTAAGAACACGCCTGTGAACATTGAGCGTGCTCTTATTGCCTTTCTTTGTCAATTGTTTCTCATTCCTATTCTTCCTTTAAGCCTAACCTAACCTATTCCAAACATGTTAGAGAGCCTAAGTTGATCCTAAAATCTTAGATTAAGTTAAAATTCAGATTTAAGAGTATTGTAAGATAATTAAGCAAACCTAGTTAGAGTAAGACAATAAGGAAATGAAATAGAAACTAAAACAAGCTATTCTTATGTGTATTGTGTACTTCAAGTTACAACAATGACAAGATTTTCAAGTTATATATTTTCAGTTACTCGTAGAATATAAGTACATGGAACCTTAGTTATTGGTTATGCTTATATAGTATAGCTATAATTAAATGAAATTAATTAATATTCAAATTGATAATGTTACTTGTTGCTTATGTTTAATTGGGCTCAGGGGGTTGAAGTACCAATGTTCTTGAGGTGGTACCATATTGATCTATGGACAATGTTGTCCCAAGTGGAGTCTTTCTTAGATATGATACAAGGTAGATTAGGTTAGTATCTGAGGGTTGCAGTGCTAGTGTCTTAAAACAAAGTACGTTAGGTGGCGTCTAAGAGCCGCAATGCTGGTATCTCGACGTAAGACCTATAACGTGGAGTCATGAGTTACTTTTAGTTCAGAGTTAGTTGCAAATGATTCTAGACTATGCTATTTATCGACTAATAAAAGGATGACTAAATGAATTGGTTGATATTCCAGTAGCATAATTGCTTGTGATATTCTATGTGTAATGTACGACATGCATGTGGTTGTAGGTTTCTTTACTAAGCTTTGGCTCAGTCCTTAACATTTTTCAAATGCAGGAATTTAGGTAGGAATTGTTAAATTTATTGAAATTGGAGATTATCACCAAGATTACTAGGTCAAGGAGCAACAATTAGCTTTTTCATTGTGAAAATAACCTCTTAACTAAATGAGTTAGGATTTATTTTTATGTTAAGTGTTTCTTATTAAGGATCTAAGCAATTTATTTAATTGTCATTCTATTTTAAATTGGAGAAATAAATTATATGGAAATATTTGGAAACTTTTACTAAGATTTTTTAAGATTTTAGATGCTTATTTAGCATAACGTGTCAGTAGATTATTAGTGACACATAGCCATCTATGGCGTCCTGACCTTGGAGTGTTATACTATATTAGTAAATGACATATCCACGTTATAGATTCGTAAATATAAAAATTGTTTAATATAAAATTTACTTAAATTAAAGATTGTAGATTAGTTTTGAGATTTTGATAAAAAAATTTATGTAATGAAAACAAAATATTAATAGTAGTGTGAGATTTATTACATTAGTAAAATAGATAATGAAAAAGTAAATAAGAAAACCATGTAAGTAAATATGTGAAATAATTGCTTTTTTTTTCATATAAAACTTGCCTAAAAGAATAGGAGAGAGAAGAGAGAAGAGAGAGATTAATGGGGGAGAAAAATTAAAGAGTTGCCAATATTTACCCATATTACAAATCCTTTATAGATAATATTATTATTGGTGTTTTTGTTAAATGATATTATATTTAGCCTAAATAGGTAATTTACTTGAAAAAAGAAAAGAGAGAAGAGAGAAATTAATGGGGATGAAAAATTTAAGAAGTTACCATATTTACCCATATTATAATATTATTGTTAGTATTTTTATTGAGTCATATTGGATTGGAGCTAAATAGGTATTTTCTAAGGAGGCGGTTATTGAAACCTGCTCTAACTTAAATGATATATCTAGATAAAATACTTCAAAAATTAATTTAAAAAAAAGGTAACCAGACCTTTCATTCTCTCTCTCTCTCCCCCCCCGTTTAAAGGGGTAAATTATTTCTTTTCCTTAATAGAAACATAATATTAGAAAAAAAATGAAATTATGTAAATCATCTCCATGAACTTTTAAAATTACACTAACGTTCTTATATAAGTTGTATATGTTTTGTACATATGCATGTACATGTGGCATAAGAGAGTTGGTTTAATACTACTATGTTAAATAGCTAAATGAAAGAAAATAGATAAAGATAAAATAATGTTTAAATCAATTAAAAGAAAGTCTTAACTACTAGAAAAAAGAAAAAAGCAACAGAATGAAGTAGGGTTGAAATGAGTTAAGTCATTCACAAGTTACTTGAGCTCGGTATTACTATAAGCTCAGGTCTTTTCTCGATTTGTAAATGAGTCAAGTTAGAGTTTGAGTTAAAGTTCAAAATAAAGCTCATTTATTCAAATAAGCCAAATTCGATTTCTTTTTAGACTTATAAGCTGACTTACTTATGTTCATGAGTAGATTTACGATATTTATATATATATAAATTACAATTATTATATATTATATAATATTTATTATGTATAATATATTATTAAAATCCAAAAAATACATGTAATATATATAATATGATATGAGATAATATATAATATTTATAATATATAATATAATCTTTATTTACTACTCATTAATCTATTTATGTGTATGTTTATTCATTTTTGTTTATTTAGCTCCTTTTATCTCATAACATAAGTTCATAAATAAGCCAAGCCACTCAAGCTTAACCTACTTTAAGCTCAATTTGTACATGAGTTAAGTTTCAGCCCAAAATAAAATTCACTTATCTAAACAAGTTAACTCAGTTTAGCTTGACTCATCTACATCTCTAAGTCCAAATGAGAGTGTTTCAAATTTTTTCATTTAGATGATACAATTAAAATTAATTTAGAGACTTAATATTCTCAAGAAATTGTAATCATCTTCTTATCTAACTCTAAAGATTTTTCTTATTACAGGCTGGTTTGATCGTATCTGACCTTAAAAGATAGTAATTGAATCTAATAATCCAGGTCATTTAACTAGATTCTAACTCGTTTGTAACGACTTCTATTACTACATTTTATTTTTTACATATGGTTTTAACCTCAAGAAACTTTATTTTGCTCCATGAAAGGTAGGGTTAATCAATTATAGCAACATACTTGTAAGCAACTACCATTTACCATCTATAATTTTTAAAATCTTTTAAATTGTAACTGATTATCATTCTTTCCCCTATGACGTATGAAAAACACAAATGGAGTGAGTAGGTGATGTTGATGTTGATGGTGATTCATAGTTGGTAAAAAAAACTCTGAAAAGGTGAAAGCAATGTTTGGCATTTTTTTTTTTCAAAGCAATTTTACCTTTTGATTTTTCTCCTTTCCTTTTCCCTTTGATTTCATTTTTTTTCTTTGGTTTCCCTTTTTCCATTAAGTTATTTAATGTGGTAATATCACATGAACTTTTCAATTGTGTGTGCCTATGTATATTAGAGTGGGAAGTGCTTAATTTCTAAAAGCTAGGGTATTGGTGACAATTTATAAGTTTATAGGAATGATGAATAAGATTTATCAAAAAAATATCTCTCTCTGTTGGCACTGTTACTCTCCCTCTCCATACCTTTAGAATATGCAAATTTCTTTAAAATTTCAAGGTAAGGGAAAACAAATTCCAAATTCTTTTGGCCTATCTTAAATTACAATTTGTCATTAGCTTAGCATTCATTTCCTTAAGAAGGCATTATAGATTTTGATGGAAATAGTTTGATGTGTGGTGATGCATGTTATATAATGGTAGGGTTATTAGTCAAGTTCATTTAGGTCTTTGTTACATTAAAAGATCAGTACCCTAAAAAGTTAATTTAGTGACTTAATAGAAATCTGGTTTTTAGTCCTCTTATTAGGCTTATTATATATAGTTAGAGTTATTATCATATGATTTAGGATTACAATTGTCAATTCTTGTTGTTTACTATTAAAGTCGTCGTTTAATTTATAAGAATTGTGGAGTGTTGTAGAGTTGGATGACTAGATTAGGAAGGGATTATTTTTGTCATTTAATTTGGAGTTTTTTTCATTTATGAGATAAGAAGCATAATTTTCATATTACAAGGTGATATGATAGTATTAAGATACAATACAATCTTGAGAAGAGAATGTCGTATAATTTGTTTCTATAGAGTTTATGAGAATTTGTATTTTTGGGATTTTTGGATAAAGTTAGCAATAAAATATGATATGCATGATTTAAATAAGGATATGACACTTCAAAAATTAAATTGAACTAAGGCTTGAACTCTTTATATTAGGCATAATCTAAGTAATTTATTGAACTGGCAGATTATCAAGAAACTAGTATGATAGACGATGTTGATAATCAAAGTCAATATGTTTGCTACAATCTAATATTATAGATTGATAAGAACACAAAATAGGGAATTTAGTCTCTTAAAAACAATAAAAAATGTTCAAAGGAATCAAACCTAAACTTCTTGTCTCTAAACAACGAATAAAGATTATTTCTAAACCCCACCTTATGGCAAATATGTAAATAAGTTAAACCTAATGAGATAAAGAAATATCTTTAAAACAAGAAAAGAGCTTGCTGGCATAATCATGATCAGGGTTCACGAGCATAAATTCAGCCTTCATCATCTTGAATTAAATTACTTATTTATTTCATAACTATGCTTGTCAAATGGGTGAATGCGTTGATGATTACACCTAGGTTCATTAGTGCGATCATAACCTTGAGCCCCATTGTTTACTCTCGAACATGGAATTTTCCATCTTCTCGGTTTCCATTCAAATCTTCCTTCTTTCTTAACTCTTAGAGAATGCTTTCTCAGACCCCAATCTCTACCATTAACCTAGGAGTTGCGAAGATTCGCCCTTAAATCTTGATCTCTTTTAGCTTTAGATTCTATGTGAATACTTTTATAGTCTAAAATTACCTGCATAAGAATTGTTAAGTATAAGATCCAAAGCACATCACATAAATAAGCTCAGCTTCTTTTTATTCTTAACTATGATCTTTAGATCTTTTTAGACCTTTTCTCATGTCATGGGCAATAGTGTAATATTCTTTCCATCTTTATCAAAGTAGTAAGAATTAGACCTTCCAGTATAAGTGACTTCCTCGTGGAATTGCTATAGTTTACCCAATGAAATATGTGTTGGTTCTATTAGAGCTACAATACATGTCATCACATCATAGTACTTTCTCGTTGAGAATGGAACCTACACCAACTGCTTTTATTCTAACTTAATCTTTCTCATTTAACAACTTCGCAATATAAGGTCCAGTATGGGGAACTAGCTTTCAATCTTATCTTTTTTCATCTAAGCACTAAATGTTATGTTTGCACAGCTCTCATCGTTGATTATCATAGAATAGAGTTTATCCTATCCCAAACAATGTGTATAAAAAAGATTCTCGCACTATGCATTATGTATTCCTTACTGAGTATGCAATAGTTTCCTTAAGACTAAGCATATGATTGGACCTTCTAATACCTTCTCACCCTTTTCTTCATTAACAATGACCTTCTTGTCTAGATAAGTAAGTCCTCCTCATGTTCCTCTTCATTGTCACTTTTTATTTCATCCTTAATAATGTAAATAACCTTTTAAGTCAAACATTGAGCTATAATACGACCAAGACCTTGACATTTAATACATTTTGTGTCTCTTACCATCAACTTGGATTGCTTAGATCTAATCTCTTGAGACTTCTTCACAATAAGAGTTTTGGAAACACTTTTATCTTCTTATTTTAATTTTTGCTCACGAGACATAACCTCTGCCAGTTTAGATTGTATATGGGTTTATAAGGATTCCTTTGTTTCTATTGCTTAATAATGGTGGCCATTTACATTGCCTCTTGCCTTGCCCCAAAGAGATGAAGTTATAATAGTCCTGCTATGTGAAATACTCTAAGATAAAATTTGACCTCATAATTGCGATCGTAAACGTGGTTTACATAAGGCAAACTCAACTCAATCGCTTTGAAGTGTCTAATTCTGTATCTGCTTATTATAAACCTATGGAGTAATCTTTAAAAATGATTATTAAAAACAAATTTATAATTAAATCTTTCTAAGAGAATTGAGTTTTATTAGTGATACTTAGCAAAATTGTTTCAAAATTAACAAGTGTTTACAAAATTATGTTTACATGGAAAAAAAAATAACATATCTAATAAGAGGATTGTAAAAGTTGATAGGTTGACAATATTTAATATATACATTAGTAGCAGAAAACTAGAGGGCCATATAAGGAGACCCTAGTAATTTTCTTAAAAGTTAGTAAAATTGATAATTAGAACAAAATTTTAACCAATTCTACTTGATCCTCACTTCCTAACCTTGTTTTCTAATATTCTTGAATTAGGTGGTGTAGTTGTAAATATATTTTGAACTTGTAAAACAATTATAGAGGAGTGAGCAATAACTTGCTCAATAAGTGGGATAGAGACATAAGAATACATTCAATACATCACAAGCAAGTTTTTTAACTAAGTTGTTAGATGCAATGCATATATAAGTAAATGCCATTGCACTATATTATCTAGTTTGTCTTGAGATTAGGGAAATTTCGCTCGCTTTAATTTAGGTTAAGAGGTTTGACATCACATACTCATGAATTGAAGCTAAATCGGAGCTTATGCAATGGAGAACACCCTCTATTGGAGACTTCCTTCGAACCATGATTCATAACTTTATCATGACCTCCTCTTTTGTCACTTAATTCGACTAAAGGTAGGGAAATGACCAATTCAGCTATCCTTATCAAAGGGGTCCATGTTTGGCTGAATATCCCTAGTCGTTCCCCTAGTGGATTGCGATGCATGTCAGGTTAGAAGTTAAATAGAGTTTAAGTTAGTTTATTTTGAGGTGATTAATCAATTCTAGCAATCTAACCAAACAGTATTAACAAAACAAGCACAACACAAAGCTTAGCTCCCATAACAGTAGTAGGGAAATATGCAGATACATGCTTAGCATATGCACAAATAACTAAATTACAATCATGATCCAAAAATATACGCAAGCCTTCAAATATTATAAAATAATATTCTAAAATGCCACAAAGCATTGATCCCACTAACTTAGATTTCAGCTACTTAAACTAATCATATTTGTCAAGCACTATTCAACTCCAAATAAATTTTTCAAATCTCTACATTTTGATCTACATGTTGTCATTTCTACACTAAACCAAATTATTACATAGTCATAAACAGTCATTCTTAATACAATTTAGCATAATTAAGCTATGATTTTGTTGCTAACTATATGATTACTCTAGCTAAATTATTTAACCAATTGTTATAACAATCTTCCATTTGATGCCTTAATTTATTTTTTCTAATATCTAACAAGTTTGTAGATCTTTGACAATAGTGTGTATTTGTTATGTTATAATTTTATTAATCTTATATGTATGACTATGTGATGTATATTCGTATGAACTTGACCTTTTGTAAAATCTTATAGGCTTTGTTTGATACTATAATTATATTAATATACATTATGGACATAAAAGAATATATAAGAATAAATATGTTTATCTTATCACATACTCATAATTGTAAATAAACATTTATATGCCTTTGCGCATATTTATGTACTCTATATTTGAACAACATAATAATCCTTAGAATTTAATTTAGGAATAGCTTTATCTTATATAACTTTCGATATGATTGATCAAATATTACACGAGATAATTAAACTATTATATTCATAGTAAAATACATGCTCTGTTCATCAAATCATAATTTATTCTTAAGAAAGTCTCATGAGACAATACTTTTAAAAATGCTATAAATAATCCATTTAATTATGTATTTAATATTCCTTATATTGGTAGAGTACCATTTGATTTGTAAAAAGAACACAATGATGCTAAATATAAATGTAAATTTTCAATTTTTATTTATTATTATTATCATTATTATTTAAAGACTACTTTGACACGCTATAGCATTTTCTTTACATATTTACATAGTAACTAAATCCATTTATTGACAATGTGTAGATATTGTACTTCAAGCTAAAAAGAAAATACCGCTACAAAATGTAAACTAAGAAAGTAGACCAAGCATGTAGTCTTCAAATATCAGGCTCTTGTTCATGCAAAAGTATAATTCATGCAAAAGTATTACTTATATGGCAAATGGAATTCCTATTCATGCCCTTATACATACTATAATTAGAATAATTATCCTTTTTTAGCCTTACTACACAAACATATCACCAAAACCATGTTTGTTGGTAAGGCCCGCATCTATATTTCTATCAAATAACTGATTTTGATTTACGAACATTACTAATTGACATCACATGTCATTTTATGTGTTTTTTTATAATGTAAATAGCATGCTGTATTAATTGAATTTAGGAAAATTATTACACCCTCAAAAAGTAACAATTCTTCAATTTCTGATTGTCAAACAAGATCATCTTCTAATTATGCTATGATTGCATTTAATCCCTAAATATATTATACATACAGTAATTACAATCAAATATTACCGATGCTACATTAAAGGAGAAGTAAAATAAACACACCTTGAAATCCTTTTTAAGAGTTGCTCGATTTGGTGCGATCACATTTATTTATTTTATTTCACTTATACACTATCGACCTTCTTCTTCACAGTAAACATTAACCAGAAGATTTGCATGTGATTCCTTGTTTTTGTCATAGCTAAGCTAAGTTGTCGATCTGAAGAAATTTGAGAGGATAGGAAGTTGTTACGAAGAGTTTTGCAAATTTTTTCCATAGAACAAAGTGATATGTAAATTTCTCATAGGTATTAATGACATTTAGGTAGTTTAATTTAGTAACAAAAATTCTATAACTCCCCAAGTGGCTAAGTGATTTATTGGTCTAATGGAAGATTTAGGTGTTCATTAAAAATTATGCCTCAAGTTTGCTTTATAATATTACTGCTATTATTTAGCCACTAAGTGTCTCCACTTAACTTATCAAAGTGTTGTCTCCATTTAATGATGAAGTTCATTCATTGTAATGATCTAAGCACCAAACTTAGTCAAGTTACATGTCCTATAATTAAAATGCCACCTTATGTTTTGGATTGGCATGGCCTTACTTTTTTTTTTAATAATTTAAGCAAACTATAATATATATGTATATATATTCCTATATTAGTTGAGATATATATATATATGTATGTAAATATATATATATTCAAAGATTACATTAATCTATTTATATAGATATTTTACATGTTACATACGTTTAGTATGAGTATGTTATCTTTAAATAGGTAAGATGTCATTTCAATTCTAAGTTAATTGCTTTAGATATCGAGATCTTACACCTCTTCCAAGCTAGTCACCTTATAGAACTCTATATCACAAGTAATCTCATATCTTAATCTATTTAGAAATCTTGCATTGTAAATCTCACATTGCCTATTCATTACTTTCTTCTATCCCATCTTGGATTCTCACTACTTTGAACTCCTTAATATATTTTTTCATTGATTTATTAACTTACCTCAACCTTTATACTCTTATTTAAAGCTCATGTTTATGATATTTAGGCATAAACTAACATCACATCAACTCTTTTAGCTTGTCCTAAGTAACTACTTCTACCATCCCAAGCTAACACACTGGACCACCAAAGTTATGTATATCTACTAAACTTTAATGTAGCTAACTGAACTCGCTCAACATCTACAAAAATCACATACTTTTTCTATTTTATCTAACCAATTAGGAAAATCATCAATAGTACCTATAACACCAAATGAAGAAATTTTTAATTTGACTGTTTAGACTCCTTGCGTGACCCTTAGTCTCTTCACATCCATGCCCGCTTGAAACTCCTCATCTTAGGGTTCATATTGTATCCTATGGACCATACCATAGCAATATCTTAAACCATCATGACTTGTTGTTAGACTATATAAATTTGCAATACCTTCTACATTAGCTCTAGTAATAAGGCCTGAATTCTTGCAGAATTATCTCTCTATGGTAATTCCTAACTCTCTTTAAGATTGTAAGAACTTTTCATGTGATTGAACAATGACTTCTTGCATTTGTTGAGTGAAATCTATTATAGCTTACTGTTGTTACGCCTTCATATCAATGAGTTCCTCATGCAACCTTCTTATTTCTTTTGATAACTCGATTCTAGATTGCAACAAAATTTACATGCAAACCAAGACATTAACCCCATTCATAAAATTAGAATCTTCGTCTTCTCTTTCATCTCTCTCTTTCCCTTTCATACAATTATTATTTTCCTTCTTTTACATAAATAAACCAAACCAAACCAATCCAATCCCATTCAACAACAATCTCTATACAATCTAACCTAATTGAATTGAACCTTTATTTTCATTTTCGTTCTTATCTCTTTAAGAGTGTGAGAACTTTTCCTGAGATTGAACAGTGACTTCTTACATTTGTTGAGTGGAATTTGCTGTAGCCTATTGTTGTTACGCCTTTATATCAATGAGTTCCTCATGCAACTTTCTTATTTCTTTTGATACCTTGATTCCAAATTGCAACAAAATGATTTTACCCTTATACTTTTCACTTTAGAGCTTAGTAGTCTCTTTAATTTCAATTGGATTTTCAACCATATTGTAAAGGTTGTTGTCAAAAATCCTAGAGGACGTGTTGCCACTACTGACAACTATTATACATTGATACCAAAATCTTGAAGTTGCTCTACTTGCTCTACATCATAAACCTTATGTTTCAAACCTATGTTTTGATATTATGATGATACGAAAAGGTCTTGAGAAGAAAATGTCGTATAATTTGTTTTTATTCTAGGGTTTGTGAGAATTTGTATTTTTGGGATAGTTGAATTAAATTTGCAACAAAATAAAGGAGAACAATTTAACTAAGTGTATGATACATCAAAGATTGAATCAAACTAAGGCTTAAACTCTTAGATTAATGTAAGCTCCACAACTAACTATTCGAGGTTTCGATCAGTTGAAAGACTCGATCGAGCCTAAATTATAAAGTAAAGTTAGAAATATTAGGAAAATGATCATGTAAGTTTAAATTTAAGAAAATGAGCAACAAAATAAAAGAATATAAAAATTCCAAATTTTAAGTATATAACTCGTTATTTATCGAAAATGCATAAAATGTATTTCGATAATTAACAAATTGCTTGAGATAAATTATATATATATATACATTAAAAATTATAAAATAACCTAAATAATATATAGAGCTATTTATTTGTATTGTAAGCCCTAAAACTAAGCCAAGTGACCGTAGAATTGAACTTAGAATACAAGGTTTACGGCGATCGGTTAAAGGATTCGATCAAATCCAAATTATAAACTATTAAGAGAAATATTAGTAAAAATGACCCCATAAACTTGAATTTAAAAAAATAAGTAATAAAATAGGAGACTATAAAATTTTTAAATTTTAAGCATAATAAATACTAATTACCGAAAAGATGAAAAGTGTAATTTAATAACTAATAAATTACTAGAGATAGATTATATGTATACTAAAAATTTTAGAATGACCAAAATAATAATTAGGATTGTTCACATGTACCCCACATGTATTTATGTGTAGATAAAAATACGTGAAATTACCTAAATTGGCCAAAAACTAAGTAAATAATTAAAAAAATTATAAATTAATTATGAAAAAAATAAAAAAAAAAATTAAAAGAGGCTAGAATAATCCAAATCAGGTCGTGGCGGGTTAAGATCTGTCAAATAAAAATTAACCAATTAAAATTAGACAACACAAAAGCCAAAAATTAAAGAAATTGAGCAAAGTCATGTCTAATTAATGCATAATAATTACAAAAATCATCTATAAATAGGGAAAAAATTTATGGAACTCATTTGGACAGTTTAGAATGAGAGAAAAATAGAGAGACTCGAAAATTTGAGAGAAAATCCAGAAAACAAAAAAAGAAAAGAAAACTGTGCAATTACGGCCTTCAAAGGGAACCCATACCAGACGAGCAACTGAGAGTGGATGGCTACCATCACCACACGGTGGTGGCAGCGCCCAGGCCGGCAGACAAGGCCACGGTGGCCCGAGACACCCCTACCGGTGAGTCCCTCATTTGCCCCAATTTTGAATAATTTCGTAAAATTAGTCATTTTGCCTAGAAAATTATGAAATTTGTTATTCTGGGGTTTTATTTGTAGATTTAGGGAAAAATAGTGATTTAGTTTAATCACGTCTGAAAATATAGGGTCCTTAACAAATTGATCAAAACCGAGCATGATTAGAACGAGAAATAAATAGGCTTAGTAATGTAGTTTGGAGCTCAATTTTTTTTCTATAGGATGCTCATGTGATATAGAACAGTGCTATAAAGCCATTTTTTTAAAATTAATTTTTGAAATTTTTAAGTTAATTTTTAGCCCTAAAATGATGGAAAAATTGGGTGATTTTAGGTTAATTAGGTGATTAAGATACTAATTACTGATTTAGATAGTAATTAGATGTTTAGGGATGCTAATCTCTGATGTGGAAACCTAACCTAGCCTTTGGAGTATTAAGTATGGTTAATTTAGGAAATTAGGTAGTTAATGTAAGAAATTAGTAATATGTGAAATTTAAAATTTATAAACCTAATAATATAGGGTTATTTAGATAATATTAGATAAAAATCAGAATAATATTAAATCTGAATTAAGCTTGAATTTTAGGTAATTATATAAAAAAGTAAGATTTTCTCACATCGGGAATAAATCCGATACTCTAATTAAGACCAGCGTGTATCGAATAACTTAGAATACTAAATTAAGACCCAATAGGATATTTGAATACTCGAGCTTAATGTGATTAATTTCACATTAGGATTCAAACATATTTAGGACTTAGAAATCGAACTAGAACCTAATTTAAAAAAAAAAATGATGCGGAAACCAAACCCGAACCTAACCCTAAACCTATAATAATTGTAAAAGACTTAAGACCTAGATAATTAGGTATATTAAACCCTAAATAAAACATAACAATAAGCATTATAGGAGAAAATGAACCTATAATCATTATATGAAAACTAAAACCACGTTTGTGTTATAGGGATGATCGACGATGGCCTGAGCAAGTTGGACCTTGAGTGAGCGAGCGAGGAGTCCAGATAAGTTAGGATTAATACGATGCTGTATTTTGGAGGCTTAAGATTATGCTTAGTTGTGCTTGTTAGCTAGTTGGATGTGTGCATATACTTGATTATGGGTGATGCTACGATTCTGTTTGTTACTCTAACATGTATTGTATGATTTGTATGAAATGATTAATCACCCTAAAGTGGACTTAATCAAATATATGACCAGTAATCATAATCGGACATGCATGGCAACCCGTTAGGGGAACTTACGACTCTCCGGCCAAATACCAACCCCTTCGAAAGGGATAGCGCAGGATTGCAATTAGTCCCTTCTTCATTCTTAGCCGAACTAAGTGACAGGAGAGGAGGTCGCGGCGAGGGTGAAGTTAGTGGTTTGAAGGCAGTCGCAGGAGGAGCGAGGTCTCCATTGCACAAGCTTGGGTTTGGTCGTGAGTTGTTGCATTAATGGCAACTCTTCAACCCAGATTAGAGCGGGCGCAATTTCTCTAATCTCACGACGGGCCGGACAACGTCATGCGATGGCATTTGCTCGCACATGCATTGCACCTAATAAGTTGATTGAAAACCTTGTTATGTTTATGGTATAGTTTTAAGTCCTCCATCTTAATTTACTAAGCTGTGGTTGCTCACATCCCTATAGACATCGTGCAGGTGCTGGCTAAGAAGCGGCAACAACTACTCTGAAGTTAGCAACAGTTGAATCCTAAGGAGTGAAGAAAAACATTTGAAGAACAAACATATATTTTTTTAAGGTTTAAGCTATTATCGTTGAAAACGCTAATTGTAATAATTGAATTATATTATATATATATATATTTCCTCACTTTCTTAAGTAATAAATTACAAACTGTTTACTTCAAAGCGAGTTAGTTGTGGACGCCTTGTGTAGATCGGGTCTAAGATAGCGGTTGTAAGACCAACTTCTATTTTAGGATGGTTACACGGCGGGGCTATTACGACTCTACCGCTTCGGGGCGTGACAATTAATATTGTATACAATCTAAATAATTTAATGAAAAGCTTGATTATTAGAAAACCAATATGACATATGGTATTGATAAAAGTCAATATGATTTGCCATAATCTAACACTCTAGATTGATAAAAACACAAAATAGGGAATTATCTTTGAATTTAATCTGTAAAAAAGAATCATAAATATTAAAAGAAATAAAACTCAATCTGCTTGTCTTTAAATAACTAATAAAAACTATCTATACTAAATCGTAACTTAATGGAAAATCTATAAATAAGTTTAATATAATAAGATAATCAAATATCTTTAAAATAACAAAATAGAGTCTCAACAAGCTTGCTAGTGTGATCATAGTCAGGGATCATAGGTGTCAACTTGACTGTGATCTTATCGGATTAAATTGCTTTTTTGTTTCACAGCCACACTTCTTAAATGGGTGAACATGGTGATTATGCCTAGGTTTATGGGCATGAACATGACTGTAAACCCTACTACTCACTCCTGATTATGGAATTTCCTTCTTCTTAGCTTCCTTTCAAATCTTCCTTCCTTTCCGAATCCTAAAGAACACTTCCTTAGACCCTTATCCTTATCACAAGGTAGTTTTGGAGTTACGTACTCAACTAGGTTCGCTAAGGTCGAACTACTAATTGTTTAGAGTTGCATTAGTGAATTGGCTTCTAAGTACATTGACCATTTTCGAAAGTGGTTGCCTACATCCCTATAGTGATCGACCATGTTAGGAAAGGAAGACATAAGTCGACCATTTTAAGGCTAGAAATTATTATTATTATTATTTTAGTATTTAAGAGCTCTAAATCAACCATTAGCATATGTTAATATGTTTTGATTCTAAGTTGACTAGGTGAAGTTGATGAGTTGATTCTTATTGAGTGAGATTTCACTTATATATTTTGAAAGTGATCCTAACAATTGACATAAATTGATGAATGTTGGTTTTGCTTTTACTTAAGTCACTAACCAATCTAGATATACACATCAGTATTGGTGTTCATCACTTATTAAGGCCATGAAGTAAATGGTAATTAAGGTTGTTTCCATCTTAGTGTTTTATGGAATTTAATATGAATGATTAGAAATGTATGGAAATGGATGGAAATAGTGCATTTGGTAAATTATATAAAGGGTAGAAGCGGGTGAAAATGAAAGCAAATTAGTAGAAATATTTTTACTATGAGTTCCATTTCATTTATCTCCAATTTTCGATAGAAATGGATGAATATTGGTGGAAATATGTGTAATTTTGTCAAATATTAAATTTATTTCTCTTTATTTCCTTTTTATAAAACCGAGCAAACATATGAAATGAAAACATTTGTCTCCTTTTCCTTTCTTTTTGTATTTATATTTTCAAATATAAAGTGTAAGTTACATTTCTAGTCTATTATTTTCTTTTTGTAATTTTTTTTTCAATTGAATTCCATCATTTTCTCTTTCTCAAAAAAGGTCAAATGTAGTGATAATTTTGTAAAGTGTATTCTAGAAGAAAATTTGGACTATCCTATGTGTCTATTTACTTTCTAAGTGAAAGAAACCGATATATATATTATGGAGAAATGGAGCATAATTTATTAAACTATTAATCAATATTATATTATCATTTATTCTTTTTATTATAACTATTGTTGATATGATATTTTAGACTTAAATCTCTTAAGCCTATATTACCTACTTGGACTATTGGCCTAAGTTGACCTTTTGGTGTTTACATTTACTATCCTTCTAGTTGACCTCAACCTACGCCCATTGAATGATTTATTCAATTATAACAGTTTACAATGGTTAGAAGATATGGGATAAGTCTTGAAGAGTAAGCCAACAACCATAACCTAACAAGTTCAGGCCATGTCAAATAGCATACTCTTACTAGCTATGACGTGCGAACGTGTTGCTAATGACTCCTTATCTTCAAGCAACCCTCCTTTATAAATGCTAACTAATATTCCAATAGTAAACTACTTATACTCTTTGTGCACTTAACTTATATTTGAGCCTTTCCTGCATCCTTATTTTCTCCTAAACACATAATTGATGTATGTATTGAAGTGACTATGTTGAATAATACCTCGACATATCTTATTGTGTGTTCTTTTGTAGGTTTACCTTATAAGCATAAAGCTTAATCTCTCTTATTCTACTGGTAAAATCCTTGACACGACAGTTATGTTGAGAAAAAAGTCCATTTCAATACTAAATGGTTATTTATAAGATCAAATATTGAAAAATTATTCAATTCTTTTTTACTTTTGTAATATATATTATTTTTATAATTACTGTTACAAGTTTTATAATTCAATTAAACATTACAATAGGTTTTTTCCTTATAAGAATAAACATGGAATCAAATTGTTTTGATGAAATGAACAGCTATACATTTATATATATATATATTTTATTGACTATAGAAAGATAATTCAAATTTGATCTATCTCAATTTGAGATTAACAATAGTGCTACTAAATATAATAGCCTTCTAAAACAATCGCACATTTAAAAAAAATTGAATTTATGTCTCTCCATGATGGATTTATTCCGAAGGTGGCTTCGGATAAGAATTATAAGAGCACTTATCATTGGTCTTCGAGCCACCATCCCATTTTTAAAACCAATTCGGGTCATCCTCCATTCTTCGAACCGAAAACAGATAAGGGGCGGTTGGATCCGGTTCGGTTCGCTGCCTACCATCTAGCTTTGCCTCGTCAGCCTGTTTGGCGCAACAGTCGCGTCGTCGCCGTCGCCGCTGCCGCCTTGGTGACCGAGTCGCAGCGCCAAGATTGCAGCTTAACTCGACGAGTCATGAACACAACACTCTCTCCACGCTCCAATTCTCTCTCTTCTCTTCACCATCGTCTGATCGAGTACACTCTTTCTCTCTCTCTCTCTCTCTCTCTCTCTCTCTCTCTCTCTCAACGTAAACCTAACATCTTCTTCTTCTCAATTGTTCCAGGTCATCTCAAGCACTCTGCAAAGCACTCTCGAATGTACCCTACGCGCCTCCAGAAGGAACAGACCTCTCCGTGAAATCAATCCTCATCTCCCTTCTGCAAAACCTTAACCTTGATCCTATCGAAGAAACCCTAATACACCCCTCAATTCTTGACTTCTCTCTCGCGTGCGCCTTGCTAACCTCTTCTCAATCCTCCACGCACGAATTGCTCTCATGGGTTCCCCAAACCTTATCACTTCTCGCGGAGTCTCATTTCCTTGCCATTGCATTAGCTTATATGGAGTGTTTTGGGGAGAGAAACGAGAGAAGACTCGGTGAATTGGGTTTAGAGTCTAGGAATTTGATAGGAGAAGACAAGAGACTGGTGATTGAATTGATGAGAGATGTTTTGCCTGTATTGAAAGGAAGGATTGAGGAGAGTAAGGTCGATAAGTCCTCTGACGGGAGGGATGAATTCTCTGCTGCTTCGGCGAAGGTTCCTGTTGGTTATGCAATCATAGCTTCTTATCAGTTTAGATGGTTTGTCGCAAAGGTTTGAACCTTGAGGTGATTCGGTTGTTTTTGGGGTTTCGTTAATTGACTTCATTGTTTTGTGGTGTTTTGGTGATGAAGTGTCAATGATGTTTGCGCATTGTGTAGGTTGACTATCCATACTTGGGAAAGCTGTGTAATTTGGTGATTCCTTGTGCCCTCACTGCGCTTGATCATTGGTCACCCGATGTCAAAGTACATTGCTTCAGTGAAGTTTTCTTTTTCATCGATTAGATGTATCCATTTTGTAAATATTAACAAAGATGGATAGTTTAGCCTTTCTCCTGTATTTTTGGTAACCGTAGCTTATTTTTGCATGATTGTGGGGATTTGAAAGAGGAGAAAAAAATTGAGGGGGGCTCATTTGATAATGGTAGCCCTGCGATCCTGTTTCATAAAGATTTCTCAATATGTAATGTCCCTCGTAATATTTTGTTATTGTCTTATAAAAGGGAAGTAACCATATCTTATATGATTCTGAATAAGTGTCCTTAAGGAAATATATATTAGAAATTTTGGAAAGTTCATTGTTGTTGCGTGTAAACTTTTTCATTTATCGGATGTGTCAATAGTGAGAACCGGAGAATTTGGGATGTTCCAACTTTCGACTTTAATGTTTTATATGGGGATGACATTATCACAAATTTCTTTTTGCTGCAAAGATGATGTAGGAGGTAGATGGTTTCATATTATTTTATTTTTGTATGTTGAATTACAGGCCCAGGGCATGATTAGCTTTACCCACATTGTGAATAATGTGAATGCTGCTGAGCTTGGCTGGTATGGTGATGTAATCCTTGATGCTTGCTGTCAAAATATTGCCTCTGCTGATGAAATTTGGTACAATGTGATCGAGATGTCTGTGCTTCTTGTGACATCCATCCAAAGAAGTAATCCTCGAAGTCCTTGGTAAATGAATCTCTCTATTTTCTTTGCCCAAAAGAATGGTGATAATTTGACTTCATCTGGAGAAAATATGTGCAATAACATGATGATATAGCTGACTAGGGCCACCACTGTAATTACGTCTGCAGTGTTTCATTATCTGACAATGATTCAAATTTGGACAAAGGGAGAAATTTATTTGGTTTCCGTGAACACTTCCTCCTGCATGCTAGAGAGAGAACGAGTGTGTGTTTCTTTGCCATGCTGTCAAAACTACAAGTGCTTGTGGTCGTAATTGATTTATAGGAATGCAGATGACTCTTTGAAGTGAAGTGACAACTTAGGAAATGCAATGTTGCTGTGGAACTTTTCGTCGTTTCCTGTGGTATTGAATATAGAAGTCTTTGAGCTGCTAGGATGCTAATTATTACGTCAACATGCTACAAAGTCAATATCTTATTGCCTTTTCTGTTTTATTTTTTTATTGGCAAGAAAAAAATATATTTTTATAAATATGTTCATTATGGCCTTTGGGGTCATGTTCCCTTGTATTCTCAGTTCTCTGTTGTCCCAATTACACGTGTATTTTTTAATTTTATTACTTGTATTTTTTTTTTCTTTTGGTTTTCTGCTCAGCATTGGCAAGTGATGGTTTTTTCGTAACAGGTTTGAAAAGATACTGGATGAGATGCTAAACCATTTGGAGCGCCAGCCAAGGAATAAAGAGCGCCGCATAGCCTGGCTTAGCTTAGTTGAGCCACTTCTCAATGCTGTCGGGCTTGTGTTATTGGCTCATTTCAGACGTTTCTTTCCACTCTTCTTCCAATGGATGCATGCGAATGATGATGAAACTGTTCTTCTGGTAATTACACTAGTACATATGCATTTCTTTACCCTTGAATCTGTTTATTTGCATTCCACAAAAATGGATTACTGCATTTATGAATAGGATCTCTCTCTCCAACCAGAACCGTTTGAGAGATTAGATCTCACATCACATGCGTGACTTCGAGATTTATGCAGTTTTTCTGTTACCTACATTGTGAATGTAGTCCTGGATATCATGAACTTGTGCACAACATGGTGCAATTGCTTTCGAATCTATAATTTGATTGGTTTTAATAGCATTTAGTCACTGACAGGGTACATGTCATTTTTCAATCTGCAATCATGCACGTATTGAGGGAGTGATTTATATACAACTCTCCCCTTCACTTCATGTAAGGGAGTGAATTAAGTATAACTCTGCTATAGCAGTAAAAAGCTTAGCTCCTAGCTGATGAAGTGTAGACTTGAGGTACTTGAGTCAAATTGGAAAAAGAGAGAAAAAAGAAAAAATGGATCTCTGAGATTCTAATGCAAGACTTTGCCATCTCCAGTAATTGCTTTTGCTACTCAACCTTTGGCATTTACGTCTTTGTCAGAGTCAAGTTCTCTCACAAACTGGTTTTCTTTAAGAAGTTGCTTCTTCTTTTGGTGATGGAACGTGTTCATTGAAAATATAAAGGAACGCTTTTGCATTTATGTATACCAGCAAAATGTGAACTTATAATGCATGTGCTGAAAAAAAAAATAAAAAAAATAGTTAATCATCAAGCTAAACAAATAAAATATGAAAAGTTTTACACAAAAAAGATATTCAAGTTTGTGCTAGCCTTAAACATTCAATTTAAATAGTGGCGTAGTGGGATGTGGTGGTTTTTTTTATGTGGGTAGCATAGAAGGTTAGTTATCAGGATAGAGGAGAATTTATGTTAGTTGAAAGAAAAAATAAAACAAGCTTTAGCAATGAAGACACCAAAGGGGTCTCTGACCTTTTAATATTATAATATTATACTTGTAACAGTATTGAAAACAAATGTGAATTGTCACCCAGTTCTATGCATGGTTTTATCTGCTGCCTGCATTTTTCAACCTTATTTCTTTCATCAGCTCTTTTCATGGGAAATAATGATATAAAACCAAGATGGTTCATTGTATAAATGAAAATGTAGTACCACAATGTACTTTCTGTTTTATTTCTTTCATTGAGCTCAATGTTGTGTGTTGATCTACTGGTTTTACAGGTTCTTCAGAGGGTTCACACAGTTTTGAGGTTAACTTGGATAAGGAACTCTCCATATATTGTAAGGTAAATTAAAATCTGTCAATTTTTTGTATTGGTTGATGGATTGTGCTTCCTCTTAATATAAGGTTTAGGATTGCTGTTATTTGGGGTATATGTAATATCAAATTTAGTTTGTTGTGGGAGTTCTTATCGTGATAGGTTTGTGTTGGAATCAATTCCTTCTGTCTTGCCACAGGCTATATGAGTAAATTTAAGCTGGCAACTAATCATATGGATAAAGCTGAATATCATGGTTAATATAGTTGTATGTGTGGACAAAGCATTGTTCTATCATCACTTAGCAAAGGAAAAACCCACTTTTTTTTTCCTTATCATTGGGATTGGGCCAAATACATATACAAGATTTCTTTGTTTATGACGTTTTTTATTTCCTCTCTATTTTGCCCATAGATTGGTGGATGAGCTTGCTCTCTTATACAAGGAGGCAGCCTTAAGAAGGTCACGGGAAGATATAAGAACACATGTTATTCAAATACTAACACTTCTCCAGCAGTAAGAATTATATATTTTTGTAGACATTTGTACCTTCCTGCTTAAAGAAAGTTCCTGAATCTCACACTTTATCGTTCATTTCTTCTGTCACAAAAGATGTAAAGGGGAGCACTTTGATGCCGCATGGGAGAAGCACATGAGTGATCCAAACTTGGTTAATCTGGCTTCAATGCTAAGTGGAACATACAAAGCAACGGTATTCTCTTGTTTCTTTATTGATGCATGGAAAGGCAAAGCCACAAAGAATTCTGATAGCCGGATTTTCTTACTGTAAATCCTTTTGGGTCTTCTTAAAAAGACATTACTTCACGACATTTTTGTGGTTTGATTTTATCCTTCTTTGTGTGCCAAATTGTCTTGATAAATGATTGTTGGAAGACTTATGCTTTTGAGCTTAGTGAAAGAGGACAAGACCTTTTAACTTTTAGTTTTTTGGGTTATGGTACATAGGCTTGCTGGTTTTAAGTTCTGTTCTTGTTCTTTAGGTCTTCTGGATAAAAATCACAGAAGTGGCCTTTCTTTATATTATTATGATTTCCATTTCGGATGCAGGTTATCCAGTGATCAAGTTCATGGAAATTCGACTTTCTGTGCATGCGAAACATTCAATCAGCTCAGCTCTTTTTGCAGTTTTATCTATAATTATTTTTTCTTTCTTTTTGGCACAGTTTTGTTACAGCCCAGATCCTAGCTTTTCCAAGAATTGTTGTTGGTTGGTCATATGTGTAACAACAGTTCCTCCTGATCATCTTATGCATAATTTCAGTTATTGTATTGTGCCTACTGCAGTAATAGTGAGGTCCATCATTTAGTGCTGGTAAGTTTTACCACGTAAGACAGATTAGACAAGCAGGTTTTGGCAAGTTTAGTAATGTACCTTGTCCTTGGTGGCTCAAATATATGGGAACGATCTTTTGAATCTCTTCCCAAGAAGAGCCCATGTTTTGTTTTAGCTATATTTAACCGTGGATGTTAAGTACTTATCTCCTATTCTGGCAGCTGCTTTCTGAGCCTGAATGAAGTACCACCTTCTGATTTTGTGCTTTTATTTTGAAAATTTCGAAGTTTGAAATGAAAGGTTAGAGCAAATATTCAGTAACGGAACTCAATACCATATCTGTAAGATTGTAAAGTACACTAGTGCTATAGTTGTATTTTTGCACGCGTCATTGATCATATGCATGATAATGGTCTACTGCTGGTTTGCTTTTCGTGGGGAAGGAAGCCTTTTGGTGGATAATCAATATTCCCAAAATGGGATTCACGTTGCAAAATGCGCCAAGGGGAAGCTCTAGTGAAGACCCGTACACGAGGTATGGGTTCCGTGGCACATGGCTGGATTTGATAAGGTCCCGATTAAGAGACGAGAATTGGCTGTACCCGGCATTGCTGTTGCGATGCTGTCCTGCCCTCCTAAAAAGCGCCACGTGTTAGGTAAGACTCTCTAAGCAAAATTTCCGTCCGTCTTGGTGGATGCGCGTACCTTTCAATGTTTAACAAAATTAGGATGCTTCCTTACCATTTTCCTTTCTTATTCCTTATCCTCATCATCATCAATCTTGGCTCTTGCCACAATATCTCAAGAGACTATGAATCAACCGGTAACTGCATAAGAAATTAGCTCTCCTCTTCACTTCAAATCCAGCTGTAATATCCCCTTGTTAAAGAACCCAAAATCTATGGAAATGCAGAATAACTCAGTTAATCCCATTTTTAATCTAATCCAGTCCCTTGCGAGAACTCAAACAGCAACTATTTCACTCTCCTCCATATGAATGATTCTAGGAAAACCCTCTAAAACCTCACACAAAGTTTCGTCTTTTATCCCATAGTCTCTCAAAAACCAATAATTCTACTAAAACTGATTGTTGTTAAGGAAATTGGGGGTTTTGAAGGAGGAAAAATTGCGTCTTTGTAAAAGATGTGAGAGGGAAATGTGGTTTCTGAAGTAGGTTTGGAAGGAAAAGTTTTGGGTTTTGTGGAATGTGAAAAAGGGTGAATATTGCGAATCATTAACGAAGCTGCGCTTGTGAGAGTTTTAATTGTTATAGTGATTGAGGACCAAGGGATATGATTATTTTGGGATGAAGACATGGTTTTCCAGTTTGATAAGTGGAAAGAGAAAAGAGCAGAGGAATAGAAGACAGAAAAAATTAAGATGATGAGGCTGTGAAATAAAAAAGGAAAATGATAAAGAAGTAATCAGGAAAAGTTAAGATGCTAAACATGGAAACGTAGGTGCATGGATGAAGGAAATTTTTTTAAGGAGTCTTAACTGAAACTTGGCACTGTTGGAGAGGGCGGGACAGCGTTGCGACAGCAATGCATAGTACAACCAATTTCCGTCCCCGATTAACGACTCTTAGATGCCATTAATATTCTTTGGAAAGAGCAAGAGGAATTAGAAAAGATTAAAAGTGAGGGGAAATAATTTAAACCGTATAAACTTAGGGGAATGGACACCAATTAGTTAGTACACTCTTTGCTATAATGTTTAGTTACTTTTCCCCATCTGTAATTTCCATTGGATAGGAAAGCTGATTCCATTTGATGCCTACATCCAGATTCATTACCTACAGCAAACAGTTGTGATTCTTTTCTTAATCCACCCTTTTTTTTTTATTCCAATGTCGTCCTCATTTAAAATCACAAATTATAACTCCTAATCCATTCAACTATTTGTCAAACCCATAGCTATCAGTCTCACCAAAAAAACCTATCTACCCTTTTAAACCTTCCATTCCATCATCTTATGCTTTGACAAATTCCATCTCACGACTCGTAATTCTTATCCAAGCGAATTGCTTCTCATGTCCCTTTCATCAACTCACTCCACCACTGATCCTCTCATCGCACTCATTTGAGCTAAGGTTTAGGAGATGGGATGAAGGGGCTATTTGGGGATGCTATACTGAGCTGGGTCTGCTCAGATCGATGCTTGGCGAGTTAAATCACAACCATCGCATGCTTTTGCGGAATGTCATCGATTTCTAGGGTTTATTACTCTATGGTCATGTGACGAGTGGAAGAATTTTTCCAACTTTTTTTTTTCTCAGGTGCCGAAGGAGCAAAGTCACACCTATTGTCTTCTTGTCATTGCTCGTCAAATTCCTACGAAAAATAAGGTCACGGTGCTATTGTATTTGTCCCCTCTCTTTTTTTTTGAAGTAATTTTCTTTTATGAAGTAATGCAGGATGTTATATGACGTGGATATTTTTTTTTGCTTTGTTAAATTCCCAATATTTTTTTTTTCTTATGTCAATTTAAATAAAGCATACATAACTCTACGAAGTACTTGGTACAAATGGTGGCATGAAGTTTGGTTTTGTATGACTAGCATGGTTTGGCTCGATGTCATTTTAGCCAATAATGATTGACCAAATCAAATAGTTGGAAATACGATCATTATTTGCCTTGAACTGAAAATCCTATGTCACACTAGCAAACTGAGTTATTTTTTACAAGTATATGGTCCTTGTATATTTTTTAGTGTTTCATGTAAAGTATATGTTGATTGGTAGTCAATTAAGAGAAGATGTAGCTCTTTTATTTACACTGGAACGGTGTTGCTTCATCCTTGATCTTGAGTTTAATACCCGGTTGTTGCAATTGTTAGTGTTAAGTAGTGATTTCTTGCCGTTGTGAGGTCTGCTTCTAGTGTTGAGTTGATCAACCAGCTTAATTTGAATGTTAGGATACTATTGTTCAAGGTAGGTTTCACTAGATTAATCAAAATGACTTGTATAATCATATCTTTCAAACATTGTGAATAAGCATCTCCATACCTGATTACATAGAGTTAAGGCTTATTTAGTATTTGACAGTTGGGATTAGACATGGTTGTATGAATTCCTACAATAGGAAACCTATATTAAATTAGAATCTTAAGTGAAATCATTCTGCAATGCCTCATTCAAATGGAAAACCTTCTTTTTGTTATTTTATTTTATTTTTTTTGGGGGGCGGTGATGAGGGTGGGGTAATGGTGGTGTTGTGGTGGGTTGGGTTTGGACTTAAGAGTTGGAAATGATATCTTGTGAATGTTATCAGTAGTTTATTTTCTTTTTTTCTTTTTTTTTTTAATCATTGAAATAATTCTAATTGAAATGTCAAGTAAAATGAAAAAGTGAAAGCTATGATTGAAGTGTTAGATGAGGATCATAAAAAAAATCCATGGAAATCAAGGATTGCTAACCATAGAATATAAGAGAGAAGCAAACAATTTTTATAAGATCAAAGAGAAAAAAAATTAGGAGGAGCTTGTATTTTGTATATGGAAGAGGAATGTTTTAAAGACTTTGCTTTTTCACATCTTACTTGTACACTATCACCTTACTCATAGTCCTTTCATATTTGAGTCATCTTGGTGGTAAAATTAGGACAATGTGTTTCTTAAAAAAAGAAAGAAAGCATATCACAATCTAGGAGCTTTTGCAAAAAGGCATATATATATATATATATATATATATATATATATAGAGAGAGAGAGAGAGGAGAGAGAGAGAGAGAGAGAGAGAGAGAGAGAGAGAGAGAGAGAGAGAGAGAGAGAGAGAGAGAGAGAGAGAGAGAAAAGCTATTCGAGTGTTGAATCAAGTACATCAGCAAAAATTGCTGTATGGTGTGAGTAGATGATTTACCTTTCTTCTAAAATTTGTACAAGTGGTTCATTTGTGATTTTGTTATCAATTTATTGGTTGTGATTTGAATGTCTCATTAGATGACTTGCCTTTCTTCTAAAAATTGTTAAGTGGTTCATTTGTGATTATGTTGTCAATTTGTTTGTCGTGATTTGAATTTCTCATTATGTCTTTGTTGTTAATTGATATGTAAGCATATTTTAATGTATTTTAGTGGTGAATCAAATGACTTTTTATGAGAATAAGCTGAGAAGAAAAAAGAAAATTGCCTACTTCTTGTTAGCCTCATGGTTAGACTACTGTACCATTGCATATTGCTTCATGATTCAAATGTTTACTTTCACCTTGCATTCCTACCATCCTTGAGTATGTTCTTATGAATTAAACTCCTATTAACACTGTGAATCCATTATGAGGCTAGTGCACAACAATGATGATATGAACCGGGTCAAGGGTTGACAAGGCTGGTTGTATGGAGGGGGTCTAAGCTTGTAGAAAGCTTGAAAACAAGTGTGGAAATGTACAAGAAGCAAATGTAACCAACAATCAAGCCTCAATTTGTTCCAAGGATATTATGCACTGGGAAACTATCGAAGACTTATGATTCAACTTCATATGATGTACGAACTGGTTTAATGAGGGTTCTTGCTACCTAGTTTTATTTAAGGGTTAGAATAAAAGTGAAGTAAACAAGCTAATAGAGAGCAACGTTCATGAAGAATGAGAAGTATATTCAATATGAGATGTAATGATGTGGCTACATTTACAAGGGATATTTATACTTGAAATATTAGGACAACTGTTACAAAAGGGAAAAAGACTAAAAGGGTAATGTCCAAAATTAATATGATACAAAGAATGTTCGAAGGGTATAAATGAAAAATCAACAAAAGTAAACGCTCTATACAAAAGTTTCTATCATTTGGGGTGCTCGGACATTTGGCGGAAGATCATAGTCATGTGCTTAGCAAGATAGACAAACCATACGGTTAACCTGGCTGTTGCTGAGTAATGATTCCAATCCAAGTTGGAAGTTTAGTATTGCTAAGTTGAATTGGAGACTCTTTTGAGATGAATTCAGCTCGGTCATTTTGGGTACAACTTGGATTTAGATTAGCTAAGTAGTCTGTCGGATAGGTTAAGCTATAGTTCGGATGTACCTCTAGTTGGCAACTGGAGACTATTGATAGACATAAGAGGGTTTAGCTTAGACAGGGTCGCAGGTGAGTAGATTATAGCAGCTCGGACTCTTCCATTGTAGGGTGTAAAGAGAGAATTCGCCTTGCTATGCTTTCTAATTCTTAGGCTCCGGCTCGGGTTAGAGGTTTAGTGGTTTGATTCTTATCATCCCTGCTAAGTTAATTGGGATTTAGGATTAAATCTTGCTAGTCTTCATCTAAGCCTTCCTCGAATTGGTAGGGATTGAGGTTAGCAACATTGAATACATTCATCACTCCGAAGTCCTTTGGTAGCTCTAATTGGTAAGCATTGTCATTAATCTTTTAGAGGATTTTAAAGGGTTCGTCAGCTCTGGCATATAGCTTACTCTTTCTCTTGTTCTTAAACCTTTCCTTACTTAAGTGTAGCCACATTTAGTCACTAGGTTGAATATGCTTGGTCTTCCTTTCTTTGCCTTTCTCCTTTAGTTTTCTAGCAGTTTGGTCACTGTGCTAGATGGCTTGTTAGTAGATCTACTGGACGGACTGAGCTCTCGTTCTTGTTTTTGGATCTTTTTGGTCATTGGTTAGCATTAGGGTGTAATCAAGAGGCAGTTCAGGGTTGAAACCGTAGATAACCTCAAATGTGGTGTGTCTAGTAGTGGCATATATTGTCTTATTGTATGCAAACTCTACCACAAGCAGGCAAACATCTTAGTTGGATAGGTTCTTTCGTACTACAACCTAGAGCAGTAACCTTAGGATGCGGTTGACAACCTTTGTCTAGTCGACGGTTTGGCGATGGCAAGAGGTGTTAAATATTACTTTGGTTCTCATCTAATGCTAAAGAGTTCCCCAGAAATGGATTAATAATTTTAGGTCTCTGTTTGACATCACACTGCTTGGTATTCCATACAAGTGAACTACTTCCTATAAAAACAAAGAAGCAATAGCAGAAGCATTGTTAGTTTTGGTACTGGGCATAAAATGTGCTATTTTACTGAACCTATCTACTATAACCATTACAGAGTCTTTGCTTCAATAGTTCGGGGTAATCCGAGGATAAAATCTATACTCACGTCAGCCCATGGTTTGGTTGGGATGGGTAAAGTTATTGCTTTCTCTTGTTTTGTTTGGCTTTTTTGCTTTTTTACAGATGGTGCATCCTTTAATCACACAATGTACATCACGTTTCATTTTAGGCTAGAAGAACCTTTCATTTAGTCACTCATAGGTTTTTCATTCTCTAAAGCGTTTAGAGAATCCTCTACTGTGGGCTTCTCTCATCAGTAGTTCTCTCGTTAAACATGTTAGTATACATAATTTGTCTCTTTGGAACAGATAACCATTGTCCATATGGTATTCATCTACTATTCTCCCATCTTCATAGCATAGATATATCAAACTAAAGTGAGAATCATTTTGATACCGTTCCTTAATGCTCGCAAATTCTAACAGTTTGGTTTGCAATTTAGTGAGAAGAATATGTCTTCTTGATAAAGCATTAACAACTATATTATTCTTGCCTTGTTTATATTTGATAACAAAATTAAATCCTTTTAGAAACTCAATCCATCAAGCTTGGCGTTTTTTGATTGGCTCTATAGATGCCTTAAGGTTTCATGATCCTTGTATATGACAAATTCCTTTGGCATAAGATAATGTTGCCACATGTAAAGAGCTCTAATTAGTGCCAAGAGTTCTTATCATACTCTTTTGAGTTTTTTACTATGATAAGTGATAGGTCAACCTTCTTACATCAGCACAGCTTTGATGCTAAAACCCGATGCATTGCATTTAAGCTCAAGCACTTTATCAAAGTTTGGTAGAGCCAAGACTAGGGTAGAGGTTGATGGGAATCAAGCTACAGGACCTTTGACCCGCAACTGAGCTTGAGGACTAAAAGGGCTGGCACGACAAATCCGTATATTCTAACTAACCCCTATCGAGGCCAAGTAATTCCTTGTTGGTCACCTTTATTGCCGTGCTGTATGATTGCCCATTATTCTGTAGTATGCTGAGTTGATGATTACTCTCTATTGCCAAGTAGACCAATTACTCAGCATCTTCCTTGCCGAGGAGTCGAGAGAGAGAGAGACCGGATTGACTAGGCCATCCCTATTCGGACAAACCTATCTGTCCGTATTTTTTTGTTTGCATCTCCTAACAACCTTGCCAATGCAGTATTGCCACGTGTACAATATCATGTGTAAAATCTGTAGCACCAATGATTGTTTTTCTTGTACATTCATTTTTACCCTTTTGTATTATATGCATTACTTCTTTAGGAAATGTCCTTTTTATCTTTTCCCTTTTTGGCAAGTTGCCCTAACTTACGGGTATAAATACCCTTGTACTTGTAGTTGTAAAAGATCAGATTACCTTCAATACACTTGAGTACGTACTTTCTTACGTAAACATTACTTGTTTACTCTCGGCATCACTCTTATCCTTTCCCTTAAGTAAGGTTAGGTGGCGAGTAACCTCATTAGACCAATTCGTGCGTCATATCGAATTATGCCTTGAGTCTTTGAAAGTTCCTTTGGTGCGTCACATCCTCTGGAGCTATTCGTGGGTTTTTGATTATTATTTCATTCGTCATTTTTACCCTTTCGTACCATTACTTATTAACCATTTTCGAGCTTTCTTTAAGCTTGGACCTATCTAGCTACAGGCCTTGTCTATTCTTGGTTACAGTTCGCATCAGAGGTTAGCTTCACTTTCACCTTAATAAAACTCTACTCTTCCTTCTCTCCTTACTTGAACTCTATGTTCTTTTTTGTTAGTTGAATTAGAGGTGTTACTATAGTACTAAATCCTTGGATAAAGCATTGGTAGAATGATGCCAATCCATGGAAACTCCTCACTTTAGCAAATGAAGTCGAGGTCGGTCACTCAATAATGACTTTAACTTTTTGTTCATCAGCTCTTAATCCTCCTCCACTAATCATGTAGCTTAGGAAGATTACCTCTTCTTGATAGAAACAACATTTCTTCACGTTTTTAAATAGTCTCTTTGAACGGAGAACATCGAAAACAGCTAGGAGATGGTTAATATGACTTGTTAGGTTAGTATTGTAGACAAGGATGTCATCAAAATAGACAACAATAAACTTCCCAATCAGATCTCTCAAAACGTGGTTCATCAATCTCATAAAAGTACTTGGGGTGTTTGATAATGCAAATGGCATGACTATTTACTTATACAAGCTATATCAAGTCTTAAAAGCAGTTTTCCATTCATCTCCTTACCTCATCTAAATATGGTGGTACCCTTACTTCAAGTTTATCTTATTAAACAATTTCGCACTACTTAGTTTATCTAACATATCATCTAGCCTCAGAATGGGGAATTTATACTTGATCGTAATCTTGTTAATAGCTCTGTTATCTACACACATACACCAAGTATCATCCTTCTTTGGCATAAGTAATATAGGTACAATATAGGGCCTAAGACTCTCTCTCACATATCCTTTCTTTAATAGCTTGTTGACTTACTTTTGAAGCTCTATAGCTTGCTTGGGATTCATTCTATAAGCAGGTTTCTTTGATAGTGTAGTGCCATGTATCAATTTAACGTAATGCTTAAAACCTTGAAGTGGGGGTAATATCTTGAGCACTATTCGAGAAGTAGGTTGAAATATTCGTTGAGCAACTTCTTAACTTGCTTTGGTAGCTTCACTTGCTCCTTCAATTCCAGTAGTCTCCTTACCAATAGGAAGGTCGACAGGTCAGACTTGATGGCTACTCAAAGTTTGGCTTTACTTAACACCAAAGCTTTCTTTAATCCTCAAGCCAATTTGGTTTGTAGTTTACTTACTTGACTTAGGGTCAGAGGATTTAAGGTAATTTTCCTTCCATCATTCTCAAATGCTTATGTGTTCCTAAAATCGTCATAAATAACCCTTTGATCAAAAGTTAAGGTTAGCTTAGCAACACATGTCACATATACATGGGCAACACATCACAAAGAATTTCATCAGAATCATTGCCAATAGAAATTGATAGTAATAGTTGTCGAGTGATATATAGGGCTTCCTTCTCATTTAGCTAATGTAACTTATATGGCTTTGAGTATGAGATAGTTGGTAACTTGAGCTTCTTAGCTTGGTTGGTAGACACCACGTTGGTATAGCTTCTACTATCTACTATAAGTGTACAAACTTAATCATTTACTTTGCAAGTGATGTGGAATAATTTTTCTTTCTATTCCTACTCAGTTAAAGGTTCTATACTCATCGTATGTTAGACAACCAAAGTTAGTTTATCCAGATCCTTAGCAAACACTTCCTCTTCAACAAGCATCCTCGTGCTTATTATCCTTCTTGAGAGCAGCCTTCTCCTTAGGCTCTTCATTAATACTATCCATGTCGAGTTTCGATATGTATCCTTTGATAATCATAGTTCTTTTGCTTGGACATTAGGCGACCATGTGCCTAAATCTTTAACACTTAAAGTACTTGATTTGGCTGGTTTTCCTTCCAGATCTTTGTCCTTTCTCATAAATTCTTGGCAACACTTTGCCATCAGTTGGTTGGTTCTTTTATTTAGCTCTAACATCCATCTTTCTATTTGGTTCGACACTTTGCTAAGCTTAGTAACTTCCTTATGCAAGTTGGCTCAGTTGTATAGGTCGATTTATTAGAGGTTGGCTTTGCTTGTTCCTCTTCTATCTTTCCATACGCTAAGTTATTCTTATAGCCTTGTCTAATGTAGTAAACTATTGAAGCTCCACAGCATCTCAGATATTGCTTATTGGTCCCGTTAGGTATCTATATACTATGTGAATTGAGGGTTTGTTAACTTTGCATTGAATCTCGAGTAGTTGGAACTCCTAAATATACTAATCAACGATTTGACTTCCTTACCTCAGCTTTTGAAGTTTGGCAAAAGTATCCTATAGGTAGGTATCCGGTACGAATCTATTTCTAAGGATTCTTTTTATCTTTGGCTAAGTGTTGACTTCTCTATATCCTTCTCGTCTCCTCATAATTTGGAAGCTCTTCTACCACATCGTGGCATAACTTGAGAATTCTATAGCAGTAGTCCTCACTTTCTCATGATCTTCATACTGATAATAATAAAAAATACGCTTTACCTTCTCCTTCTAATCTAGATAATCATCAGTATTCCCAAAACCATTGAAGGTCGGAATTTGAAGCTTCACATGGTCAGTAGCTCGGGGCGCTCAAACTCCTCTCCTTCTTCATTGTACTCTTCTTTTCCTTCTTCATCCGCATCACCTAAATCGATTCTTCTCCATATACATCTTCTTACTCCTCAACCTCGATCTTGTTGAGTT
The DNA here is from genome assembly GCA_024138005.1 of Lumnitzera racemosa. Taxonomy (NCBI): domain Eukaryota; kingdom Viridiplantae; phylum Streptophyta; class Magnoliopsida; order Myrtales; family Combretaceae; genus Lumnitzera; species Lumnitzera racemosa. The sequence goes on from JAMXBC010000009.1 coordinate 18,216,651, forward strand.
AAGATCTATCCTCTTGTAGGTCCAGCAGCTTGAGGAGTTTTTTGCATGGCTTCGGTAGGTTGAAAGGCTAATGCATGAATAACTCTAGTCAAATTAGCTATAAGGTTAGCCATCTCATCAATTCACTCATCTGTCCTTTTAGGAGTGTTTTGGGGTTATTGTCTATGGTGGACGATACCGTTATTATCATCTCTAATATCAGTGTTGACACTGGGATCGATCATTCTCTTTGATAGAACTCAGTGACAAACTCAAAGTTTAAGAAACAACAGACATTATTCCTCCAAGCCAAATAATTTATATACACTTCTTCACATAGATCTTTAACTAATTTGTGAACACAACAACTGCTCTAAAGAACAATAAACCTAATTGAAGTTTACTTTGTTTTCATATGTATGAGATAGAGTATAATAAGTACACAACGGTAGTAAACTACTACTCCTTCTACTTACTTAAACACTCGTAGCTAGCCTTTATGTAGCTATAACACACTATCACAACAAACACTACTTCGCAAGAAAGCTTAAACACAATTTACCCAAACAAATCTCTGCTCTAACACTAAGATGATACAAATTGGGCTAAGGGTTGACAAGGCTACTTATAAGGAGTGGGTCTAAGCCTGTAGAAAGTTTAAAAACAGGGGTGGAGATGGATGAGAAATAGAGGAACTTACAAGCAAGCCTTGATCCGCTCTTAAGATATTACATACTAAGGAACTATAAATGACTTACAGCTTAACTTGATATGACGCATGAGCTAATCTAATGAGGGTTCTTGTTACCTAGCCTTACTTAAAGGTTAGGATAAGAGTGATATAAATAAGCTAACAAAAAACAATATTCATGAAGAATGAGAAGTGTATTCAATATTGAATGTGATGATGTGGCTACATTTACAAGGGGTATTTATACTCAAAATGTTAGGACAATTGCTAGAAAAAAAGGGAAACAACTAAAATGGTAATGTCCAAAATTATGACAATACAAGGAATATTTGAAGGGTATAAATAAAAAATCAACAAAAGCAGGTGTTTTGTACAAAAGATTTTGTCATTTGGGGTACTTAGACAAATAGCAGAAGATTAGTGATCGTACGCTTGGCAATATAGACAAACCATACGGCTAGCCTAGTTGTTGGTGAGTAATGATGCCAATTTGAGTTGAAAGTTTGGTATTGCCAAGATAAACTAGAAACTCTTCTGAGGTGAATTTAGTTTGGTCATTTTGGGTACATCTTGGATTTAGGTTGGCTAAGCAGTTGGTTAAATAGGTCAAGTTGTTGTCCTGATGTACCTTTAGTCGGCAACTGGAGACTATTGATGGACATAAGAGGGTTTGGCTTGGACAAGGTATCAAGTTGGCAGACTATAGGAGCTCGAACTCTTCAGCTATAGGGTATAAGGAGATAACTCACCTCACCATGCTTTCCAGTCCTTCGGCTCAGGTTTGGTTTAGAAGTCTGGTGATCTGATTTCTATCAGATGATGTTACATGTATTAAACAACTAATACTAGATAGGCAAGCATTTTTTAAGCTATGTGAAATACTGGAGAGCATAGGAGGGTTGAAAGCCTCTAGGCACTTACTAGTGGATGAGTAAGTTGCAATGTTTCCCCGTATACTTGTTTATCATGCGAAAAACAGATTCATAAAGTATAATTTAGGAGGTTAAAGAGCAATAGATAACTAATATTTTCATAGTGTTTACATGCAACTTTATACTTAAGTCATCAATTGTTTAAGCAGCTCAAACTCGTTACTAAACACTGTATAGATAATCGCTGGAAATATTTTAAGGTATACTAACAACATTGATGTAATAGAATTGCCTTTCTCGTATTATGCACATTTAAAGTACTTAAAATTTTAATTGTTCACTTTTTTTTTTTTGTAGAATTGTTTGGGTGTTCTAGATGGAATTCATATCACCATTCATGTGCCTATGAAGGTAACCTAAGATATAGAACCCATAAGAATTGTATTGCAACTAATGTACTAGGCGTTTGCATGCTTGATATGCCTTTAGTTTGTCTCTTGCCTAGATGGGAGAGGTCCATAGCCGATAGTAGAATACTTCGAGATGCAATAACAAGGAGAAATGATTTAAAGGTTCTACATGGTATGCTTTTGTTACTTCTTATTTAATTTTGGCTCGTTTCAATTATAAACTAAGTTCAAATAGTGTATAACCTATCGTAGCCCTTTCTTGTAGGGTGATATTATTTAGTGAATGGAGGTTACTAAATTGTGAGGGATTTCTTGTACTATTTAGAGGCTAGTGATATCACCTAAATGAATGGCATTGGTGTTATCAAATAAGAACTTCAGAAGAGTTGTTCAATTTGAGATACGATTATGCTTGAAACGTAATATAGAGGTGCTTTAGACTTCTTAAAATGTGATGGAGCATTTTGAGAAGTCTATCTTTCTATTTAGTAAAGATTCACAACCGAATCATATTGATAAGTTGTCTGCTACACAACTTCATAAGGATAGAAATGAGATTTGATCCCTTCGAGGATCAAGTTAATGCTATAGTAAAGAATGTTATGGATACGAGTGATGATGTGATGCATGGTCCACTTAGAGGATGTACATGGCTTAGGACATGTTTAATGAGTGGAGTAACTTGAGATGCAAGATCAATTGAATTTTTCATCTTATTGATCAAATATTACTGTTTCATTTTAACTTCATGCTGTAAGATTATGTGTTTTTACATCTTTAAGATGTATGGTCATGCTTGTAGCCCAATGGGCAAAAAAAAAAAAAAAAAAAGCTTTTCAAATCTTTCGATTAGTTATATTTGCGTTACATGTGATATGTACATCTGCATCGTTATTCCTTTGAAGTATTTTCTCCTCTTTCACCATGTTAGTCGTTAAGAAATCAATGGATTTATGCAATTCTTAACTATAGGTTTATGTCTATGGAGGAGGTTTAATCAATACAACTCAATGGTAGGCCCATTGAACAATCCAAACATAAATGGACCTTTCAAGAGGATAACACACTTGTTGCATCTATGATGAAGTTATATTAGAAGGGGACACATACTATTGATTGTGATTTTTGAAGTGGGTACCTAAAGGAGTTTGAAGAGATACTTGCCATAAGATTACCTAGGTATGGTTTAGAGCAAAATCCATACATTGAGTTGTGCACTAGGACTCAAAAGAAGGATCGAAGCCTTGTCTATGACATGGTTTATGGAAGATCCACCAGTAGATTTGGTAGGGACGATAGCAGGAAGATGGTAACAGTAGATAAGCAAGTTTGGGAAGCCTATTTGGAGGTATATAAAGCTATGGTTTCATGCTATTATCAAATTGTGTAAGCTATTTACTTATAAGTATGTGGATTATGATTTTACTAAATCTACATTCCCTATTTGCAAAGCTACCTAAACGCTGCTCCATGGTTAACTAAAAGCTTTCCCTACCTGATTGAGTTATTCATTATTTATGCTAAGGACTGTGCTATGGGTAAAGATGCCCAAACAATTGAGGATATCATAGAGGAAATTTAGAGAGAGAAAGCCCCTTTGTAGGATATTAAAGATGAGTTGCTAATTCGAGAGGAAGTGGATGAGCCTCCATCTAACAAAGTGTAACTTTTCATAATTTAGAAGCTTTGAAGTTAGAATGTACGAGATGAGAAGCTCCACTCAAGATATGGTGTATCACCTGAAAACTAACAAGGCCACAACAAATGCAGAGGCATTATGTAGCTTCTTCAAAGCATTAAAGGCTTATTGGAGTATCAAGCATTGATGAAACTTAACAAAAAGCCATAAAACGTATCTGTGCTTTACCGGCTATCACCTAAGGAGCATTTAACCTCTGTTAGAGTACAACACTTTTAAAGTAGTAGGATGCTTTTTGTCATAAGGACATAGTTGTTTAGACTAACTTTTTATGGTTCTTTTTTATGTAATATGTGAACGTTTCTTTACTTAACCTATTTTGTCCTAGGTGAAATTGTGGTGATATGTTTCCTTTTGAGATACCGTGGTGTTAATGGGATGTTGCCATACGTGTGAAGTAATGTATTAACGAATAGCTTTGTTAGACTAGTGTGTTATTACATAATTATGAAGTTTTGTAACAATGAACTTCATGTGTGTTAATCATAAGACATGTAACTTTTATGTGCACTAGTATCTTTGTAGGATATATTCACTAGTAGGATTTAAGTTTATGGAAGTTATAAGTAAACAATATGTTGCAAATGTTTAGGTTTGAAGTTGCTTACCTTTGGTCCTCCCTTGAATTAGAAATTGCTACACCAGGTAAGTTTCCTCTCTCAAGCTACAAGTAATGAATAGCTTTGTTAGCATTTTGATCGTCAAAATGATACACTTTCATGTCAACTACTTTTTCTTTGTGAAGAGCGAAATCCTAGAAGTTGTTGAATGTATAGGGTCAATTACCTGATGGTATGGAGATAGTAGTGAAGCAATTATCCTCCATGTTATGGTAAGGAAACGAAACCTTCTTTAAAACATGTACGTCTTGTTAAGCTTCATAGGTGTTGTATTGAAGGGGATGAATTATTGGTGGTCTAAAACCCAGATGATCATTGAAGTTAGCATGCAATTTTTTAAGGACTAACTTGAATTTTGTTTTAGGTTTATAATTGTGGGAATGATTCTTTGATAGTAATTGATTTTTTTTTTCTTTTTGGTTTATAATTATTAGATGGGTATTGGGATTTCCAAGAGAAACAGAGTAAATTACAAGATTTAGATTAGTTCTTCAGCTCTTTGGCTGAGTTTATATTTCGTGGTACAACTAGTTTTTATTTTCCTTTTGTTTCATATTACTAATTTAAAGTTTTTTTACGTATAGGTTAAAGGTGGCCAGCTTTTTGGGACTTATACATATGACTTTGATGTTGTTGAGGATATGCACCTATATCAGAAACGAAATTTATGTTAATCTTATGGAAAAAATTTGCATAGTCATAATGCTATTGATTTGTAGTTGCTCTCCAGTCCCCATGCACATAGGTTACTATTACCCTATAGCTTCTCTTCCACCTTCAACAATATAAGAGTTGGTAGTAACTATTCGAGTGCTTCCTCCTTTAGCATATAAGATTGCATAGAGCTATCTTGAATTGACTAGCAATTATTGACTAAGTAAAGTTGTTCAATCTAATTTTAGTTTAGATAACTTGGCTTGATGTTTATTATTAGATGAGAAAGTGTTTGTAGAGAACAGAAGAATTGGATGTGAAGAAGAAAACTTGGTTCATCCATCGAAAGTTGTACAGCTCTGCCTTATATACAAATGTTAGTTATTTGAGTTAGTTAAATAATTGCTTAACTACTTTAACTTCACTAACTACTTTGACTACTGAACAACTACTCTAACTAAAACATTGTTGAAATAAATATGTCAATGTCTAACCCCCCCACTCCCCCCTTAAGATGGAGAGTGGATGTTAATTACTCCCATCTGGACAAAAGGAAATGAAATTGATCTGAAACTAAACTCTTAGTAAAAACATCTGTTAGTTGCTATTTGGTAGAAACATGAATGGGCAGGAGAGTTCCTTCAACAACTTTATCTCTGATAAAATGAAGATCTATCTTAAGATGTTTAGTACGTTTGTGAAAAACAAGGTTCTTAGAGATATGTAAAGTTGATTGGTTATCACAGAACAGTTGAAAAGGTAAACAACAATTGATAAAAAATTCCTTTAACAATGCAATCAACTAAAGGACTTCAGATGTGGTAGCAACCAATGCTCTGTAGTCAACTTCAGTTGAACTTCGAGCAACTTTTTGTTGCTTCTTGGATTTCTAATTAAGAAGTGAACTCTAAAGGAAGACATAATAACCAGTTGTGGACCATTGAGTGTTCGGGCATCTGCCCCAGTCACTATCATTATAAGCTCAAAGGACCTGATCATTAGTTGCCAAGAAAAGAAGACATTGGCCTACTATTCCTTTAACATACCGCAAAACTCGATCAAGTGTTGATTGATGTAGTTGACGCGGCTTATCCTTGAATTTTCTAAGAATGTGTATTGCATAAGTGATATCAGGTCGAGTGATATACATATACAACAACTTGCCTACTATCTTTTGATACCGAGTAGCATCCATAAGATCAGAAGAGTCATCTCTAGCTAACTTATGATTGACCACAATGGGAGTGGAAATAAACTTTGAACCCAGAAAACCAGTTTCAATAAGTAAATCAAGTGTGAACTTGTGTTGAGAAAGGACTAATCCTTATGATGATCGAGCCAGCTCCAGACTAATGAAATATTTAAGGACCCCTAGATCCTTAACCTTGAACTGCGTATGCATATACTCCTTAAAACTATCAATGAGAGCGAGATGTTTACTCGCAATAGCTATATCATCAACATGAACTAGTACCACAATCATATCATCACTAGAACCTTTAATGAACAAGGAATAATCATAAACCAAACTTTAAAAGAGACTGAGTGAGTTTAGCATTCCATTGTCTAGATGCCTGCTTAAGTTTATAAAGAGACTTGTGAAGTTTACAAACTAATCGCCCATTTGAATTGGGACATTGCGAAACATTTAGACCAGGAGGAAGATCCATAAACACCTCCTCATGAAGAACTCCATTCAAGAAAGCATTGTGCACATCCATTTGATGCACATGCCAATTATTTGTAGTAGCTAAACAAAAAAACATATGCACAATAGCATGTTTGATGACAGGACTAAATGTCTCAGTGTAATCAAAACCTTATTTTTGACTATACCCTTTGGCCATAAGATGAGCTTTATACCTATCTATTGTTCCATTTGCTTTTGTTTTTAATTTGTACACCCACTTACATCCTACTGTATGCTTACCAACTAGAAGCAAAACAATAGACTAAGTATTATTAGCTATTAGTGCATCCAATTCTTCCTTTATTGCCTTACATTATGGGCTTAATTGTTTAGCTTAAGTATAAGAAGACGACTCATAATGTTGAGACAGTTGAACAACAAATGCACAATAGATAGAGAAAGAGATTGATAAGACAAAACTTTACTCATAGGATGATCAGTAGAACATTTAGAATCAACAACATTAATCAGACTATGATGATAATCATGAAGATAAAAAGGAAGCTTATGTACTCGTGAACTGCACCGAGACTCAACTAAAGAAGATGTATCAGGACCTATGACTTCAATAGTGTAAGAATTACTAGTGCCTTGGTCAAAATTTATGGTATCCTCAAGAAATAATGAAAAAACGTGTTCTAGACACGAAATTGGCTCATTAGAAGGCAAAGTGACATGAAGAAAAGATGAAATTTGATCACAACTACTCAATAGCTAAAATGGAAAAATATGCTCATGAAAACGTACATCTCTTGAAATCACATATTGCTTGCTTATTAAATCATAAACCTTATATCCCTTAATACTTATAGGATACCTAACAAAATTACAGGGATGAGCCTGTGGATCAAACTTGGTCCTGTTTCTAACAATAGTAGAAGCAAAACATAATGATCAAAACATTCGAAGATAAGAATATTTGGGTACAGTACCATACAACATCTGATACGGTGAGACACCATTTAACACTTCAGTTGGTAATCGATTTATAATATGAGTAGCTATTAAAACAACATCTCCCTAAAAAATCATTGGTAATGAATCTTGAAACAACAATGAACAAGCTATAGAAATAAGATGTTGATGTTTTTGTTCCACTACACCATTCTGTTGTGGAGTCTCAACACAAAAAACCTGATGCATTATACCACTCAAAGAATAAAAATTAGTTAAAAGAAACTCTTTCCCATTATCACTTCTTACCACTTTAACACAAGACCTAAATTGAGTGTGTATCATGTGACAAAATCGGGGAACAAGATTTCAAATTTCACTTTTATTTTGCATCAAATACACTTAAGTCATTGTAGTATAGTCATCTACAATGGAAAGAAAATACCTACGCCCTACCATAGTCGAAGTAGCATATAGACCCCAAATGTCTAAGTGAACTAACTCAAAAGCTCTAACTGTGCTACGAACATGTGTAGGAAAAACAGATCGTTTTTGTTTTGCCAAAAGGCAAATCATACAATCAAAATCATCACTAATAACACTTTGATCTATATTACTTATTTGCTTTTGCTTCATTCTGTTGTTGGATTGATGTCTAAGATGAAAATGCCAAACATCAAAAGACTTAGACAATTGATCCAGTACTCGAGAAACAAAAATAGTACTGAAAGAAAAGTCTTTGAAGATGATTCTTCAATAGATGAGCCTTGATGCTATAATAAGTACAAACCATTCTTGTACTCAGCATGATCAATCACCCTTTGATTGGAAGAGTCTTGAATAAGAGTAACAGATTTCATGAAAAGTACCATGCAATTGTTTTCTTCCATTAGCTTAGCAGTAGAAATAAGATTGTACTGAAAAGATGGAAGAAACAGAACATTATTCAAGACTAAACTTGTAGAGATAGTAATTATATCTACATGTGTCGCTTTAAGCTATTGCCCATTAGGTAGAAAGACAACCTGTTCTGTCATCTCATTATACAAATGAAACAATCGAAGTAAACTAATCATATGATCTGTAGCTCTTGAATCTAAAATCCAACTTACAACTCCTTCTTGAAAACAACAAGAAGAAAGAGATAAAATACTTGCCATATGACTCATAGAAGTTACATCCTATTGAGAGTCTTCTTGTGAAGCACGTACTGTACAAGAAGAAGATAGTTCTACTACTGCACTGACCTAATGATGATTAGAAATATTCAATATGTTTAACAAACTAAGAAACTGGTCCTTAGTCAAGTTAACCCCCTTGGAATCATTAGCCATTTTCAGACCACCATTATTAGAGAAACAAGAAACTTGTTCCTAATTTTGAATGGATTCTATCGAACTTGAGAAATTACCATGATTCAAACTAAAGACAACATGATTCAATCTAGGAACTTTCTGTTGAACATTATTATTAATCTTAAAGTGCAGTGGATAACCAATTAACTTGTAACATTTATCCTTCAAATTACCTTTCTTACGACAATAACTACATATGACCTCATTTCGACTACTTGATCTATCACTCATAGTTACCATAGTAGGAGAATCTATTGGATTGAAATCCTTTAGCTTATTAGCCCTCTGAAACTCTTCCCTCACAATAAGATTATAAGCCTCATTAAGTGTAGGAAAAGGTTTCAACACTAAAATTTGTGATCTAACAGCCAAAAAACCTTCATTTAAGCCATTAATAAATTTAAAAACATGAACTTTTTGAGCCATTTTAGCATATTTTACAAAACATTTATGACTACAATTCCCATATGAACAGTGTGGTAGGAGCCTGTAATTCCTCAGTTCTTCCAAGATCACAACAAGATTAGTAAAATACTCATCTACGCTACGAGATCCTTGAACAATTGTACTTAACATGTGATACAATTGACAAATCCTAGCATCATGAGGCTGAGAAAACTGTACCTTTAGTTTGTTCCATATATCTTTTGCAGAATTCATATACAAAACTATTGAAGCAATTGAGAGAGAAATTGACTGAAGCAACTGCACAACTATTAAGTTGTTGTAGCAACACTAAGCTAAGTACATCTTGTCATCTTTAGACGGCATTGGAATTGAATCATCAAGAAAACCATCCTTATTCCTAATCGAAAGTGCCATCAGAAATAAACCGCTCCATATGCTATGATTGATGCGTGAAAGAATTGGAGTTACCATCACCGAATTCTAAGAATCAAAATGATGGATGTAATATGGTGAGTTTACATCTTCTAATTGAGAACTAGCTATCTTAAAATGTTTGTAACTATTCTACTTAGAGCTCTGATACCATGTTATGAGACGAGAAAGTGTTTGTAGAGAATAGAAGAACTGGACGTGAAGAAGAAAACTTTGTTCATCCACCAAAAGTTGTATAACTCTGCCTTATATGCAAATGTTAGCTCCTTAAGTTAGTTAAATAATTGCTTTATTGCTCTAACTTCATTAACTACTTTGACTAATTGAACAACTACTCTAACTACAAAATTCTTGAAATAAATATGTTAATATCTAACAATGTTTTCATTAATTCTTCACTTGAGTTAACCAATACATCATCTACCACTTCCATCTCAAAATGCCATGTTGTTGGAGTGAATACTTTTTGTTACATGAACACAGGAGTTAGCTGGCATGTTATGCTGTGGTATTTGTTAGACGGATTAGGTGAGCTAGAATCTTTGTTTTTATGAAGCATAAACTTGATAGAACTTAACCAAGGAAAGGAGCTTGATAGTGATTTGGATCTTCAATATTATTCATAGGAGAATGTCATAAATTGATGGCATGCTTAAGTAAGTTATCAAGTACAGCTTACCTCCATGTAGGTGACTTTAAGAAGGGTCAAGAGTTTGATGCAGGATTTTACAATATAACAAACGTTCTAGGAAACAAGATGCTTAAACTACAAGGAATTTTTTTTGTTTCATTTTTAAGCCTTTTTAAATGTTTCTTATTCTATTGAAATGGTCTTTTGATTTTCTAAACCAAAAAAATGTTAAATTAAAATGGCAAAGTTTATAGAACATGAGTATGAATCAAAATGTAATTGGGTCCTTTTTTTTTTTTTTTTTTTAATTTAGTGCAACAATTAGATTTTCATAAATCTCTTACGTGAGAAAATTTCAGTATCAATGCAGCTTCAAGAAGATGTTGTGAATGCCCATATGCTAGTCATTGAACAAGTTCTCTTAATCAATCATCACTCCTGGAAAATTGATGGTGTCACAATGTAGGCTTTTCTAGTAGCTGTTGACTGCAGCCCAAGATGGATAATGAGACATTTGCCAAGTTTAGCATCATCAAGGAAAGTACCACTGATATTTGTCAAAGATAAGAAGCAGGATTCTTTAGGCTAGAAGAGCCAGTCAACATTAAAACAACCGTCACTATTGGAATAAAGGCAACGCTTGCTTGTTCTCAATCTTCTTTCAAATCGGGAAATAAATTATCTTTCCTTTTCCTAAACAGGGTTAACTGATGATAAATATCTCTCCGTGCAGGCCATAAACAACACCATCAACCATATTGTTGAGGAAATCCTTTGCTGAATTAAGCAGTTAGATTACACAGAACAAACTGAGAAAGAAGCAGAGTAGGCGTACCTTTTGGTATAGCAGTGGAAGCAGAAAGGAAAGGTTGGTGGTGTTAGATTGATGAGTTTACAACATTCCAAGATGAAAGCCTTGTATTTGATTGAGAAGTTTAGTATCTATGGGCACATGAGGATCTCTTCCTACCATTTGTTAGTAGAGACTAGGGATCCCTTTGAACTTGTTTACTACTATACCTCAATCATATATTTAAATAAATAGTATACTAAGTTGACATTATTTAGCACCTCTTTCTCATCTACAACTACCTTGTTAGCTCATTCTGAATACCCTTCCTGTCAATATTCAGTTGCAAAGTGCTATATATTACATTGTTAAGAGAGGTACTCTCAAGAGAAAAATTTAGAGACGCAAGAGGCTTGAGTTAGCCTTGTGAGGTGGATTTAGTTCTCGTGTGTCCCGTTCCACCACTTCCACTTGTGGTGTATCAACTACCAACCACCACTTTTTCGTGTATTTGGAATATTGTTAAGAGTTGTCTTTTTATAGAACTTCTTTGGAATATTATTAAGATTTAATTGTCATCGTATTCATCTCTCATTTTGTTAATGCCATAGAAATGTGATATAATTTTGCTGATTGGCCAACATTACTTAATCAATAGTAGACGTTTACCAAGGCATTGTGTATAAATATGATAATTCAAGATCGGCAACATTGCTTTGATAGACTGGTCCTAAATGCACATATATAAAATCTTATCCATGTGCTTCTTTTTTTCCCTTTGCCAAGTCTCGGTTCTGATTCACAATTAATAATTAGGTAACAACACAAAGAACAATACATTAAATTTTACAATAGACTGCTTGTAATTTGAAGGTTAGTGAGACAAGATCCCTTTAGTCGATGGTTACCGGATATAGGGGCTAACCAATCAAAAGCACAAACACAGTAGACTAGAAAAACAAAGCAAGGTAGATAGCATATGGTTACATTAGCAGCTTCCTTTGAGCAAATACAGTTTTCGGATATTACATTAGTTAAATTGTCCCACAAGTTAGAGTGATAAAAAATCGTGGTAGGTATACAATGAAACATATGGTCATTGCAACGGTGACAAACCACGACACTCACAATAATTCGCGCATTTTCTTATCCCTGCAACGAAAATCTGCACACACGGTGTGGAGGCCCTTCTCCTTTTCTTCGTCTAAATGCAACTGAAGGTTGTAGGTTGAATCCTTATGCTGCAGCTGCTCCTTCTCTAATTGCTTTTCCAATAGCTCGAGGAGGCGTAGAACCTTCTTTCCAAACTTCAACCTGTAATCACATGTTGGACGGTTCATCCATTCGAAGAACTTGTGGCCATCTCCCCCCTCCATAATACATAAATTTAGGGGCTAATATACTGAGGAAACAAGCCCACAGCAACATATCGATTTCAAATGCTTTCTTACCAAATACTTGGGACATCAATGGAATCTTCTTCCAAACGTTCCCGGCCCCCAAGACTATACAAGTACAGACCGTTTCTCACGGGCACAAGCAATGCTTTTCCCCTTTGAGTTTAGAGAACTCCACGAACCTGATGAACTAGACATGATTATTTCCTGTGCGAGAACAAACCAAAGGTGTAAGAAAGTATTACAACCCAAGGAGTCAACGAGTGGACAAGAATCGAATCGCTTCCAATGCTAGGGTTCTCTAAAGGCAAATAATGTCGCTGAAAACATGGGTTATCATGTCATTTGTAGTGATATGGGGGCTGACCATTTGATCCAATCGAAGCAGCACAATAGCAAAACAATAAGGACCACAAACCATTCTCGTCTAGATCGATTGAGATTGTTCTATAAAAACTATTACCAAATGATAAGTGATGATCTGCAGCTTTAGCAATATGAGCTGTTTTTAAGTCAACTGAAATTTATTAACAACTAGTTAAAAGCGGATAAGAATTGAATAATGATTATACTCTTTTATGAGACAAAAAATTGCAGATGTAATTTAGTGATTTTTATATATTATAAAAAATATATTAAAAATAATTTAAGCAATATGAGGTTTTGAAAATAAATGACTCATTATATATAATCTCTTGAATATTAAACAGAAAAAAAAAATATAGAAAGCAATTACATGAGTATTAACAAGAAATTTAAAAAAACAAAACTCAACATTTCTCTTATCAACACTTCATATCATAGACCTTTTGTGCTTATTATGAAGTATATATAAATGCAATAGTTGTATAAGATCTCAAAAAAAAAAAAAAAAAATTCTCTTATATAATTAAATATTAAAGAGTATGGGTAGTTTTATAATGACACATGATGCGAGCATGATGTTTCCTATTATACTTATTAGTTAATAGAAAAAGCTAAATAATAATAATAATAATAATAATAATAATAATAATAATAATAATAATAATAATAATAATAAATTATTTTCTTGTTATATAAGCCAAGTGCTTCCAAAATTTTACAAAACTTGACAAATAAAAAAGGAAGTACATTAATGATGAAATAAAAAGGAATACAAAAAAGGAAAGAACTCCTGAATTTGTATATTATATTATAATATAATATGATATGATATGGTGAGAAAATTTTGGAAATGTAATAGTGATACCATAAAAAGATAAGATTATAAAAGGAAAGAACCTTCTAAAACTGTGTATTAAAATATGATATGATATATAATATCTAGAAAAATTATGTAAATACTTAATGGCGCCATGAAATAATGAGACGCAAAAAAGGAAGGAGTTTCTAAAACTATATATAATAATATGATATGATATGATTTGAGTAATTAAATTAAAGAGATACATTAATGATACAATAAAATTGTGGAATATAGAAAATGAAGTGGTTTCCTAAACTATAAATTATTATATGATATAATAAGACAAGAGTTTCCTAAAAAAAAATTATGGAAATATACTAATGATACCACTAAAAGGTGAAATACAAAATGGAAAGAGTTTTATAACTTTTTCAATAGATTATTTCTGTTCATATTGGACATAAAATATTTTAGTCAACCAATATGTTTTTCATTAATATTAGTTTCACAATGAAGTAAATAAATTATAATTATCATTTGGGTGTTAGCTATTATAAGAACTTAATATTAGTTTTTTATTATTCTCATTAAACTAATTATAATTTTATATATTAATATAAAATAAATTATGTTTTTCATTAATAGTAGTTTCACAATGAAGTAAATAAATTATTTTGCATTAACATTAGTTTCATAATGAAGTAAATAAATATATATATATATATATCTAATCTCTTTATTACGTTGAAACCAATATTATGATCATGAAAACCGTTAATATCATTTGGCAATATTTAAAAATTGCACATTAGCTTTTAGTATCTGATTACTATATTAAATTAAAATAACATTTCACAACTACTTCGTTTTAAATAATATTCATTTTTTAAACCAAATTAAATAACATTCATTTACTTTAACGGTTACATACATAATAATTATAAGATTTTGAAAGTAATAACAACGCTAAAGTGATTGATAGTGAAAAACGAAAAGGTAAAAATAATTCAATCCTCTAAGTAATCTTTGATTAAGGTATCGTAGTATCCTTTTATGTAAAGTACACATGAACTATTATCGTTATAAAGGCACTTAGTGCATAAAAAAGAAAAACTAAAAAAAATTGAAAAAATAGAGAATATCAGACACATGTAAAAGAGAAAATTTTTGCTTCAAATGTTATATTTTTCTCATAAGTTGTATCTCTGAAAAAATAAAGCAAGGGAGAAAAAAAAAGTTAAGGATAATTTTCCATTCATATTTTATTAAAAAAAATCCTCCTTTTGATACAACAATTATTTATATCTTCATCAATAAATTATGGGAAAAGTATACAAAAGTCTCTAACATTTATTTGAATATACAAATCAGTCTTTAATCTTTCATTTAGTTTATTTTAGT
This sequence comes from Lumnitzera racemosa, assembly GCA_024138005.1. NCBI lineage: Eukaryota > Viridiplantae > Streptophyta > Magnoliopsida > Myrtales > Combretaceae > Lumnitzera > Lumnitzera racemosa. Next base: position 18,231,742 of record JAMXBC010000009.1, read on the forward strand.
TTTTAACGTTTTAATAAATTTACAAAAAAGTTCCTCTCTTAGTTTTTCCATTATGTGTGGATATGTTAAGAACTAAAATTGACTAAATAAAAAGGTTAAGGACTTATTGTATATACATGTAAACATTAAGGACTTTTTTGTATTTATATGAATCAATTATATGTTGACACTTGTCTATAATAACGAAAAATTTAATAGAGCTTAATAGAAGGACTTATTTGATACTGACTTGAAAATGTTGTAGAATAAATGAAATGCTAAAAACTGATTTGTAAAAATGTGAAACGTTAGGAACTTTTTTGTACTTTCCCCATAAATTATTCTTAACACAAATTTTTGTACTTTTATTACCTCTATTTTTTTTTTGAGAAATTATTGTCTCTTTAAATTCCTTTAAAGACATAGACACTTACATATTTAGATTCCATAATAATGTAAAATTAATTCTTATCTCTATTATATTTTCAAATGTTCTTAATTCCTTTATTTTTACTTTTATTGTTTCTTTAAGTTTAAGCAATCATTATTACTCCTTTATATTCTTTAAATACATACAAACATTTAAATTTTAAGTTGTCATAATAATGAAATGTTAATTCCTATCTATATTGATTATCTCTTAACTATTCTTAATTTCTATTTTTATATGTTTATTACCTCTCAATTTATAGAAAGTGTTTCTAATTTAAATTCTATTAAATATAAACATTTACATTTTTAAATTTCTATAATAATTAAATGTTAATTACTCTCTGCATTCATTATCTCATCTCTTTGTAAAAATATGTTGATTAATCAAATTTCCATAATTTAAACGTTCCATCAAATTAGACCATTCAAATTCCATCCTTTTTTATTAGTTATTTATCTTTATAATATATAATTTCTTTGGAACTTCTCAATTAATTAATGATTCACTTTAAATTATTTTTACTTTTACCGGTTATTCCTAATCCCTATTATTTGGTATTGTTGCCTTAAAAAGAAGGACCAACATCTATGTTTCTTACTTTCAAAAAGGAAAATTACCTAATGAGATGTTTGAAATAAAAAATACATATATAAATAACTTAGACATAGTTTTAAATAATTTTTCAAATTAAAAGTACACAATGTCATTACCAAAGAGTTAGAGAGTTATTAAATACCCACAAATCATATATAATCCCTTATCCTAAGAAATCTCAAAGCTCAAAGTTTACAATTCTACTGTTTTTGCCTTTTGATGGATTAAAAATCAAAGGAAAATAACTATGACCATTTCCTTTCCCTTTTAAGTAATACCTATTACAAATACCATATTTTTTCCCCTCTTATAATTTTAGAATTTAGAAAAATAAAAAAAATAAAAAATTTTAGAAAATTAAAAAGAAGAAGAAGAAGAAGTAGATAATTTAAAATAGAATAGAAAACTTTAATAGTTTTAGTGTTTGTGTTTTAAATAATAAAGAGAATTTTTAGGCTTGAGTCTAGATTTAAATATAACCAAAACCAACCTAGTCTATATATGTAATTTGATTGCATATATAAATAAGGAATAGGCTAACGACCTAATGGTACTATATTTGGGTTTAGCATTGCATATGGGTTAGAGGTGTTAAGTTCAAATATTGTAATGGGCATGTTGCATCATTTTTCTTTTTACAAAAGCATAATTGACATGCAGCACAGCTTGGTTAGACTAGCGCCACGTTAGCATTTTTGCCATTTGTTAAGCTACGTATCTTGATATGTGGCACAATACCATTGATCTACATGGCTAAAGTGGAACCACATCACCATTTCTTTCTTCCCCTTTCCTTCTAAACAAGTCCAAATTCAATCATTAAGAGAGTTAAAATGAGAATGGAAAATCAAGAAAAATGTAAAATAGTAGATTTTTCCTTCAATTTGGATTTGCTCAAATCAAGTGTCAACATTAAAAATCAAAGTTTCCAATCAATGTTTGAAGTAGGAATGAAGCTCCAAGGAATCAATTTGACCAAAGATTTAAGTTGATTTGTAATTAAATCCAATAAACTCCAAATTAAAAGGAATCAAACCTATTAATTTGATTTTTGTAAATTTACTCCGATTGTTGACTTTCGTTGCTTGTTTAAACCTTGAGCACTATAAGTAGCCTTGTGGGATTCATTCTAGATATCAAAAATCACTTGACATCCTTCTTACAAGTTCGAATTCGAACTTTCTTTCTCGGAAACTCAATTCATATGCCTACTCTCTCTTTATCCTCTCCCTCTCTTCTTACGCTGTTGAAGGTAAAAACCATCATTAATATAATCCCTAAGCCCTTAGCTTCTGATAACCACTACCCCTATGCTCTATCGTGGTCCCTAGTGACTCCACTAAACTCTTTACTTCAAACCTTAACCACCACACTACACTATAACCAATACCCTCCAAAACCCAAAACTTAACCACATTTTAAGGCTCATCTACCGTATTGCATGTGCAACCACCATCACCTTCGTCGTGTGTTTTTGAAACACCACAAAACCACTACTTTAGGCCTTGGCATTTGTCTTACACCCCCCTACCCATGTCCAATCCAAAATGCATGGAAACATGATTGACCTCTTAAAACTCCCCTATAATCGCCTGAAGCAAGCTACTGTAATCCTCTTCTTCCTTCTCCTTGTGTAACTTAACCCAACTAGAACTAAATCTAACCCGACTCCATGATCGACCTACCTTCAATTGATTTGAGCTATGTACAAGCTTAGTCTGGCCTTTTATGTGGTTGTCTTGTATTTTTTATTGTGTTTATTGTGTTTTATTTATTTGTTTGACTTTACTCCATTGTAAATCATATTAATAATAAAAAAATCCAATAAAAAAGAAAAGAAAAAGAAAAAGAAAGAAAAGGCAAAATCTTTATTATTTGGTTATTTGCGTTTCGGTTAGGAATTAATAAATAATAAGGAATAAAAATAAAAAGAAGACTAAGTAAATTAGTAAAGAAAGAGTTTTATAACTTAGTAAAATCATTTTCCAAAATAAAAATAAATCAATCCTTTTTAAATTAGAACATTCTAGAATTTTCCCAAAATAAATTTAGGACCCTTCCCTATAATTTTTCTTGAAACAAAATTAAAAGTTAAGAAACTTAAACTCTACTATTTTCTCGAATTAAAATCAACTAATATATTAAAGTTTTACTAAACAAACCATAGAAATTTAATTCTGAATAGTGGGCACGTAGGCATTTATAGGGGACTACAGGGCGATTTAAAATATAGAAAAAATTGTTCCCCTCACCCCTTTTCGATAATTCTTTTAATATATGTTATTTTTTACTTATGAAATAAGTTAAATTCCTTAAAAGGGTATTTTGAAAAGTAGAATTAAATTCGGAAAGTTAAAAGTTGTATCCATTAAGGGTTTAAAAAAGTTAGCCTGTGGACTTAAAAATCTAGTTTTCAAAACTGTTTAAAAAAATTGGTTTTATCAAAAGACCGATAACTAAATTATAACCAATCCACTAAATTGGTTATAATTTAACCCTTCTTGCTAACTTTGAACAATTTTAAAAAATAAAAAATTAAGTTTTTTTTTCTTAACTCTTAGTTGAGAGTTAATATTAAAATGGGTTAGGGTTTAATATTAATCGGGTTAAGAAAAATAATAAAAAATGAAAAAAAAAATTAGACTCGACACTTATATACTCGATAGCATTTGAATAGGACATTAATGTTATTTTTGTAATAACACAATAAATTAATAAGTAGAAGTTTCAAAAACTATATCTCATAATATATTTGAATTGTAATCATAAAATGGCTATACAATATATCAAGCTATATTTATAGTTAGGTATAATATTACATTTATAATTTGTTAATAATAATTTATCATGCGCATAATAAAACTATAATACCTATTAAAGTCAATATTAGTAAATTTGCTAATCAATCTCATTATCACCTTCTTTACCCTTTTAAATATCACTCTAAAAAGCCTATTACATCATCAAAACTCTTATATCAACTTCTTTACCCTTTTATTCTCACATTACCTAATCAATCTCATTATCACCTCCATGGTCCATATTTTCATCTATATTGATTTTTGCAAAACTTAAAGTGGAAACCTATAGAATGTACACATAAATAAATAATAGTTAAGAGCACATTAAGGATTAAAACAAATATATATAAAAAAGATTAGGTTAACAATGGGGATGATCTATAACTCTTTTAATATAGATAATATTACAAGTTATTGCAAAAAGAATATGTTATTTAATTAATGTAGATAATATTATAAGCCTTTTGAAATATACAAAATTAGTAAGATGGGTTTAGAAAGACATTAAGTACCCTTAATTACATCATCTAATCCACTAATGCTCTCCTTTATAAAGAATGTGTTGGTTAATTTCCATCAATTAAACTTTCCTTAAAGTAAGAAGTCATTCTAATTCTAACCTTTTCTTTTATCTATTTATCTTTCATCGAAAAAAATGGAATAAAGAGAAATATCAATTCTTATATTGCTTAATTATTTGCTTATAAAGTGTATCTTATAGCTAATAAATTTCAATAGATTGAATAATCCATGATATGTTCAATCTAAAATAACTAAAGAAAGGAAGTTTAAGTAATTTTCTTTTACCAATTTTGCCATGTAGTAGCACCATTTATACGTAGAATTGTTCTAAACTTTTTATTTTTATCTCTTAATGTAATTGAAAATGATAATAAGGCTAATATGGATGAGGAAAAAATGCTATATATCATGGAGTAAAGTACATGGTAAGATATTTGAAATAAATAAAGAATTTATCAAATGTAAAAGAGGGTTAGAAAGAGTATCTCTAAATTACAATGGTTTATATTTGTATTGATCATCTATTTATAAAATTTATATTGATTAATTTCGATAGGTTAAACTTTCTATAAAAGAAAACATTCAACTTTTGACCTTTTATTATCTAACTTTCTCATATAGTATTGCCATACGAAATTGAAATTAACAAAATAGTCAAAATTATAATGAAATTATGCGGGTACAACGGAATTCAAGTAGCTCTATCATTACAACAAAAAATATAAGATTGAAAATATAGTAGAAGTCACAACGGAATCATATAGTATTACAACAAAATTCATTGTAGCTTGACTACTATAATAGAAATTATGAAATTAAAAAAGTTGTTAAAATTACAATAGAAACATATTATATTACGATGGAATTTATATAGCTCCATTTTTACAACGGAATTAATGTTCCTAACTATAATAATAAAATACATCAATGTTATATTATTACAATAGAATTCATATAGCTTCATTTTTACAACAGAATTAATAATATAATAATAAAATACATTAATGTTATATTGTTACAACAAAATTCATGTAGCTCCAATATTTATCTACTTATAAAATTAAATTTGTTGAAACTGCATCTACAAGCTCCTCTACTAATCTTTTTGCTTTTGCAGTTTCCATTTCTTGATTGGGATACATTTCTTAATTTATCTTTACTTATATAACAAATAAATATAAAAGTGATTTAAGAAAGAGATATCAACGTAAAAAGGTCATTTATATACTCTAAAAAATATAATGTGCTTGAAAATAGATAAAATTTAAATTATCAACTTGAATAAAAATAGAGGGTAAGCCATTGGTTTAGAAGCAAAGAAGAGAGCTAATTATGAAAGAAAGAGGTAGAGAAATGGAGAGATTATGGGCTTATTTATAGTGGTAGGGAAGGGAAATAATGGAAATTAAATATGGAAAGATATTATGATTGGATAAAATAATTGCGGAAATATGTAATGCTAGTATAAAAATATTGAATATAAAAAAGGAAAGAGCTTCCAAAATTATATATTATAATATGATTATACATCCATTTGAATTCTTCCATATGGATATGGTATCAAAGTTTAACCATTTCTACAGCAACGACAAAGATGCACGTACAATTTGATATATTTATGTATATCAGCATGTTAATGATGTTTAAAAATACTTAGACATCTTAGTACTTGTATTATGTACTCCCTATGGTTTCTCTGCTACAACACACATCTGTTTTAAAAAAAATTATTAGAATTTTCCAGTCTAAATGCTTTAAAGATTAGAAAATTGCTTATAGAAAAGGATGTATGATTACTTGAATTAATTATAATGATGGTTTCTGTAATTATATATAATGTATCCTTATAGGTAGTTAACCATTGCCAATTTGAAGCACCCACTTTCAAGATTCTTGTTGTCTCATTTTGGATTTATATTATATGTTTTTTGATAATTTCATTTTAATCTCAATAAATCTTTTATTATACTCTTAGCTTGTAGATCTTGAATCAAACAATCTTACTTTTCTTTCTAATTGTATTTATTTACAATTTGAATGTTCATGTATAACTTAAATCTATGTCTTTGCTTAGAACAAATTTTGATAATGAATATAACACAATACTTCTAGGCCTTCGTAAATTCCTAAGCATTGTTCACGATTGAATTTTAGAAGTCAAATAATACATATAAAAAATTTGCTTATCATATTTACAATATCAAGCAATTGATTTCTAACATGATTATAACTCCAATCTGTATATGGTTATGTAACGTCATTGCAATAGATGAATCAAATTGAATCACACATCCAACACAAATGTGATGAATCATGCATCTAAATCACAAGAAAGAGATGTATTTACGAGTTGTATGTGCAAAGGAATGAGCTATAAGGAGGAGATAGAAAGAGCAAAGAGTGATCGATTGGGTACTTACATAATAGCTTCCTTAAGTGAGATGGAGAAAGCCATTGCTTTAATTGAGATGAGAGATGATCTAGATGTAATGGTTGGTGGAGGTAAGTCGATTCTCATAGAGATGGTCGATAGATTAGCCAATTGCTTGGGTTAGGGTTTCTTTGACAAGTTTTTGGGATGATTGACATATGAATTGTGATTTCTTTTTCCATCTTTTCTTTTACTTTAATTTTGTTATTATTTTTAAATGGGGGTATTTTGGACTTTTTCTTTTTATTCATTGCTTATTTCTTGTGCAATTCCATCAAGTGAGACAATGTGTTTTCTATTCCACTCCATTCAAGTAAATATTGTAATATACATTTACCCTTTATTGCACCCTTATCCTTGGAAACACCAATTCCATCTACCCTTCATGTCATTTAGCTAAGTGAACAGTTATTAACATTGAAAAGAAATGTTGATCACTTTAATTGGGTGATGAGATAACAACCCTATAATATTATAAATACATGGCTCATAGAGTCATTTCATCATATACACATAATCATTATGTCATGTTGAGTAGCAATCAAGATGAAACTAATGACGAGTTTGGTGAAGCAAATTGACTAGGAGGAGAGATGAGAGACTAAAGAAAAATGTGGTGGGGTGACCTCATTCTCATCTAATTGTACATATTTTTATATTGCTCTATTATCCAAGTGATTGCTTAAGTGTTTGTGTAACCTTTAGTAATACTAGGGAAGATAAATATTTGTAAATCCATTATTTTTGAAGTGGAAGGGCTTTATTGATGTGGTCTCATGAATTTTATTGTTTCAAGTTTCCACGTAAAATCTTGACTACTATTATTTATTATTCTTAGCACTTGTTATTTTATTGCTTCCATATTATCACACATGAGAAATAAGTTAATTAAATATACAATAGTATAAGTGATTCTCTCTTGACAATAGGTATTAGAGCTAGGTTCACTAGGTTAATCGGTTTTCGGTTAGTTTAATATTTAAGCTAGGTTTAATTTAACAATATTTATGTGATAAATATGGAGTCAACTAGTGCCATGATAAAATTGACATCATTGAATTATTTGATATGAAAGACTAAGATGGAGGGTCTTCTATATTGCAAAGATTTATATGCATTGTTAAATGGTGATGGTACAAAGCCAAAAGATATGTTTCAGGATGAGTAGAAAATTATGCATAGACAAATTGTTGGATATATCTGACAATAGATAGACAATAGCTTGTATCATCATGTTGCTCAAGAAACTCAAATGGATAATTTATGAAGTAAATTAGAGTCTATGAATGAGACGAACCGCATTAAATAAGGCCTCTTTGATAAGAAGATTTGTGAACTTGAAATACAGAGATAGTTTCAGTATGATAGAGTACTTAAGTAACTTTCAAAGTTTAATAAATCAACTAACCACCATGAGATTAGAGCTTGATGATGAAATGCAAGCTCTATTATTGTTAAGTTTTTTACTAGATAGTTAAGAGACACTCGTAATATTTGTTAGTAATTCAATACTAAATGGTATAGTTACCATGTAGATGGCAATGGATAGTTTGATAAATGAAGAAGCTAGGTGTAAAGAGCATGGTATGAATTTAGACACATCGAAACTACTAGCTAATAAGTAGGACAGATGGGCAAGAAGTAAAAGTAGTAACCTTGATAAAAGATTTGATAGATTTAAGGGGAGATCAAAGTCTAAAAGAAGAGTTAAATGTTATTATTGCAATAAGCTTGGCCATATGAGATGAAAATGCATAATTTGGAAATTATAAGAAGGGAAAGAAAAAGGTAAAGATAGAAATGAAGACACTATTGCGTCTATGGATGGTGAAACTATTATCTTCTAAGACGACGCTTGCATTAGTCTCGCTTACTAAGATAATGATTGGGTAATCAATTTAGGTGCTTTTTTTCATGTCATACCATACGGTGAATTTTTACATCCTATACTAGTGGTAATTTCGATTATGTAAGGATGGGAAATGAAGGTGCATCCATAATAGTTAGCATGGGAGATATATGTTTGCATACCAACATTGATTGTAGGTTGATTTGTAGGAATATTAGACATATTTTAGATATTTTTCTTAATCTTATTTCTTATGGCAAGCTTAATGATAAAGGATATTCTAGCAACTTCGATAAAGGAAAATGGAAGCTTATGGGTTCCCTTATTGTAGCTAAAGGTAAGAAATGCAATACCCTTTACTTAATATCAACACAATTAAGTTAAGAAGAGATAAATACAATTGATGATTCTTTTGTTGAGCTTTGGCACATCAGCGAGAAAGGGCTTCAGCTTCTCGCTAAGAAGAAACTTCTACCTAATGTAAAAGGTTTTTCTTGGAAACCTATACCCATCGTCTTGTTGCTAAACAACATAGAGTTGCATTTTGGCATCATCCACCATCAAGGAGATCACATGTGTTAGAGTTAGTACATATTGATGTATATCACATGAATGACCATTCCCTTGGTGGTGCTATTTATTATGTGAGTTTAATTGATGACCACTCAAGAAAGTTGTGGGCATTTACTACTGAGAACAAAAGACCAAATAATGGTGGTGAATACAAAGGCCCATTTGAATCCTATTGCATTACCCCTAGGATAAGGCTAAGGAGAAGTGTTTTGAAAACCTTACAACATAATGGTGTACTTGAGAGAATGAATAGAACCATCGCTAAGAGAATCAAATGCATGCTTTCTCATGTGAATTTGCCAAACTCATTTTGGGCTAAAGCATTGAGGACAACAATAGATTTGATTAACCAGTCACCTTCTTATCCTTTGGATAGTGATATCCTAGAGAGAGTTTAGATAGGGAAAGATATTTGTTATGATCATTTGAGAGTGTTCAGGTGTAAAGATTCATATCCTTAAAGATGAGAGGGGTAAGCTTGATGCTAATACAAAGCAATGTATTTTCTTGAGTTATGCCCACGAAGAGTTTGGTTATAGGTTAAGGGATTTGATAGAGAAGAAGGTTATTGGAAGTAAAGATATGGTATTTGTGGAGGATAAAACTATCTTAGATATATAAAAGCCTAAGAAGCTAAAATCTTCAAATTAGTATCCTACTAATTTAGATCCAATTCCCATACCTAAAGTTCATGGTGGTTAACTAAATAATAATTAAGCTTGAGATAGTGATAAGAGTGATGGAAATTTAGCTCCACTAGAAATAGCAGAGTCTGAAGTGTACACAGAGTTGAGAACGTCTACTAGATAGTGAAGATCTTTTGCAAGATATACTTCAGATGAGTATTTGATGCTAGTAGATGTGGGGTAACTATAATGTTATCAAGAAGCCATGTTACACCAATAGAAGCAAGAATGGTTAAAAGTCATGCAAGAAGAAATGAAATCCTTACAGGATAAGAATACTTATGACTTGGTAGAATTTCTTGAGGGCAAACAAGCGATGAAGAATAAGTGGGTCTGTAGATTAAAGATCGAAGAAAATAGCTTACAGCCTAGATACAAGGCGAGATTGGTATGAAAGGGTTCAGTCAAAAAAGGTATTGATTTCAATGAAAATTTCTTGCTAGTAGCAAAAATGTCTTCTACTTCGGCTATGCTTAGACTAGCTGCCAATTTGAATATAGAGATTGACCTATTAGATGTCAAGAATGCTTTTCTTCATGGAGATCCAGATGAAGAAATATATATGGAGCAACTTGAGGGGTTTAGCATCAAAGGAAATGAACATCATTTTTGTAGATTAAAGAAGAGCTTGTATGAGCTAAAGAAAGCTCCAAGACAATAGTATAAGAAATTTGATTTCTTTATAGTTAACTATGGTTATTTTAGGACTGCATCAGACCATTTTGTATTTGTGAAGCAATAGTCTCATTATGAATTCGTCTTCCTGTTATTTTATGTGGATGATATGTTAATTTTTGGTCACGATACTAGGAAGAAAACTTTCATGCTAAAGAATTGCATCACATTAGTGAAAGGAAAATGTAGAACTTAAAGCTTCGGGAGTTTTTTATGAAGTATTGGCATACAATAATTGGCATTCATTTGTTCATTCTTATTCATAGTTGAGTATACTAAAAAAAAAAAAAAAAAGAGGGACCAGCCTCATCATGGTGATTAGAGGACATCTCTAATTACTTACCTCTAATGTGACACGTTCCCTTCTAGTTCTATGATCAATGAGATCTGTTGGCCAGAGAGAGGGGATATTCTTATTCAAGGAGGCAAAGTTATCCCTTCAATTGATTGAACCCTCAATTTAGAGGTCTTCGTCAACATGTTACAAGGCTCTAGTCTTTGGCAGGTTACCATTACTTGACTTAGGTAGCTGAACATTTTGGCGAAGGAAAGTGCAGTACGCCTAGTCCTCTCGAACTAGATATTTTATAACTTGGAAAAATAAATTGTCTTTTTTTTTTTCATGACATGCCAATTAAAACGAAGGGCCCTAAGGTTGAGGGAAGTTCTTAGAAAGTCATACCATAAAGCAATATAATAACAAATCTATTTTACGATCTCATGATCGTAAAACAAAGAAAATAAAGAGTACAGTAGCAAAAAAAAAGAGAATATAATAGTATGTATGCAAGGACATTGAAAGATCACTTTAAAACCTATGTTGATGTTGAAAATACGCATTATGATTAAGTCAAATTGGGCATAAGATCAGTTTTTGTTAGGAACTCCTAATGGTCTTGATTTCATTAAAAGTGGTTTTATCCTGTACAATCAAGACCATTGGTTCTTACTTTCTAACTATAAAGATAGAGGAAGTCAAGTAGTCCCTTATTCTATTCCTTTTGGAATAACAGGATGGGATAACGATGAAGAAAACGATTCTTGAGGACCTTATGAATAGTACTAGCTTTTGTTATAGTTGTAGCAGGGACGGAAAAAGCTGTCCTTCTTTTAATTTAAAGGAATTTTTTCAAGTCAAAGAGCTTATGCTCTTTAAAACTAAGGAAATAACCTCTATTCCATGAATCAACTAAAAGTTTGGATGTGCAAGGGGCAAATATGACAATCTATATCAATTCTTCGCCTTGGAACATCATTTTGATATAAATAATTTGACCATCTCTCTTAAGAGCGAGCTAAATACCAGCTTGCTCTAGCACTTTTTGGTAGCATAGGCATATCAAGAGAACTTTCTCTATTGACATTGATGATGGTGTCATCAGGCTAGATTGCCTAAATAGGCAAGTCATAATAGAGTTGCTCATATGTTTCAACACTAGTAGCTCATTAGTTAAGTCTTGTGAAACAAATTCTTAGTATGAGAATTATATGTGACAGGAAAAGTCAAAATTTGTAGTTGTTACATTAGAGATACTTAGAGAAGGTATTAAAGAGATTCAACATAAACGATGCAAAGCTAGTAAGTTCAATACTCATAGGTCACTTCAAATTCAATACGAAGCAACGTCTTATATGGCTAGATATTGCTCTTGTGGCTAGTGTTCTTAGCCCTTATCTCTCTAATCCAAGTAAGAAACATTAGGTTGCAGTCAAATGGATTCCTACGTAGCTTGGAGGTAGTACCCAACTTTGTCTATAGTTTGGTAATGGTAAACTTGTGCTTAAGTGTTTCATAGATGTAGATATGGCATGGGATGTTAACATTAGAAATTCAACATCAAGATATTTGATTACTTATGTTGGGGGAGTTGTGTCATGGTAATCAAAATTACAAAAGTGGGTTGCTTTATCCATTACCAAAGTTAAGTATATTGCTACCACTAAAGCTTGTAAGGAGATCCTGTGAATGAAGAAATTTCAAGAGGAATTGGGAGATAGCATTGGTATTAGTGCTAACGGTGGTGGTCTCTTCCATATTATACTTACTCTCTCCTCCTTTAAAAGAAAAGAAATTGTCTAGCTTTGATACAAAAGTGACTTGTTCATTCATTCTCAGTTTAATGAGAAGAACATATAATTGTAGCTATGGCTAGCCATACAAAATCATTTTTATTATGCCTTTAATGGCCTCCTTGCCTAGGACGGAGATTTACTTAAAATCATTTATAAGGTTGGATTATGGCTTTCAATAGATTATATGTTCTTTGTCCCTTCAATAGATTCATTTTTTATATATGAGATCCTCATATGAGGTAAGTATAAGCATATTTTGAATCTTGGAAGATAGGCTAAGCATCCAGACAATTTCTTTCTAATAAGACTTAGGGAGAAGAAGAGTGTTTTTAGAAAGCTATGGAAAAAGAATACACAATAGTTTATTTATGGGAAGGCTTCATCTTCCTTGCGTTTATATCTTCGTTCCCTTTTATAAGGAAAATTAACATACAGCTAAACAAATATAGAACACATACAAAAAATGCAATTAATACAAATGATTGCCAAGACCCCTAATTATTTAGTAGACAAAGTTTGCTTGATCCAAACATAAGAATTAACCTTGATATAAGGTTGTTACATTCGCAAGATTCTTAACATATAATTTGGACATATAACTGTAAAGTAACATATAAGATTCCTGACATATAATAATGTTGTAATACAGTAAAAACTTTATTTAAGGCTACAATATTAAAACTACAAGATTCCATATGTCTTTGTGCAGTGGTCTCTGACTCATGGATTATTTGCATATTGGCTCATGTGAAGGTGATAAAGTACTCTTTAGAGAATAATCAGAATTGATAGGAATCAGACCATCGGTTGATCTGTGCTCGAGCTCGAGGGCTAGAAAGCATAGCTAGAAGGATTGTTTCCTTAAGACCCACTACCGAGGGGTTCATGTTGTTGCTATCTACCGACCTTGTTACTGCTCGGAGTGTACGTAGCAGTTTGGAACTAGAAAGGGTAGTCGGGGTTTGAGTAGGTATGAAGAACAAGAAGTAAAATTAGGGTTTTGACAGTGAATGCGTATGGATATCATATACTAAAACACAAACACAATCAGAGGTTGAGCTTGAAAGAGGGTTCGATACAACTCACAAACACTAAACATCACTCGAGATTCAAATGAAGGTTAGATGCAACTCACTAACTAGCTCAAATGAGAGGTTTACCATAATCTTAAAGGTCAAGATTGATAAGAACACAAGAAAGATTAAAGAGTTAATCAACACTCAATAATCCAGCAAATGCAAGCTCTACGAGCTTAAGAACAACCTTACTCGAAAGAGGAAAGTTCTAAGTGTAATCACTGTATGTATATTCTTCACTTCCAATGATTCTCCTTTGCTAATTACAAATGTTGCTATTTATAGCAAGTCCTAAAACCCTAGTGACAAAACTGTAAATAATATATAAGGTCTTAAACCCTAAAGAATGGGCCCATAACTACAATAAAAGAAAATATTCACAAAAGTACAAAATTGTACGTTTAGCAAAAGGAGTTGGCATAAAGTCATTCGACTTGTCTTAGAAGGAATAGGATCCAAATTGGGTGGGGTCGGTGGTTGGATGTTCGGGTTTAGGTAAGAGTCCTTGAAGTCTCCCAATGATTGGTCGAGACACCTAAAAGGTTGGCCCACAATTGTCGAATTCTATGGTTAGTTGGCACTAATCTCTTAATGCTGTGCTGAGTGGATTTATGGCCTCCAGGCCTTGGATGTGTGGTCTCTTGGCTTCTTGGCAGACAACAAACTTAATGCCAAGTAGCTCCTTCTCTTCCTCTCAGCCTTTTAGTATCAATCCTTTTTCGGCAAGAGTTGATCGACCTTAGCTTTGAATAGTTTAGCTTCGGGTCAGAGTAGGTCGGCTTCAGTTTCTAACAAGTCGGTGTCGGTTTGGGACAGCTTGGATTTGGCTTGAAGATAGTCATAAGCTGATTCCTATCAGACCTGATGCCTTAGCTGAGCCGAACCCTTTCATACTGGTCATTCATCTCCAACTACTGACTTGAGTTGCACTTGAACATTAGCTTGGCTCATTTGACCATTAGCTCAGCTAATCTGAATTTGAGCCATACTGAAAGTGTCCAAGGTGATTTCACCTTAGAAGAATTATCTGCTTGGCTCGGCATAGCTGACCGACCACCCCTGCTCGGCCCCTCGACTTAGTAGAAATCAAACTGATTGTACAGAATTGTCTTCTCCACTAAAAAACCATCCACTCACAATGAGCTACGTATTCGAGCAATCGTGTGACATATTCTCCTTATGGGATACCTGTTTCGTTGTTATTTTCAATTGTACCCTTTGTCATTCCTTATACATTACTTCTTTAGGACATTACCCTTTTAGTCTTTTCCATTTTATGTAAGTTACCTTAGTTTTGCGAGTATAAATACCCTTTGTGGATATAGCTGCAACATCTCATCATCATCAATATACTGAACATACTTCTTTATGAACATTTCTCTTATTAGCTTGTTTACTTACTTTACTCTTATCCTAATCCTTAAGCAAGGCTAAGTGGTGAGTAACTTTACTGGATCACCTCGTACGTCATATTGAGTTATGTTGTGAGTCATTTGAAGTTCCATTGGTGTGATATATCTTATGGAGTTGTTCATGGGTTTGCTTGTGTTTAACTTTCCCTATCGTTTTTGTACCTTTCCAACACCTTTTTCAAGCTTTTTATAAGCTCGGACTTACCCCAGTAATCAACCTTGTTTGTTATCGGTTATGGGTTTGCATCAAGAATCATCTTCATAAGGATCTTGACTATATCTAGCAAGATATTCTGCCTTTATCCTATCAACTTCCTGCTTATGTTATGATAGTGCCTGCATTATTTAAGACATGGTCTCTTAATAATCTCTACTGTAATCCCATGGTACTTTTGATTCAAAAGGTCTTGGACAAATTTCCATAGGAATAGTGAGATTTGCAATGCATAACTTCTTTTGAAGTTCTCTGTACTAGACATCATCTTCTTGTTTATCATGGACATATCATTTAAGGAAAATGTAAGATGAAATTGGATGGTATTGGAGTTGTTCGATCTTTACCCATTCTTGATGAAACTGTACGAAGACTTTTATGTTTGAAACATTTAATAGTGGGTTTTCTCTAGACACCTTTGTCTATCCATTTAGATATGATTTGGTCCTAAATAAACAGGGTTCTAAACTACCCTAACATTTCTGTTAAGTGAGGGAGATGGTTTAGATTTGGATTTCTTCTGATTTTTTGTAAGAACTGGAAGGCTTCCAATGTTGGGATCTAGATAAATATAGTGTAATGATGCATGAGATACTAATAAAACCACCTAAGTTGTTATGGAAAACGTGCTTTGTGATTAAAGTTGAAAATATGAGGATAAATGAATGGGTATTTTGGATGTAACCTACATGATATTAAATTCAACCCTCCCATATAATTTGAAAATTAACAATTGATAATTCTAGATTTTCTTCTTTGTCTCCTCATTAAATTTGTTTCTTCTTGTAATTTCTCTAAACTCAGGAATTGGTGTCCCCCAATATCTTCTTGTCCTGTAAGATGGTCCTACTTAGTGGTACATTGCAATTTCGGAGAGTTTAAAGATGTCTCTAGTTTGCTGAGGATTGGAAAAGAAATCTGCAACATAATTCTTTTCTTCTTTGATATGCTTGACCTCATATGAGTACTTTGAGAACCATTCTTGCCATCTTAGCAACAGTGGATGTCGATCAATTTTCTACTTGAATGCAACATCTTAGGGAAGGAACTTGTGTCCATTTCTATCTTAAAATGTACTCCCATAAGATGGTATTCAAATTTTTGGATAGCATACTTTATTGCAAGTATCTCTTTAAATGTTGAGTGATAGTGGATTTTTGAATCTTTAAGCCTACCACTTCTATATCTACAAATCTATCTTCCTTTTTCTCCTTTTTCTAATAGGATGGCTCCTTAGTACTTATCACTTGCATCTATTTACAAGATCAATTCTCCTCCAAATGGTAGTAAATTGTGATATTTTTGGAATGAAATCATCGAGATAGTTAACTATCCCCAGGAATTGTTGAATTTGCTTAGTGTTAAAATCCTTCTCGAGAAACTTTAGCAATTCTTTTATAATGGATGGCTTAGGATGATAGCAGCAAGCTTTAATCTTCATGCTAAGAAAATACATTTCACTCTTGACAATCTTCATCTTCTTTTTTGATAACATAATCCCATATGATATCATTATTTCATAAACTTCTACACCAACTTGGCATGGGATTCTTCATCAAGAATAAAAAGTAGAATATAGTCTATGTAGACGATAGCATCGTTCATGAATTGTTGGAATATCCTTATCATGGCCTTTTGAAATAGTGATGGTGCTATCTTCAATTCAAATGGTAGTGCTTTCCATTGGTAATGGTGATTGGGTATGCAAAACCCTATTTTGGGCCTATCTTTAAGATGGATGCCTAATTGGTAAAAGCTTACCTTTAGATCAAATTTTGAAAAAATTCTTGTTAAGGCTATATTTTGAAACAGTGTATTCTTGTTGGGTATAGGAAATTAATCTTCCTAAAGAAAATGGTTGAGAGGCTAGTAGTTGATAACAAGCCTTAACTTCCCTTGGGCTTATTTTGCTCACTTATTCACATAAAAGGCTTCACAGGCCCATTGTGAGTCTAATGCTTTTATCAATCCTTGTTAGAGAAGTTCTTGACATGCCTATTATGTAAGCCTTACATGTGCAAGATTCATTATTGAATGACTTACTTTAGTTGGATTAATATCTTTATTCTTTTTAAAATTGAGCTTTACAAAAAATTCCTCATTCTTCTACAATGGGTGATCACACTTCTGTAAAAACTTAGTGTGATTTTCAATACATGCCTCCATCTTTAGTCTCTTTGTGATTTCTAGAATAGACATTCCAGTGATTTCATAGAACCGTGGGATGTCGGTATAAGGTTTGTGGTATTTCTTATACTTTATCCCTTTTAGGTGTATCTTTAGGTGTAGTGACCTGGGTAGGATATCTCATCCGATCACAATGTCCTTATTAGGGAGAGGTGAACCTAAGACTAGAGTTATGATACAACATCTTGGAAAGAATTGGATCTTGATTGGCTTGCTCTTCAAATAGACTTTAAATTTTTCATTGGATACTATAACAAAGGTTTTAGTGAATGGACTCCATAATTATTTAGGTAATACATCAGGTTTCAGAATGCTCTCAATAGCCTCAGTATTAATGAATGCGATCAAAGGAATCGACTTGACATATTTGCTTACAAGAATATGAATGGAGACATGAGGAGTCTGAAGAATACTCATCATATCTTCTTTCTGGAATGAGTTTTGAATGAAATAAGACTTATCTTCAAAGTCTAACCAATCAGGGCTAGAGGTTTTAGAGTTAACTTGAAGAGAAAACAATTTCTTTTTTTTTTTTTTGAGATTTCCTTATCACTTGAGAATAAGGACTCAAGGTTATCTTCTTCATCAATCTGAATGCCATTTTTCTTAGAATTCTCTTGAATCATCTTTTGGGATCCTTTATTTGGACATTGTCTGACATAATGCTTAAACTTGTTACATAGGAAGCATCAAGAAGGCTTCTTCCCTCTTCTACTCTTTTTTCTAAAATGCTTCCATTTAGTTAGCCTTCTTTTGGATTTTGACTTGACTTATTTTATCATCACAACTCTTCTACAATGTTTTCTTTTCTTAGAAGAGCATGTGCATTCCTTGTTGGAGTGCTTACATTTGATAAACAAATCAAATCTCTTATACATTCTGTTAAGGACCTTGCTTCCGTAAATAATATCTTTCTTAATATGACTTTTATTACACATGTCTTCTATGACAACATGTAGAGTTTGTTGTATCTCTCCAATGGGAACATCAATAGGGTTTTGATTCCTTGATTTGAGAATCCTTAATATTCCTCTAGCCAAGGGCTTTGGAATAGAGGATAAAAATGTTTGTTTGAGAGAGTGATATACTTTAAGTTGGTAAAATAGTAACACAGGTCTAGATCTTTTCTTTTGTAGGAATAGCATTTTCGCTGAAAGAACTCCTTCCTTTTGATTTCCTTACCATCTCTAGGATCGCTTATAAAAAATAGATGCAAAGTCCTGATAGTTCAGCTAAAATCAATTTGGTTGTGAGCTGATTTCTCTCAAATATTGTATTCTACTAGTCCTTTAGAATTCCAATAAATCTTGAAACAGATTCTGCTAAGACTTTAGTATGATTGGGTTAAGACAAAAACCTTGTAGTCAACCACGCATGAAATTCTTAAAGTCGATCATGCCATTTAAAATAAAGGATGTCATCTATAATGAACATTAGAGTTCCTTTTGATGGCTTTCTTTATGAGGTTACTGGCTTGGGATCGAATGTTTTTGACCTTATGTCTTCATCATCGTTGCTTCTCACCATGAGTTTTAGTGGATTCTCAATAAATCCTTAGGAACTTTCTAGAATAAATGAGTATTGGCTTTCCTAACTTGAATCAGATTCATAGATTCGATTCATAGTTGGAATTTGATTCAAATTCAACTGTATCATTGATTGAATCTAACTCATCAATAGAATCTTCTTCTTTTGAAGAAGTGTTATATGTAACTTTCCTTGTGTTTTGTTCATTGTTTGAGTAGGTTAATGAAATTTTAGGAACTATCTGTCCTTAATATTTTTTAAAGAAGGTTTTGATAGGATTACTTTCTTCTTTTCTCTGGACCATATAAGATCTTAGTTTTAGGTTTAGATCATGCATATCGTCATTAGTTCCCAACCTCTTGGTATCATACTACTCACCTATTAGTGAGGAATGGCTTGATTTTTGTCATAAACTAAAGCTGTCCTTAACTTTTCCTTTCCTTCTCTTAGCTGCTTCCATCTCTCTAATTTAGTTTCTTAATTCTACAATACTTTTCTTAGAAGATCCTTAGCCTCTTTCTAATATTGAGATGGGGGTCTTGTAAGGTTTTTGGATTCTGATATTAATAAAGGGATTAAACTCAGAAGATATTCCTTTTTGCTCAACTTCTAAAATCTCGATCTGGTCCTTCAACTTCCTCATTTTCATTTCTTTTTGCTCCACAAACTCATTTAGAGTAAGTCCAACACCAATGACATTTTTTCTTACTTTATTTAGCATTTTTTTAGAGAATAGCAATCGATTTTAGATAGTCATCTACTTTTCTTTCAACAATACATAATCTTTACTGGATATTTTCAACATTTGATCCTATCTTCCTCAGCATTTTGTTTCGTACTAAGGCATTGGTAGTTTGCCAATTCAGTGCAACTTTTGTTGTACTACTCTTCTTTTGGTTCCCTTGAGCATCTCTTTCACTAGGTTCTCTAATCTTGGGGACGTAACGATAATCTTCTATCTGGTACTCTTGTAAAGGAGGGAAATTCTTATCAACATTAGTAGCTTCATCATAAGGAAAGTTTTGCTAATCTCTTTCCTTTTAGAAGATAATATAGCCTGTTCTTTTGGGGAATTCTAAATCAAGTTTTCTAGATATTCCTCAACTTCACTATCCCTTAAAGTAGTATAATTATTGTTTAAGCTTCTTATTGCCATCTTTGGTTCTTTTGATGATGAAGCATAATCCTCTTTTCTCTTTTTAGGAGGTAGTAAGTTCTTTGGGACCCATGTCTTGTCATCATGTGAATTCCTCTTTTTGTGGTGTAACATTTTCCACTTAAGAGGTTATGGTGATAAGTTGGTTTCTACTTGTTAGGTTCTAGTTTGATGTCAATTCTTTCCAATCTCCTGTATATGTCGTACAAAGATTGCTTTGGATTTGATTTTTAAGCCTTGTCTTTCTTTTTTCTTAGAGGATTCTTCTTATCCTTTAGTGGCGGTTAGTTCTTTTCTAGATCTCCGTAGGAGACCATATATTGCCATCTACCATAGTTCTCTCTAAGGGTTCCTATGATCAAGTCATCATCTTGATATCTTTTTTAGTAGCTTGTAGAAGATTTCTTCCTTTTACTAGGACTTTCCTAAAAGTCCTTTAGAAAATGCTTATTAACATGGCAATCATCATACTAACATTCAGCATCAAAATAGTAATGGTCATTAAAGGGATCTTTAAAGAAATAATTAGGTCTTTCATTCTCATCAAAATGCTTAATAATTTGTTGGAGCATTTTATCAAGCTTGGGAGTCTTGAAACTTTTAGTAGGTTGGATGGTAAAGATAGTAGAGAAAATTGAAGGAGTTAGGTTCTCCTTTTATTTCCCCTTGTCAAATTTGATGGAGACAGTTCCATCACTTTTCTTTGTAAATATGGGATCTAATGATTGGATAGGTACTAAGTTTTGCTGTTGTAGCTCATAATTTATTACCCAGCTTTTTAGAAAGAGCTTTTTCAGCTCTTCTCTTTTCAATTTCTTAGGAACATACTTGCACGTGGGTGTATGGGTTGTATCCATAAATCATTTAAGACTTTGTACACCATTTGATAGTCTAAAGTAGTAGCTATGGCTTTTGGTGTTTGTAATGCTCCTACAATTTGGATTTAGAACTTTTAGAGCTATAAGCAGCTTCAAATTAGCTAAGGCAATATTAAAATTTGGAAATAAAGTAGCCACAACTATTCTAATGTTAAGTATGGTCTTAATCTTACCAATGCATGCTTGCTGGTACTATAGGTACTTAATATCCAATACTGCCATCTTGGCTACTATTGGTAGTCCTTTTCTCTAGTGGTAGGTTAAGGCTAACTTTATTGCTCTAAAGTAGAGATGGGTATATTTTTGAGATTGCTACTATCTATGGAGTTATGGAGGAATCTGGAGGGTTACCAAATGCTCCTTTTTGAGTAGTTGGAATATAATATTGATCAAATCAAATAGACTGAATGTACTCTTTAACATCCTTGGAGTGAGGTTTAATCAAAGATTTGAGAGATGTGGTTCTTGAAGATCTTGCAAAAGCAAAGTATAGGTTTACAAGAGACAAAAGGGTATTGTTTATTTTTCCTTCTTCATTAAGATATGAAACCTTATACAGATAATCTATCTTATTGGCATTGGATGTTCTAAAAGGGGTATTATGGCTAAAGGTTGCTAAGATCTGTTACAAACTATGAGTGAGCGTGTCAAGGGTAGAGGCAGCGGTGGTGTTGGTGCTAACAGTGGTGATCTCTTCCATTTTTTACTTACTCTCCCCTCCTTTAAAAGAAAAGAAATTGTCTGGTTTTGATACTAAAGTGGCATATTCATTCGTTCCCAGTTTAATGAAAAGAACATATAATATTCGTAACTATAGTTAGCCATCCTTTATTGTGATAGTCAAGTACGATCCATCTCCATAAGAATCCTACCTTTCTTTCAATATCTAAACAAATTAATGTTAGATACTATTAGATACTATTAGATTTGAGATGTGTTAAGGATGAAGCTCCTTCAACTTGAGAAAATCCATATAGATAATAACAAATTTGATACGATGACTAAAGTGTTGGTAAATGAGAAACTTATTACTTGTTGATGGATATTAGGTATAGAGCAGATCCTTAGATGAGCTAGATGGAGAGCTTGTTGTGTATGTGGGGCCACCTTATGTAGGAACCACCAACAATAAAAACATAAAAAAAATTGAATACCTCAATTGGGTGGTGAGACAAACGCTCCTATAACCCTATAAATACATGGCTTATGGAGTTATTTCATCATATAGACATAATCATTGTGCCATAATGAGTTGCAATTATGATGAAACCAATGACGAGGTTGGTAAAGCAAATTGGCTAGAAGGAGAGATGAGAGACTAAAGAAAAAGCAATCTGATTCTTCCAGTTCGGTATTTGATAATTTCGGGTAACCTTGTTCTCATCTAATTGTGTGTATGTTTTAGTATTACTCTATCATCCAAATGATCGCTTAAGTATTTGTGTAGGCTCTAATAATACTAGAGAAGACATATATCCATAATTCCATTATTTTTATGATAGAGGTGTTTTGTTGGTACAGTCTTGTGAATTTTCTTATTTCAAGTTCTACATAAAGTCTTAGCTTCTGTTATTAATTATTCTTGACACTTGTTATTTTATTACTTCCATATTATCACATATAGAAAAAAGTTAATTAAATATACGGTAGTATAAGTGATCCTAAATATACGGTAGTATAAGTGATCCTTTCCCAACATGTAGAGAGAAAGAAATCAAAGTAGAAAGATTATGAATTCTCGGATTGGATAAGGAATGAATCAAAAAGAAGGAAACCGTAAGAAATGTCAATACTGAAATTCTATGCTTTGCTAAGATATCATAAGAATCCTTTGATATTGTTTCAAAGGTAAAGAAGAATTTTCATTTATTTCCTTTTCAATTCTCCGTGAGTTTGGAGGAATTTTTCTTTTTCTTTTTTGGCTTTTTTTTCCCCCTAATTTCTGTTAAATCCATTATTTCCATTTTCCATTCACTTCCAAACATAAAAAAAGGGATGGTATTCTTTCGAATTCCTTTCATGTCCATTTCTCTCCTCAATCTAAACATAGGGCAAGTGTCGAGTCGTAGGTTCCTTTCGGAAATCTCTAGCCATGTACTAATAGAGGGTGTTTATTTAATATAGTGAAAGTGTAAAAATATGCGAAAATTATCGTTGCTCTTATTACAATGAGCCTGCTGGAAGAGGGAGCTTGTCTGGTTCCACCATAGAATATTTGGTTCTTGCTTCTTGATTCATGTTTTACGTATTGCAAGACAAATCATAGTTTGAAAATGGGTTTTCCTTGTGAATTTCGTGTTTTCCAACACTTAAAGAGTACGATGTTTAAATCGCTAAAGCGGGTTAATATTTTGGTTGGGAAATGATCGTTTCACCAAATGTTTCGTTGTTGAAATGAAATCTGAATGAGATAGCCCAATTGCAAAGTAAAATTTAAGTAACTGTTGGTAACTGATTCAGAAAAGCTCATCTGAAGTTTAGAATTTAATGGAATACTTGGCAATACAAATCAATGTCCCGGTGTTTTGGACGAATTATAAGTTTTATTACATGATGTAAATATTGCCTCCGATTAGAGCCCAATAGACTCGGGCCAATAGTGAATAAATCTGAAAATAATAACAATGAAGAAAATAAATTGGAAAGTGCCCACGGAGTTCAAGTAAAAACCATGAAAAAAAGATAAAAGGAATTTCACAAGAAAAAAATTTCGAATTACAATCTTCCTCTACTATGTAAGGAAAAAATAATTAATATTTTCTATAATATAATAATAATAAAAAAAAACTCACTATTTTACTGCTAACTTTCTCTCTAACTAAAAAAATAGATTTTCGGATGATTTTGCAAATGAATTGATTCAAGCTTATTTACAGATGTTATCTATGTCGCAAGCAACATGCATACGTCCATAAGATTACGTGAGAAGAAAATTTATATTATGCATGGCGGAATAAAGTTCTTCGATCCTTTTAGCTTGGTTCAACAAAGTCAATAAGCTAAAATCGCTCGGAACGTTGCAGTCGGTACCTGGGGAAGAAGCAGGAGCATGTGTGATCGCAATCCATGCAGGCATGCATTACTAGTCTACCAGCACCTCGCCACAGAGGATCATCTCCCCCAAAACTTCCCAACTGATTTTCCCGCCAAATCTGACCCCAACCTTTCTTCTCTCCAAAAAATTTTTCAGTCCAGACTACACTACCACGCGCAAGCAACGTCTCTCTCTCTCTCTCTGTTCTCTCTCTCTCTCTCTCTCTCTCTCTCTCTCTCTCTCTCTCTCTCTCTCCACGTCCATGTCTTTCTTCACCTTCTTCCTCCTCTCTCTCCTCCTCCTCATCCACCACAACGCGACCACCTCCTCCCCGTCCCCGACCCCGACCCCGACCCCGACCCCAATTTCGATCATTGGCGTAACCATCTCAACGGACCCAAACACCACAACCCCACTCCCCAACCCGGAGCGCTTATCTGCATCCCTAAAAACCCTAAAGATCCCTTCCCTCCGCCTTCCCAACCCTACCCCAGCCCTAATCCGTAACTTCCTCTACACCAACACCTGCCTTTTCCTCTCTCTCCCCAATTCCCTCGTCCCATCCTTCGCCTCCAACCACTCCAATGCCCTCGATTGGGCCTTCGAACACGTCGTGCCCTTCTACCCCAGGGTTAAGATCACTACCATATCCGTCGGTAACAATGTCCTTGACGTGAACCCGAATTACATAGACTTCATCCTCCCTGCCATTAAGAACCTCCATTCGTCCCTCCAAGAATTAGGAATCCGCCACATCTCCGTCTCCACTACCTTTTCCTTTGTCAACATCATGACGACATCGTTTCCACCGTCCTCCGCCACGTTCCAGCAGCCCTTTTCGGATGTTCTGATGAGGCCGCTGCTCAATTTCTTGGAGGATACGAATTCGAGCTTCTTGGTCAACGTTTATCCTTATAACTTGTACCGGCTTCGATGCGAGGTTCCTTTAGGGTTTGCTCTGTTTGAAGAGCACCCTTTCATGTTTAGGGATGATATGACCACCGGGGTTCGTTATTGTAACCTTTTCGACATGATGGTTGATGCCGTTATTGCTGCGATGGCGGTAGCAGGGCACGAGGATATCCCTGTCATTGTGGCGGAAACAGGGTGGCCCAGTTCGAGCACTGATGGAACAGAGGTTGATGCTACTGAAATTTATGCTGGGATGTACTTGAAGGGCCTAATACGGCACTTGAAATCGGGACTCGGCACACCGTTGAGGAAGGAAGGTGTTAAGGAGGCTTATGTTTATGAATTGGTTGACGAGAGTGGGAAGAATCATGTGAGGAACTGGGGGATTTTGTACTCGAATATGACCGAAAAATACGGGGTTCGGTTCTCCGGGGTGAATTCGATCAGTTCGATTCACGAGTTTCTTATGTTGCAGGCTACTTGTTTCTGGCTGATTTGGTGCATTCTGGTTTGTTAGATTTTCAGCTCCACCAGTTTGATCATCTTTCGCACCGCATTGGGGTTCGATTTGAGGTCTTAATTTCATTCTTCACCCTTATCTTTGTCAGCTGAAGATTTTTACACCGTTTAATTGATTAAATTGGTTCATTTGATAGGGTTGGAGAACAATTTGGTCGAGAGAGGGAAATGAAGATCGAAAAACAAGCTTTTGGGTTAGAGTCCTCATTTTTTTTTCCTTGTTAACACTTTAGTGTTCTTGTCTCCATTCGATGTAGTAAGGTTGTAAAGTTCGAAGATATTTTGTGCACCATGTCTATGAAGCTGGTTTACTTTAGAAATTTTAAATTTTTCATTTTTTTCCTTTGTTTTTTTTTTTTTTTTGGGAGAGAGATTGAAAGCTATTTTGTATGTAGTAGTAGATTGGACAAAGCATGGCATTTCAACGAAATTTTCAATGTTGTATATAGTAGAAAAAATTTTTTCTGTAACTCCATTTGTTATGTGATATGCGAAGGTTTTTGTGTGTGTTTTGATATATCAAACCATGAAATGAAAACCGCAATTGTAGAAGTAGATCAATGTGATAGCCACTCTTGCTTTCTCTTAAAATTTTAGAGTTCTTCTCAATTGGGTTTAAGAAAACCGTTTCTTTTGTTTTTTTAACACTTGAGTGGACCCGCTTTAATGGATTTAGATCATATCATGTCGATACTTGATGCTTTCTTTATCTAGGTGTCAACATAATATGGTTACAATCTATAAAATTTGATTACATTATGTGTCACGTCCTAAAATAGCAAAGTTATAATAATTTTATCGTATAAACTAATTTAAAATAAAAATTAATCTCACAGCCGCTATTTTAGACTTGATTCATATAAGGCGTTCACGACTAATCCATTTTGAAATAAACAGTTTATATCAAAATATTATTACTTTATATATGGAAGACTTTAAACTTATATTAAGAACTCCGATAGCTCATAAAATATTCACATAACTCAGTAGCTTGTGCCAGAAATATCTATATACTCTATGTACAAGAGGCCAAAAGATCAAGAAAAAAGCTTCAAAAGTTTGGAAGTTCTTCCATTTATGACATCACTCCGTATAAACCAATAGTAACTATTCTTAAGTTAGTTGTAATGCGGCATTCTAATAAACACCTATAAAAAGATCTATAAGGATGTGAGCAACCAATTGCTTAATAAGTATGGATGAAGACATAAAACTGTACATAAACAAAAACAAAAACAAGGTTATCAAATAGTTAGTTAGATGCAATGCAACAAACAAATACCATTGCATAATGTTGTTCAGTCTGTTGTGAGATTATAGGAATTTCACCCTCTCTAATTTGGGTTGAGAAATTTTAGCATGAATGTAATAACTTACAACCAAACACAAGTTTATGTAATGAGGATATTGCTCCTTCCGTGACTACCTTCTAACCATTGCTTTTACTTTTGTTGTAGTCTCATCTCTTATCATTTAATTGACTAATGATGAAGAAATGACTATTATGCTATAGCGCTATCCCCTCGGAATCGATATTTGGTTCGATAACCTTAAACGTATCCTTGTGGGTTGCAATGTATGCTTAGTTTAAGGTTTCAAGCCTAACATAGTTAAGTCCATTTTAAGGTACTCACTCAATTTTATGCATTTCAAACAATTACATCCCAAAATAACAAATCAATAGTACACAATTAAGTTCAAGAAAGCACACATAGGCATGCACATATTCAAACTAATTACAATCACAACCAAGTACATTCTCAAACCTTTAAGTACTAAAAAACAGTACTTTAAAATATGGTAATGTATTAATCTCAAACTTACCTAGATTTTTACATTTGCTCACTTAAGGTGTAACTTGTTGTATAACATTGCCACTTGTTCTTATGATATAAAATATTCTTTTAGTATTCAAACAATTATTGTATATAGGATCTATTCTATAATATAGATTATTATCTTCAATTTAGGGTATTACTATACTTAGTTATTTAGGTTTTTAGTCTCTTGTGTTTATTCTTGCTTTTAGTTAGATTTTGATTTAGTTTCTAATTTCATCTCTAATTTAGCTTCTAATCAGGTTTTAATTCGTCTCTTAATTACACCTTAATCATAATTCTTTCTAATCAGGTTTTAATTCGGCTCTTGATTACACCGTAATCATAATTATCAGAAACTCTTTCTGACCTATTCTACGGAGTTAACTAACTTTATCTTAAGTGAATATAATCTTCGATGCAGGTTCTTAATCAGTTTTTGAATTAGCCTCTGATTTAGCTTCTGATTACAGTTTTACGCATAAGCCTAGAAACTTCCCTTGATCCATTCTGTAAAGTCCAACTATATTTCAAGTATAATAGATCTTTGATTTAGTTCTTAGTCAACATCCTAGTTCATCTTATACACCCTGTTCTTAATTCAGCTTCTGAGTTTGTTTTTTATTTGAGGGTACTCCATATTTTAACATAACACTTATAAGTTTGGTTAACAATCAGATTCAAAGTTCATCATATAGCCTATTTCCACTTCAATTTAAATCAATTCCTCTTAACTCCCTCATTTGAATATTTCACATATTACATATGTATATATATATCCCAAATCCATAATACTCAACCTAATGCTCTTAACACTACAAAACACGTCACTCAATATTATTCAATATTATAAAATGTCAAAATTCACCTTAAATCAGAATCTAGATCAATTTCTTGAAAAATTACTAAATATGTGTTGATAAATAGCTACTTTAATAGGATTTTAAGGCTTAAAATTCAAATAAAAAATGAAAAAAAATTTTCACAAAAAACTTTTTATAGTAATTTAATATACATAATAGATTTTTTACAAAAAAAAATTTGAACTTGAAACAATATCAATGGAGTTTTTAAAATCGAAATAAGAATGGTTCTGTTTTAGCGATTTATTAAGAGCGGTGCATTTCGGGACTTAATTTGAGCAAAATGATATTTTTTCTTAAAACAACATAAAAAAAATGCTGAAGTACCAATTTTCATAATTTTTAGGTGAAAATTGCTATTTTTAATAAATTTAGCAAAATTGGGTAGGTTATGATCACTCACGGGAGTTAGATGCTCTGAGCACTGCTAGTAGTGGGGGTGTTGTTGGTGATAAGGGGCCTTACCTCCTTTATCAAGTGGTGGTAGCTACTTACTCTTAAGTGTTGGTTTGATGTATGCTCTCATATCTAGCCCCAATTGCACTATATTTTGTATTATTTTTCTAAAAAACACTTACTCTCTTTCTCCGACCACTCTCTAATTTTTCTTGATAGCTGATTGTCCAAATGATATATGGAGTGAGAATCTTGATTTTATAGACATGGTTGGGTCAGTGATTGAATTCTTTAAGTTGCTAAGTATTACTTAATTAGGTGCTTTTTGTCTAATATGTGTCCTTAACCCCCTTTGAAACCTAAGCATTATAATACTCCTCGTTTATTCTAGCATCCCTTAGGTTGACACATATTTTTCCTAATTTTATTTAATTTATTTAGTATATATTATATATTTTAGATAATTTTAGGAATTTTCACCTATACATAAATTTGAGTTATTTTATATTTAACAACTTTTTTAATTATCAGAACCCGTTTTACGATATGATAAATAACGAATAATTTACGAATAAACCATTAACATAATATTTAATTATATTTATTATTTTATTTTTCCTAAATCTAAACTTTCTGGATTACTTCTATTAATATTCCTAATTTCATTTTCGGGTTCGATCGAACAACTTATATTATTATCTTAAATTTTACATACCGAATTTGGAACATTTGTTTGTAGGGCTTACATTATGTTGTACTGATATAAGAGCCATTATGTGTGGAGTTCATTCACTTTTCTAAGTATGGACCCTATCAATCAACTAGCTAATATGATATGTATTGTTAATCAGGTCTAACTTAAAGTATTCATGTGCTTTTATAAATAGTACAGGGAAAATTTTAAATTGAATGGTATTAACACAACACGTGATGTATTAGTAGCGTGCAAATATCTTAAAATTGTAATAAATGGAAACATAAAAGATAGTTTTTTAAATACTATATACTATCATTAGTATATGTTTAAATTAATGTTTGGTTGTGTAATTTTTATAGTACAAGATTAGACAAAAAATTTTGTTTTATGTTTGATTTATAATTTTACTTGGTAACTTAACAAAAAATTGGGTTAATGGACTGAATGAAAAGTCCAAATCTTATCCCATCTACACCATAGTATAAAAATAAAATTTATTAAACAAAAACAAAAATATCTTACATTCTCAAAAATACCTCTCTATATTATAATATTAAGTTTGTAGACATTTCATTTTTGTTCTCAGGTAATTTTAGTTTTGACTTTAATGGGTCATAATTTAAATAAAAATAAAAAAAATAATAAAAACACAAAAAAAAATGAAAAATTCAATGAAAAAAGAAAAATTATAAATTTTTTTAGAAAAATAGATTTTTTTAAAAAGTAAAACTTTTTAGGGTCAATCAATTTGGTAGCTTTATTTTAAAGAGTTACACAATTTAAGTATAATTTAATTGTACTAAATATTAAGATATAGGCTAATGGAGAAACAAATAAGTATTTAAGCATTGGCAACGGGTTAGCTTGAGAATATAAGTTTAAGTCTTACCAGACGCATATGTGTCTTTTGTATTCTCTTTCGTTTGTGAAAATCGGTTGAGTGTATAGGATTCAAATTTAATTTGAATTTTTATCAAATCGAATTTGAGTAAATATAAAAGATTCGAATCTATTTTAGATTTTAATTAATTTAGAATTAATATGATTTAAAAGATTTATTTTTAAATTTTATACAACCCAATCACACGGCATAAAAGAGGACAATTACACACTTACAAGAAAATCGAAGTCCTCTTTCCCCAACACTCCAAACACGAATCAGCGTCCATCTACACAGCAAGGACAGCGGTCTGCAAATCTCATACTCCATCTACTGTTAGCCCAAACACAAAAGCTTTACAGCAGAACAACATTCCACTCTTGCTGATACGACCAATACAGACAGCCAACGCCCTACATTGCAGTTTATACCCAGCCCACGGTTACAGCAGTCTACACCCACACTAATCCGACATTAACCAAGCCACACCGTCTACTGCTGCACGACTGCACAGCTCTACGGTTCCTTGATCTGCAACACGACGATCACACGCAAGCTACTGCAGAAGCCAACAATAGTAGTCCACACTGTTGTCTCCACCGAACTCCACTGATCAACACTCTCTCCAACACTCCACACACGTTTCCGATCACCAATACAGCACCGCAGCACATTATCGTCACTTCACCTGTCATTGCCGCACGAGCACACCCAAGCACGTAAGACCAACCTCACAAAAACCCATGTACGAGCATGTCGCTACTGAACACATCATAGCGCGCCAACTGATCTACATACTTGCAGTCACTGAACATTGAGCTCCCTTAATCACAGCCGCACGACAGAAGAACATTGCAATACACGCTACGAACACTCATCCTTGCCGCAGCCCCAATCACTATCTACGGCCAATGACTTCCAATCCATGATCACACTATCACACACTCACTTCCCTTGTTGGGACAAATAGTTCACGCTGATCATCGTTGTCCACACCACTTCACCAACACAGCACTGATACGTCTAACAGTCGCGACACATGTCTCCGATCAGCGCTGCGTGTCTACTGTCCAGCCGAACATAGTCCATAAACATAGCTATGCAGGAACTCACTTCACTGAGCACTACACAGCCGCATGATAGCTTCTGTCACACACATCGGCTGTTCCTTCCACACCATACCGAGCACTGCACTGTTCATTGAACAACTTTCGCACCACGCATAGCTGATTCAAGGTTCAAATTCTAATTTTTTGTATTATATATATTATTATATTCATTCATATTTATTTAGTTATTTGTCTTGATTGGTTTAGGTAGTTGTTTTAAAGTATGAAAAGAAAAATGTATATTAGCTTAGGAAAAATTTTTTAACCTTATTTTTTTTCATTTAGAAAAATTATATTTTAGAAATAAAAAAATTAATAATGAACCTTTTTAAAAAAACTAAGACATTTTAGAGATTTTTTTCTACAAATAAAAATACTCGAGAATTAGGGCCTTTTAAAATGTTATTTGAATAAATTAAAATGATAAGAACGTAAACTTGGTCGGTTTTCAAAATTAAAATAAATCAACACATAAAGTTCTTAGAAAGAACTACGGTTGTTTGATTCTAACTAATGGGTACGTAGATACCTTCGGGTGACGTTAAAAGTATATAAAAAATTATGTTTTTATTTTATTTTATTTTATTTTTATGATTAAAAATATCAAAAAAGGATAATTTGAAAGAATAAACCTAATTTCAGAAAATTTATAGTGGTATCTGTTAGGGTTTAATAAGTAGCCTTCAAATTCAGAACCTTCTAGTTTTTTATTAAATTAAAATTAAATACTAGTAGCTAAATTGTAGTTAATTCACCCAATTGATTAAGATTTCTCTCTTTTTTTTTTTTACTCTAAATGGGTAGCGACTCTAAAAATTTTTCTTTTAAAGAACCGGAGTTTCTCAATTTCTCTAGTCGATGATTAATACTAAATGGGTTAAGGTTTAATATTAATTGGAAAGTGGGAAAGGAAATTAAAAAATAAAAAAACCGAAAATTTAAGCTCGATAGAGTTAATTAACGTTACTTTTAGTAAATATTACAAACAAAATATTTATTTTATAATATAAATTATTAATTTTTTAATAAATAGTAAATTTATGGTTTTTTATTTAATATTATGTATAATTTGTCTAATTATATGAATTCAATAATCTATTCAAATTGTATTTGAAAAAATATAATTAAAATATATATTAGACAATGTTAAGGGTATAAATGTCAAAATATAATAATAAGTCCAATACTTACGTATATTAAATAAGGAATAATACAAAATTTTGTATCTAATACTATATAAATCAAATATGGTACAATAAGTTTGTATTATCAATTTATCATTGTACCATTCTATTCAATTCTTTTTATTTAGTTTAATCCTTATTAGGGGTGAGCAAGTATAAGGTAAGTATAGTATAACACATTACTTGTACCTTACCTTTTAGGTACAAGTTCCAAAACTTTTATACTTGGAATCTATCCTATATCACCTAGGAACTATCCTGTAGCACCTAGGAACCAGTCAGTACCTTGTAAATTCTATGAGGTATAGAGTACCCTATGGAACTTATATTTTTTTAATTTATCTTCTTTTGGAATATTGTATAGACATATAATTAATATTAAACTTGTAATTACACTAATAAACCAAATAGTAATATTTGAAAAATTTTTATATTTGCAACACATTTAACTGTACAATACGAAACTTTAATAGATTGAATGGAGAATAATCCTTGCAATTGTATACGTTTAACCCTTAGTTGAATTATGTTAAATTTTTTTTTTATTTTTCCTTTCAAATCATCGAGATAAATTTTTATTAAATCATAAAAGTATTATACGCATAATACCAAAACAAAGTTTTACTTCAGAAAAGAAAAATAATAAAAGAAAGGAATAAAACAATAGATACAAGAACGTATAATTTTAATATTTTATTATAGGTTTGTATATGATACTCTAAAATTTACACTATATATACTTTAAAGAGCAGATTTTAAGATGAGTATAGGGTACCTTGACATCACACTGGTACCTTATAATCCTCTTTACCTATTCGAAATTTACTTAATATAGTAAGGTCTTGGTAAATACCCTACATAATAGGATTAGCCACTTACTTTTAGTCCTTATAAATAAATACTATTTAAATATCATTAATAATTTTCCACCACTCATCCAAAATACCTAGTGTATAATAGATGAATTCTTTTTAAACAGGACCACCTTGGCTTGATGAGCGAGAATGAATTATATCAAAATTAAATTAGAAAATTTCTTTTATTTGCCTCATTTTCTAAACCTCTATAACATAAATTTGTGAAAATTGATAATACATATATTATTAATAATGAGTCTATATTTTTACATAATAAAATTTTATTAATACTTATTTACAACTTAGTGAAACAAGGTGTTTATGTATATATTATATTTTACCAATTGACTGCGCCAGATCATCTTAAATTTTTAGCATTCCGATGAGTTCATCATCTTTGTTTGGTTTTGTGTGCAGGACAATCTACATATGTTGTCGGCGAAATTTTTTATTGGAAGGCAACGTCTATTCATGGAATGCGAAAGCGTAAACCGCAATCAAGGATGCCATTGTTTTTAATAAACTTGGCGTCGATTTTCCTCTTAATCTTCTTCTTCTTCTTCTTTTTTCAAAAAAGAAAATCCTGAAGTGTTATAAACATATGTGTGGAAACTGGAAAGTGGCGATTAAAGAAAAAAAAATTTTCTCCCTTATCTTTACTATCTTACCTCCCAGCAAATTCCTCTCCCATAAGCATAAGAGTGGAGGGAGGAAGTCCGGCTTAGTTTTTTCCCGGTTGAGGTTTCTATTACCAATGTTACATCTGACCATGATAAATACAAAATTACAACAATTATCATGTATGAGAAATATACACCAAATAAAAACAAATAAGAGATTATACGATTCCATCTTTATTTTTAATAGAATCGATCTTGTTCTTTATCCTACTACTCATTCATATTATTTTAAATTTAAACAATTGAATTTAATGGTTGAGATTTAATTAAATGAAAATTAAAGATGAAATAAAAAGCGATATCTATCCTATAAAAAATAAAGACGGGATTATAAAAAAATCCCAAATAAATTGACATTACATGATATAATTATCCTATAAACATATGGCATAATATAATATAATCAGATATTTCAAAATAAATTGGAGCATCACAATGGGATAAATTAGTTATTTCCCGAATTTTTTGTTACCACAAAATAAGGGATTGCAATTCCTCTTCAATAGGATAGTTATTTCTCGAGAGTTTTTTTCTTCTCCAAATTTTAATCGTATGAGCTTGCTAATAGTTAAATTATCACTAAGGTCAGGCTATATTAATATTTTTAAGTATATTACCGATTTATTACTAACACCATTTTAAATGTAACCAGATAAAATCAATAACAGCTACTTCAGTTTTTTATATCCCCAATCGTACACATTGACATTGGACAAAAATACGACTGATCTGGTCTGCTAGGACTATAACCACATAAATATGAGCGATGGTGGTTGATTTCATCCCATGTCACTTTATCAATCTATATCCTCTCCTTCTGCCACCTGTCATCACATCACCATTTTGCTTATCTGATATCCCGCCCATGCTCAGCTCAGTAACACTAAACACACTCCAGAAAAATACAGACAGATTTTTCTTCCATCTTTCTTTCTTCTTTACGAACTCAACCTTTTTGTTTCATTAAAATCTACAACAATGGAGACTAGCATCACGTGCTATGGGCGTACCGCTTTCCTCCCTACTGTTTCTTCTAAGCATTCCACTGCTTTGCTCTCTCCATCAACAATATTACCTTCTTTTACCTCTAGGGTATGTCTTATGTAGCATGTCAACTATATTAAACGTGTCATGACTAATACTATAGTTGCATCGATGATATTACTAGTACTTATGTTCTTGTGTAATCCTATTAGTTTTCCATATTAATCACGAGATTACTTATAATTTAGAAGAATATGCAAGTGTTTGATATATAACTACTTTTTCTTTTATCAATGGTTCTACTAATCGATGTCTTTCTATAATTAATTGAATAGCGTATCGAGCACTGAGATAAACTCTCAAGATGAATTATGCAGTAATAGTATGTTGTTCTAGGAGATATCTGGCCATGAATTGTACGCTTAATTCGTATCTTTTGGTAATGCTTGTTTATTTCATTTTAGCAACTTTAATTGTTGAAGCGATTATGATTTTAGGGCAGCGTTGACTGGGAAATTCTTTCTTAAGTGTGTTTGCTTGTGTGAAATCAATATCAGAGTTTGAAGTCGAGTTCGTTATTCGGGGAATCATTGCGGGTTGTGCCAAGATCATCCTTGAAGGTTTCAAGAGGAAAGAACTCTTCTCTTGTGACCAAATGTGCGATAGGAGATAGCCTGGTAAGAATGTCGAGTTGTAATCAACAAATAGAAGAGCAAAAAGATATTCAGGATGAAAAATATGCACTTACCTCCTAATCGTCGTTAAAACCCCCAAACCGAGGCTTAAGGATAATAGACACCAAATCTTACTGTTATTTACGATGTGATCATGAGGTTTATGGATTAATTTTTGGATGACGCTATCGGTTTATGAATTTTTATAGGAAGAGTTCCTTACGAAGTCTACTCCAGATAAGGGGGTGATCAGGTTGATGGTGTGTATGGGAGAAGCACTAAGGACAATTGCCTTCAAAGTTAGGACAGCTTCTTGTGGAGGGACAGCTTGTGTGAACTCCTTTGGAGATGAGCAACTTGCCGTTGATATGCTTGCAAATAAGCTTCTCTTTGAGGTTTGCTCAAATGGTTTCACATATTTTCTTCGAAAAATTCAAACTAAAGATGCCATAATCGTATTGATCATGACACTACATGAATTATTGTAATGGATAATGGATCAATCGATCAGATTCATGTTTTAGGTTGCGGTTGCTTAATTGCAATCTGACAGAGCTCTGCCTGCAC
Source organism: Lumnitzera racemosa (assembly GCA_024138005.1). NCBI lineage: Eukaryota > Viridiplantae > Streptophyta > Magnoliopsida > Myrtales > Combretaceae > Lumnitzera > Lumnitzera racemosa. The sequence goes on from JAMXBC010000009.1 coordinate 18,267,981, forward strand.
TGTGTAGGCCTTGGAATTCTCACACTTCTGCAAATATGCTTGCTCCGAAGAAGTTCCTGAGCTTCAAGACATGGGTGGCCCAGTCGAAGGTTGTAAAAAACTCGAAAGGATTCAATTTAAGATTCCATGTTTCAAAATCAAGGATCACTTGCTGATAAACCATTGTTCTGTCAGGTGGATTTAGTGTTGCATTTGATCCACTGGATGGCTCCAGTATTGTGGACACAAACTTCACCGTCGGTACCATCTTCGGTGTGTGGCCAGGAGATAAGCTAATTGGTGTGAAAGGAAGAGATCAAGTGGCTGCAGCCATGGGAATTTACGGCCCTCGCACAACGTATATCTTGGCTCTTAAAGATGTACCTGGAACTCACGAGTTCCTCCTCCTCGACGAAGGTGAATTTCTTAACCAATAGACATAAAAAAAAAAAAACACCAAATTTAATAGGTTTAAATTTTTAGAGTAGCTGCATTCATGGGAGGTTCTTTACCTAATAATGATAGTTGGAAAATCTTTGTCGGTATTTCGCTTACTATTACTTGATGGAAAATCAGGAAAATGGCAACATGTGAAGGATACTACCCAAATCGGCGAAGGAAAGATGTTCTCTCCAGGAAACCTGAGAGCAACAGCTGATAATCCTGAGTACAGCAAGGTCTATACCCAAATTCCTCTTCCTTATTTTGCTGTTGCTTTACGTTTTGCTCAATATCATTTTGCATTTTGGTTTTCAACAGCTGATCGACTACTATGTAAACGAGAAATACACGTTGAGATACACCGGAGGAATGGTTCCTGATGTTAACCAGGTTAGTTATTTACTAATCTTTTTAGCATTTTTTTTTTTTTTATATTTCATTTTGTTATAGATTTGAAATAGGGTTGGATAATGAAACAAATATAAAATAATAGAATAAAAACAAGTCTTATACAGATAAGATTTAGATAATAATAATAATAATAATAAAAAAAAAGGCGAAACAAACGGGTTTGATCATTTTTAAGATTTTGTAAAATTCCACGATTCGGCTAAATTTAATACACACCGAATGCATAAAATTTCATTGCTTTGTTGTTCTGTATATGCAGATTATCGTGAAGGAAAAGGGTATCTTCACGAATGTAGCGTCACCCTCTGCTAAAGCCAAGCTGAGGCTGTTGTTTGAGGTAGCACCACTTGGGTTTTTGATCGAGAAAGCGGGAGGTTACAGCAGCGACGGCAAACAGTCCGTGCTAGACAAGGTGATCACCAACCTGGATGACCGAACTCAAGTCGCGTATGGATCGAAGAATGAGATCATACGATTCGAAGAGACCCTTTATGGATCATCCACACTTAAGGGCGCTGGACTCCCTGTTGGAGCAGCAGCTTAATTCGTAAAACGATTAGGAGGGTCGTACCTTTTTTTTTTTTTTTTTTTTTAAATTCATTGTCTGTTTTATATAGGACTTTGAATGAGTTAATGTTGAAATTAGATTAAAAATTGAAAAATTGGATTGCAGTGCATATTGTATAACGGAGAAATGATGTGAATCGCAGATATTTACAGTATTTTCTACTTATTGGATTAGAGGTAGTAGATCACCGCAAAGATTATTAATCTACCCTTTTTTGGACTCTTTCGAGTACATATAAATGTTCCTTCTAGACCATTAATACACTTATATGCTCGCCTGCTAAATATTCCATTAAATTGCGGTAGGCAAAAAACATACCTGTCAACCTGCGCGCCAGGTAGGGGTCGAACCTACGACTTTCTGCTTAGGAAACAGACGCTCTATCCACTGAGCTACAGGCGCCACTTCAAATACAGACATTAACATTTTTAATAATGGTTATTAACTTGACCACCATTCCAGGATAAACACTAGTGGCATGCTTTAACACATGCAAGTCGGACGGAAAGTGATGTTTCCAGTGGCGAAGGGGTGAGTAACGCGTAAGAACCTGCCCTTGAAAGGGAAACAACAGCTGGAAAGACACAGAGTTAGCCGATACTTATTCTCCAGATACCATCATTACTTCTTCTCCGGAAAAAGAAGTTCATGACCCGTAGGCCTTCTACCTCCACACGGCATTGCTCTTGATTCCTACTCTTAAGAGGAAGTGCCAAAAACATTTTACTCTTCATCCATTCCAATCTAAAGGAGTAGTCAATCAAATAATCGATGGGTTTTGTTAACGCTGCGAATGAATTCAAGGACATATTCGAAGAAATTTTGACCACCATTTGGAATGGTTTGTAGATTACGAAATGAATAAGTTAAGGCTATGGATTTAGCTATTCACCGTTTAAATCTGGATACGAAGTACATGATATATTAACACAAATTATTAGCCTTATACACCAATGTTATATTTTAGTCATATTTATATTAGACATATTTGCCTTATATTGTACGACTATTTATCAAATTAAATTAAATCAAAACCTGAATCGAATAAAATCGAATTGCAAAATATAGTTTTTTTATATTTCATACTTTATTAGATGAAATATTATTGTAACATAATATTATATGGCTTTAACTCTTACATAATATTCCTCATTTTAAACATTAATGTTTGGTTAAAACCTTCAATAATTATTTGTATTATTAAATAGAACAAAGTACTTTTAAAAGTGATTTAAACTAAATCAAACCGCATTTGAAGCAGTTTGATTGAGAACCTTAAATCGCTAAAAGCAGTTCGATCCATTAAGGATTTGAATTGAATCATTTGAAATGCGATTCAGTTTGATTTGACTTTTGAATCGAATCAAACTGAACCATGAATACTTTTATTATACACTTAAATTGGACCAGATTGGAATTATAATGTTATGTGAAAGTGCCATTTTGAATCGAGTATTTATGCACAACTGAAGTTTATTCTTCGTAGTTTGAGTAACACGAGTTTTTCTTGACAAAGCATTCTTTTTCGTTCAAATTCCTTGCCAGTGTCTTCATGTCTCTAATTTTATATCGTGAGGTACAAGGATTTATGACTTTTTTTTTAACTTCTTTAGAAGATTTTATAGTGAAGCATACCAGATGTGCCAATTTATTCTACTAACAAATCATATAAGTTTAACCTATTTGGTTTGGCTCTTAATTTGCTTGCCTTATTGGAATCAACCAACGATCAATGTGCCCATGAAAAAATGGCCACTTTCACTTGCTTAAAGAGGTGACAATGCCTTCCCTTGCTGTCAATCTTAGAATTAGGAAAATTTTAGAAAGTGCTAAGTGTCCTAGGTATAGGGATGAAAAGGAAGATTTGTCACATGCGTTTAGAAGCTACGAAGAGATAGTGAGGTTCATAAACTATAGAATCTATCGTTATCCCATTTTAATATCTAAGTAGGATTTCTTCGGGTAGATACATTCAAACTGCTAATTTTAAAAATAAATAAATAAATAAAGGATAAGAAAATATCCATCCCCCAAACCAATAGATCTTTGGATTTATGCTCCAGTAGATTTAGTGTCCAAAATGATAAAATCTTTAAACAAGACATAGTTTCCTGTTATACAAGCCACGTTATTCGAAAGTTGGCTAATTAGCATGGAACTTTAACATAAAAAAAATAAGATTACCTACGACAATAGAAACCAGGATTTACTTCAGCCACCACCTCAAATGGGTTGGATAAAACTAAATACGGATAGTTCTATATTAATGATAAGTGATGAATCAATGAAAAGGAGGGGAGATCAAAGCTTCACAAGGAATATGGCTATTTGGCTATGTAAAGAAAATTGACGAAATAAACATTGTGGCAACTGAACTATGGACAATCTACTAGGGCATAAAATTGCGCATACAGAAAGAATTATTACATGCTGTGGTAAACCCGAATATGCATGACAGTAACTATGTTATCTAAACTATTAAAGATAAGAATTTGATATTGTAATCTAATCTTGGCGTGTAGGGAAAAGCTCTTTGTTGATGACTAATTTTGGATGTTGGCCTCATAGCGTGACATGGTTGAGCTTGGTGACCAAACAATAGATCTTACTCACGTTACTCCCTCAGCTAACCTATAATAGTACTTCGTGTTTGGGTAAAGCTTAATGTCATAAGGTTACCCAATGCCACAAGGCATTAAATGCCAGAGGACAGACCATGTGTTTAGACCATGTGATGCCTATAATTCATTAATGTAAATAGACAAGTACAAGGCCCGAGATGATCATGCTCTAAGCCAATCAGAAAATCTTACTAATCTCGAGCCTTTAAAATTTTGTGCAAGACATCCTAGGCCTATAATGTTTAGGAAACAAAATAAGAGAATAATAACTTGATTTGATAAGCCGTTCTTGGTCTAATTTGGGTGCCCATTTGTCTTGGTACATTCAACTAACCAAATACTCATACACTCTTACACTTTAATATTATCATCCTCCATTGTCCATGGTTGACTTAAACATTTGAGTGGTCCTACTTAGATAACCATGGCTTTTTTTCTCGCTTTGTCCATTTTGTAGGCCATCTAAGACAACTTTGGATAACCTATGGCCTTTAAAATAAATATGATTTGTAATCATTTTAGAAGAATTTTTCCATTTTATTAAGCTTTATAAATTGTTGTAAGTCAAATTATCAACACAAGATTCTTTTCTATATATAAGATGCGATATAATTACAATAATAAGTAGGTATTTTCTTTTAGGAAAAAAAAAAACAGGTACTTTCCTACCAAGTTTATTATTGATAATTAAGGCAAATCCAATCACTACCTAGTTATATGATTCTAAGTCCATCCTTAAGTAGGATGTATAAAGACCTGCATGGCATTAATAGAGTACAAAAAGGATGTATAAAGACCTGCATGGCATTAATAGAGTACAAAACAGGATGATATTAGGTGGTGGTTAAATCCATACCTTTTTGTAAGTCATTTTACATATTTATATATTATCCTATATTTATCAAGAAAAAGACTCCTCAAATAACGAAAGTCCTTCCTTATTAAGACATTTTCCTTATTCCTTCCAACTATTTTCTTAGCCTATAAATTGTCCACCAAATAAAAGCTTAACGAACTATGATGAACCAATGGTGAACCATGAGGAGCAATTACCACAATAGCCTTTTCGTATGTACATAGGTTCATACACTAAGGTTGAGTGATTAACCTTGTTAAATATGATGTCTATCCATACCTTACTTGGTTAGGTAGGTTTCAGGTATGTATGGAGAGTTGTAGGGATAGAATCTAAGTAGCAATTCTTAGAAACCTACTCCTACTGAATAAGTTGTAGGTATTATGTCTTCATGCCAAGAGAACTATATATTTAACTTTTCAAATTCTTTGACTATCAATAAGAAGGTAAGCAACCTTAGCGTGTTTTTTTTTTTTTTCTGCTTCAAGCATTAGCAACAGCATTTACCTTGTTAAGACAATAATTAATTCTCGAGTTATAATCCTTAATTAGCTTAAGCTACCTTCTTTGCCTTATATTTAATTCCTTCTGGGTGAATAAGTACTTGAGGTTTTTGCGATTGGTGTAGATCTCACATTGCTGCAAGTGTAAGGTCGTATGTTCGATAATTCTATTCATGTGGCCTTAATTGTATCGACACATAAGCTATCACCTTTCTACCTTACATTAGTATATAGCCTAATTCATTTTTAGAGGCATCACTATATATGGTGGATGGCTCATCATTTAATCAATAACACAAGGACTGGGCTGCATACTAACTTATTCTTTAATTCTTGGAAATTCTTTTCCCGCTTTTCATTCCATTCAAACTTTACATTTTTTTGGGTCAGTTGGGTGAGTGGTCTTGTTATTCTTTAGAAATCCTTTATGAATTTTCTATAGTAACCAGCCAAACCAAGGAAACTTTGCACTATTGTCACCATTTCCTGTCTTTTCCATTCTACTATGGCTCTAATCTTTATTGGATCAACTAAAATGCCATTTCTGATACAACATGTCTCGAAAAGGATATTTCTTTCAACCAAAAACCACATTATGATAGTTTGGCATATAACTTATGCTCTTGTAGGATTTGTAGCACCATTCTCAAATGCACTTCATGTTTCTCACTTATAGTAGAGTATATCAAGATGTCATCAATAATTACAATCACACAATTGTCTAGTAGGGGTTTGAATATACAGTTCATTAGATCCATGAAAGCTATAAGTGAATTTATTAAACCAAATGACATTATAAGGAATGCATAATGACCATACTAAGTTTGAAAACCCATCTAGGGAACATATTTTGGCTTGATTCTTAGTTGGTGATAATTTGATCTCACATCAATTTGGGAGAATACATTCGCACTTAGCAATTGATTAAATAGGTCATCAATGCAAAGCAAAGGATACTTGTTTTTTATGGTTAGTTTGTTTAAATCCCGATAATCAATACAAAGTATGAGGGATCCGTCCTTCTTCTAACAAACAATACTAGAGTGCCCCATAGAGATATACTGAGTCTTATAAATCCTTGGTCTAACAACTCTTGTAGTTGCTTCTTTAATTCTTTTAACTTAACCGAAGCTATGATATAGGGTCTTTAAGGTAGGTTCAATCCCTAACATTAAATCAATGACAATGTCTATCTCTCTCTTAGGTGGTAGTCCTAGTAACTCACAAAGGAATATATCGAAAAACCATTTATCACCCATATCTCTTTAATATTGCGCTTTTTAAGAGCTACTTCCAAGGCATTTAACCATGTTATGTTTGTTAGCAATTCTGTGGAGCTTAACTTATGTGCCTTAACTATAGTAGAGTGCCCCTTAAACTCAACTTACATGCCATCGAGAGTTTCAAAGAGTACCTTCTTTTTCCTACAATCGACTATAGCCTTAGCACTTGTCATCTAATTCATCCCTATAATAGCCTCATACTTATTCATCCCAAGTAAAATCATGTCGGCAACACTGTTGTTATCTTGTATTTTTAATGGGCACTTCTGAATCACCTCTTTGGTCCATATGACACTTTTTGTTGTTGTTTTCACCCCAAAGCTACTTTAAATATTGATAACAGGCACATTTGCCCATCGGGCTACTTTAGGGGTGATGAAGGAGTAAGTGGCTTTGATGTCAAATAAGGTATACACAAGGTGTCCACTTTGACATTCCTTGAATAACAATTATTTTCTTCATTTAAGTTTAGGTAGTTGTCAAAACTTACATATAACAAGGTTCTTTTTCTCACCTTTATGTTACTTATCATTAGATGACATTAATATTCTACTTTACCAATTGAATTTGAATAAGTCAAGGTCAGGGTACTTACCAGCAATCAATTTAATGTCAATGTGGTCCTTAGCCTCTTCATAAATGTTCCTATAATCTTCTTAGTAGTCACCATAGTCTTAGTCACCTTCTAAATTATAGACCCTTGTTGCATTTTTTTTCTCCTAGGTGAACATTTCCTTAAGCAGCGCCCCCCTACCCCCTGGTATTCTTGCTAATGGGAGGGTGTCTAATAGTTGGTGGTTGGTAGCCAAGGTAATGGTGGCATGGCACTAGGGGTAGGTAGTGGAGAAGTATCCTCTCTTATGGCAGATAAAACAAGTGGTGAAGCTCTTCTTGGGACATTAAGTGACATGGTGTGAATCCTTACTATAGAAGAAACCTTTTATTTATAATTAAGGGCACTCTCAGGAGTAGTGACTAATTTGGCATTTCTAACGTTTAGTTATTCTATTGAATTTCTTTTTCTGAATAATCTTTTGAGACCTCAACACTTTTCAGAACTTGTTGGGGCTATGGCTATTAACTTCTAGACCATCATGTGGTCTCTTCCCAAACAAACTTATCTTGTGCTTCCTGGTCTCTTTACTTTGTTTTTTAGCATTGTCTAAAACTCTAGCTTTCTCTACTATCTTGAAAAAAGTCTTTAGTCAAACTCTAAGATCCTCATTTTCATATTTGCGTCAAATCCTCCAAAAAAGATTTACATTTTCAACCAGTCATCGGTATGGTATTTTAGAGGTGTAAATTGTAGTAATCTATTGAACTCAGCTTCATATTGATCATTTGTGTAATGCCCCTTCTCATTGTCCAACAAATCATCACTATACTTTAATTTGAGGCTCTCCAGAAAGTAATTTGCTAAAAATTCATGTCTAAAGACTTCCCAAGTGATTGGACATTTTAGATTCCTTCATTTAGGTTCCTACTAAGTATGAGCCCATGTTTTCAACAAGTATCTGTTGTGTGTAAAGGAAAGGTATGGTGGCACTTCAAATGCTTTGAATGACCTTTTTACCAAAATCAACCAATGTTCAGCTTTGTTGGGTTAGCTAGCAACCCCCTCTAAGTTTCTGCTGCAACAAATCAATTTTGGTAGCATGCTACATTGTTTTCTAAACTCAAGGGGTGATAGAGGTACAATGACAGTATGACTAATGGGTTGTGGAGGCGGAGGCTATGCTGATAGCATCGCCTAAACAACTATGGGAGGTAAAGCCTGCATTAAGGGAGTACGCTCTCACTATATGTCCTTAGTAGTTCGTTTGACACATGAATGGCCGTAAGGATTTCCTTTCTATGGTCACGAGGTGCTCCTTACTCCTTAGTTGGAGTAAGTAGGGCCTAGTTCAAAGGGGCCTCCCTATGCGTCTATTACATTTGCAAAACACATTTCTCTAAGTCATTGGCAATAATTGTTGAGTCCTATTTTGGTTTTTTCCTTAATTTACTTATATTAAGTCAAACCTACTTAATACAGGTTACTCAACATTAAATTAAGGAAAATTCATTTTTCTTCAAAAAATAAAAAAGAAAACTTTTCTAAAAAATATTTTAGAAGAATTAATCTAATTACCAATTAGCTAAGGTCAGTAAAAAATAAATTAGGGTTAATGGATGGAAGAACCCTAATCAAGCCATTAGCCTACGGATTTTAAAAAAAAAAGTTTTAGAAGAAGTTTAACCAGAGAAAACTAGGCTCAAGGGTTAACCTATTAAAATCTATAGGCTACCATATAGAAAACTTAAAAAACTAATTAATAAGCCTTTATTTTTATTATTTTTCTAAGAAAATAAAACAACGAAACATGAAAAGAATGAAAGAAAAATGACTTTTTATTAAAAATTTTCTTAAAAAAAATTATTTTTTAACAGTTGCTTTAGAGATATTTGCATACTCGCCAGTCAGGTTTAAATTAATGTAGTTTTGATTTTTAGAAAACTTTAGCATATGAGTCAATTTTATTTATGAAAATGGGCCATGTTCACATTTATTAACCATTTTATTTTTCATTAAGAAAAGCCCTTAGAAAACCATAATTTTTATTTCCAATTTGAAAAAGCTCTAAAAACATAATTTTTGAAATGACCCTAATGAGAAACTTCTATTTTATGCAAAATCAAACTAAGTGATAAAAAGACCTTTTCATTTTTAGAAAAGCCCTAAAATGTATAAGTTGGGGAAAAATGTGATTTTTATGAAAAATATGCAATTTTAACAAAAATGCAATAAAATATACAATTATGCAAACCTTAATGTAAAGATGCAATTTTTAACAAAACAGTATGAGTTTTAGACAAAAGATGCAATGTTAAAAAAAAAATGAAATTTTTAGCAAAAATATGCAACTTTTCTAATAATGTAAAAAGATACATTTTCTATCAAAATATGCAAAAAGATGCAATTTTATCTAAAAAATGCAATTTTCTAAAAAATATTTGATTTTTACTAAAAAGATGCAATTTTCTATATATTGCTTCCTTCTCTTTCTCTTTCTTTTTTTTTTTAAATGCAACATTAAAAATGCAATTTTTTTTTCTAAAACATGCTAGGATGCCAAAAATAATTTTAGCACCAAACCCTGCAAAAAATACTTCTTATAGCCTATATATAAGACACCAATACAATAAAAAACTAATTATACTCATGCACATAGTAATAGTATTAATAATTAACACTGAAAAATATAATTAAAAAGCTGCACAAAAATTAACCAAAGTTAGTATAAGTCTTATAAAATAATTGTGCATAAAAAAATAATAAATAAATAAAACAAATTAAGCTAAATGAAATCTAAAAAAAAATAGAAAAGAGAAAGGGAGATACCTACATACCGTTCATTTGGGTTGGATTAGGGGAGGTATCCATGTACGCAGGTTGGGTCATTTGCGGGTCGTATGTCAGGTTGTTTAAGCTCTTATGCGCAACAACTTTCTAAGCTTGTCTCGGAACAATTCAATCTTCAAAACAAGCAGGAGTTAGCACTTTATGACAAATTCATTGATGAAAATGAGTTTGGGACAAGTGCCATGGGTTGTAATGGTTATTGTGGCGGTAGTGGTTGTTCGTTGTCGCGGTGGTGGTTGGTTCTTGTTGATGGAAGGTTGGTTCTTGGGGTTTTTAGACAAGAGGAGTTCGTTGGTGGTGTTACTTTTGGACGGGGATGATGTTTTGTCGTTGGTTTCAAAGATGGTCGATGGTGCTCGGGGCTTATGTTGGGTTCGCACTAAGAGTTGCAGCAGTAGTAGAGATGGTGGCGTTTACCAGTTGGGCGTGCGGTGGTGTGTGTATTGAGCAAGGGTGAAGATGAAGTAGTGTTCTAACGATAGGGCAGATGTTGATGGTGGCATGTACTGTGGGATTGCGAAGGGATGGGGTTATAAGGTGGTAAGTAGTCAGTGGTGTGCTTGCAACACTGTATGTATAGGTTATGCACTATTGATTCATTGTGTGTACTACTGTAGCGTGAATGTGGGTGATGTTTGCAGTATGGGTGAGGATTTTGTGGTTGAAGTTGGTTGCTTTTTTTTTTCCTGTTATTGAGCTCCTTTATGAAAATTTAATTCAAATCTTAATTGAACCTCCGAATTAGCCATGGATGGATGTTAGTTCTAACTTCCATTTACTAAATCTCCATCTAGTATATATTATTATGAATCTTTAAAAGATTTGGGTGTTTTTTTAATGGTTTTTTCAAGTTTCACCTAAATTCATAAAAAAATGGAAAAAAAAAACGGAAATTTGATAGCATTTAGCTAAGATTTGAAGTTGTCAAGATTTTTCCTCATGGTTAGAATCGGTTATAACTTGATGGAGAAGAAGGTTACATGCACATAACCTAACTAGAGACGTACAAAATTTGCGTGCCTAGTACTTGAACCTGTGACTTCCCTTGCATTTTGCACACGCCTTAGCCAGTTAAGCTAGCTCAAATTCCCGACAAATCATGTAAGTAAATTTTACTTAAGCTTTCAGTCCTGGGTTTAATTTAATTTGAACATTTGAACAAGCCTAACTACCCCACCACCCCCACCACCACCCCCCCAAATATACATACTAAAATTTTTTCACCCAATTTTAATACAATAAATTTCGAGTCTTATCATAATTAGTCAAGTCTGTATCATTTTAAAATTTAAACTTCAAACAAAAGCCTAAAGTTTTTATTAGACTTTCCATAAAGCATTTTTCTAATAAAGCCCAATTCTTAAAGATTCAGAATTTATTAAATTGTATGTATATTTTTAATTTTGCTTGATTCGACCCTAAACGACTTGATTAACTTAGACTTCTTTTGATGCTTTGTATTTTTTCAAACTTTTCAAATTTGGGTTTTTTTTTTCAATTTTTTTTTATTTTTTGTAAATATGGCCTAATATAAATAAAAAGAAAAAAAAAAGTGAGTAAAAATAAGGTGTCTTCAATGGTAAATAAATAATTATAGTACTTGATAAATACTATTACTAAACCAACCAACATATGAAAAATAAAAGGCATCCATACATTAGTCTAATACATGGTAAATCTACCATTACACTTAAAATTAAGATTACATTGACTGGGGTCACTTTGCACGAGTGAATTGCCCCCCTTAAATTTTCCAAATACAGCGGTCTAGAAGTTTCAAATCAAAAGTACATCACTTTCATTTTACATTCCAATCAATAGTTCTTTTTCGCTAATATAAAATGTTTTACAAATACATAAGATCGTTACAATAAAGGTATCCCTAAATACATAAAAATCCAAAATACAACAAAACCCTCCAAAATGCGTCAAAATCTCACTACCTACAATATCCAACAAAAAAAAAAAAAAAACAAAGCATGCCATGACAACCTACAAATAGAAATAAGAACTAAAAGGGTCAAGAGGATGGTCTCATTTTGAAACTCCTTCCTTGCTGGCTAACTGCAGGCCTTTGCTTCAGACAAACATGCAACTCTAGAAGCAGGTTAGGAAGAGGAAGGAGTGTCCTTACTAAGTGCCTGAACGACCTACACCTTAGGTAACCAGAAGTCTAAGGGGTCTGGTTGAATCTCTAGTTCAATAATAGGGTCAGTTCCAGTCAACACAATGGGCTTGAGCTTAGGATCCATTAAGTAATGCTCAAATTCCTCCTCCTCTTAGGGTAGCTTTACTTACTCTATCTCTCCCATTAAGGCATCCTTAGAGATGTCAATAATATTGCACCTAACTCTCATAGTAGGTTCGTTAACTTCTTCATTAGGGTGGTTAAGAGTTAAGAATTATTGCTCTAGGTGATCCTAGAGGGCTATCATAGCTTGCCTATTATCCTGGGCAATGATGTTCTAGTTCTTAGCCTGAAGATCTACTACTAAAGCCATCTTAAGCCCAACCAAGCATAAGTGAGAAAAAACTGGTGGCACTAAGTAAAGCTTTGCTAGCACTAGGAAAGTTAGCTCCTGAGCATGGTCCCCTCCCTCCTCTTGCTTGAGCATGTAAATTAGTACGACCCAGGATGGCATCTTCTCGAAGGTATGAAGTATGAAGAAGGATGATACTGTTACCAAAAATCACTCAACCCTGATCCGTAAGCTATTAACACATCATCTAAGTTCTTAAGCCTCCTTACCAAGGCCATTTCCTTCGAGACAATCCTTAACTAATGCTTATACTCTACTAAGGTCTTGTCAGGTTATAAGCTAAATAGAATGCACTCTCCATATACGAGGATTCTAAAACTTTGAATCACAAGACATGTACTTGTTTTAGTGAGATATTACTTAAGAAATCCTTATTACAAAATTTAAATATTTAGTTACCTATCTCTATTTTACTCCTCTCAATTCTCATCAGGGGGGTTGCCCTCACATCTAAGGGTCAGGTTTTATTTATTCGATTTCAATCTATACTCTAATGCCACCTTTACCAGTTACGATCCAAAGGCTATCCTATTCATGCTAAGCGACTGTATATTGTACAAAGGTCAACATTTGACTCCCTTATCACTCATTGACCTTTTATATGCTATGTAAAGCTTAATGACTAGTATTTAGGAGTACACAAAATAAAAAAAATAAAAAAAAAATCAAAGCAAACATTATATTTAACCACATAAATTTTAAGATAGTGCTTCTGATATTAACTTGGTACTTTGGTCCTTTAAAATACACAAAGTCTTGCTGTAATATTAGGGTACTCTCAAATAATCTAAGTAAAATGCAATTATTGTCATCTAAAACAAGACAATATGAGAGTCTAGCAAATAAAAATAAGACTTTTCACTCATGCTCTTCAACTCCCTCTTCCTTCCTAAAAATTTTCTTGTACTAAACTTGGGCATATCCCTACTTAGTACTACAAAAAGATCCTACTGCCGCAAAAGAAATCAATATGGGTGTAAGCTACACAATTTAATGAGATAATCTTGCAACCATGTAATAAGCAAGTTATCACACAATTAAATACAACCATATGAATGTATGTACATATAGTATGCCAAACAAGTACATACAAGTAATCAAGTGTTGTGTGTAACTCAGATTTAATACCCTTTGAAATCGAGATTAGAGGTTCATTAACACATTCAGACTTGAACTCAATTTTTGAATATGGAACTCCATGTTCCATAGCAAAATAAAATGCAAATTTTTGAGTATGGAATGCCGCATTTCATAACAAAAACAAAATAAGGTTTCCAACTATTGAACTCCACGTTCCATAAAAAAACAAAACACAATTCTTTAAAATTTATAAAAGATTGAGTTTTAAGAGGACTTATGATTAGGCTCTCACAATCCATACTCACTGCAAAACAGAGACTTCAAGATTCAACCTTTAACAAGATGATTAGTGTAAGCCCCACAATTAGCCATTCGAGATTTCGATCGATTGAAAGACCCGATCGAGGCTAAATTATAAAGTAAAGTTAGAAATATTAGTAAACTGATCCCGTAAGCTTGAATTTAAGAAAATAAATAATAAAATAGGAGACTACAAAATTTTCAAATTTTAAGTATATAACTCCTTATTTATCGAAAATGCGTAAAATGCATTCCGATAATTAACGAATCGCTAGAGACAAATTATATATATACTAAAAATCATAAAATGACCTAAATAATATTTATAAATATTTATTTGTACTATATATGAATTTACATGTATGTATAAATACGCGTAATTACTTAAAATACTCAAAATGTGCTAAAATAATACTAAATACTTAAAGAAAATTCATAATTAATTAATAAAAAATAAAGAAAAATCAGGAATGATCCAAATCAGGTCGTGGCAGGTCAAGATCTTCAAAATAAAAATTAACCAATTAAAATTAGACAACACAAAAGCCAAAAATTAAGGAAATCGGGCAAAGTCATGTCTAATTAATGCATAATAATTTTAAAAAATTGTCTATAAATAGGGAAAAAAATTTTAGAACTCATTTGGACAGTTTAGTATTAGAGAAAAATAGAGAGACTTGAAAATTTGAGAGAAAATTCAAAAAAAAAAAGAAAAGGAAAATTATGCAGTTAAGGCCACCAAGGAGAACTCAGACCCGACGAGCAGCTGAGAGTGGACAGCCACCACCACCACACAGTGGTGGCAACGTCCAGGTAGGCCGATACACCCATGGCCACCGACGGTGGCCGGAGCCACCCAAATCGGTGAGTTCGATTTCCAACCCAATTTTGTGTAATTTTGTAAAAATAGTAAATATTATTATAAAATTATGAATTTTTTTATTCTGGAATATTTTTGTATGAGGCTTTTAGGAAAAATAGTATTTTGATGAAAATATGTCTCGTGATATAGGGTCCTCAAGAAATCGTGCAAAACCGAGCATGTTTCGATTTAGAAATAAATGACCTTAGGAGTGTAGTTTCAAACTCAAATTTTTGTGTAGACCACTTAGCTGATATAAAACAATGCTATGAAGCCCATTTTCAAAAATTAATTTTCGAAATTTTTAGATAATTTTTAGGCCTTAAAATAAGGCATAAAATTGGTAATTTAGGGTTAATAAAGTAATTAGATGGTTAATTACTGATTTAGTGAATAAGTACATGTTTTAGGATGTTGAAATCTGATGGAGTATGATACTTGTAGCATTTAGGGTGTTAGATGTAATTATTAGGTTAATTATGTAGTAAATGAGTAATAGGAAAAAATAGTAAATTTTAAGTTAATTTTGGAAATTAGGGTAATTAGGAGTAAAATCTGATTTAGGATGAATTTAGACATTTTGAAATGATAATTGGTGTTTAGAGACGATAATTAGAGTGAGAAATATTAGAAGTGTATGATATACATAAAAGGTAATAATACATAATATGTAATTATTAGAATACAATAAATAGAAAATATTATAATAAAAATTGATATTTTGATAATAATAAAAATGTACAATAAATTTGATACGAAACTTGAATTTATGTACTTATATGAAAAATGTAAAAATTTCTCACATTAGGAGTGAATTTAGTACACTAATACGGATTTAAGTATACCGTGTAAAATAAATAATGACTAGGGGTAATGATATTATTTAGGAGATCGGGAAGTAATGTGATTAATTTTACATTATGGGTTAAAACAAATTTTTAAGGCTAGAGTATAAAACACTACATAGAAATCAAACTAAAACCTGATTTAAAAATCGATACGAAAACCGAACCCGAACCTAACCCTAAACCTAGAATAATTGTAAAAAACTTAAGACCTAGATAATTAGGCATATTAAACCCTAAACAAAACATAACAATAAGCATTATAGGATAAAATGAACCTATAATAGTTATATGAAAAACTGAAACCACGTTTGTGTTATAGGGATGATCAGCGATGGTCTAAGCAAGTCGGATCTCGAGTGAATGAGCGAGGAGTCGAGGTAAATTAGGATTAATACAATGCTGTATTTTGGGAGGCTTGAGATTATGCTTGGTTGTGCTTGTTAGATAGTTGGATGTGTGCATGTGCTTGATTATGGGTAATGTTATGATTCTGTTTGTTGCTCTGGCATGTATTGTATGAGTTGTATGACATGATTGATCACCCTAAACTAGCCTTAATCAAATATACGACCAGTAATAATAATCGGACATGCATGGCAACCCGTTAGGAGCACTTAGGACTCTTCGGTCAAATACCAACCCCTTCGAAAGGGATAGCGCAGGATTGCAATTGGTCCCTTCTTCATCCTTAGCCGAATTAAGTGACAGGAGAGGAGGTCGCGGCGAGAGTGAAGTCAGTGGTTCAAAGGTGTTGCATTAATGGAAACTCTTCAACCTAGATTAGAGCGGGCGCAATTTCTCTAATCTCACGATGGACCAGACAACGTCGTGCGATGGAATTTCCTTACACATGCATTACACCTAATAAGTTGATTAAAAACCATGTTGTGTTTGTGGTATAGTTTTAAGTCCTCCATCCTAACTTACTGAGCTGTGGTTGCTCACATCCCTATAGACGTCGTGCGGGTGCTGGCTAAGAAGCGACAAATAACTACTCTGAAGCTAGCAACTGCTGGATCCTGGGGAGTGAGGAAAAACAGTACAGAATCAACACATATTTTATTCCTTTTCATTTCTGAATAATGTATAACTAGGAAATATGTTACGGAGAATTATTGTAAACTTTAATTGTAATAATTGAATTATAGTGTATATATATATATATTCTCACTTTCTTAGGTAAATGATTTATTTAAATTACAAACTGTTTACTTCAAAGCGGGTTAGTCGTGGACTCCTTGTATAGATCAAGTCTAAGATAGCGCTTGTAAGGCCAATGTCTATCTTAGGATGGTTTACAAGGCGAAGCTGTTACGACTCTTCCGCTTCGGGGTGTGACAGTTGGCATCTCTAACGCTTAATGAACCTATGAGCCAGGGTAAGGTTATGTCATACATATACGCTATACTAAAACATAATATTCATATTATATATATAATCAACTCCTGCAAGGCCTCTCTTACCTCCATCGTGTGTGACGGTTGAAATAATCACAAGGCAATGCATGATCCATTTTAATTTAAGTAAGTCATATATGATTATGTTCATTTGTTAGGTGGCCAAACACTATTATGAATAGTCAAGACCCAAAAGTTGTCCATCATGTAGCTAATAGTCAATTATAATAGTTTAAGATATTTTGCACAACAAACAAACAATAGCAGTTACATGCATAACCTGAGTCCTCAAACTTTAATCAATTTTCACAATATAATTTAGCTGTAACTAACTACAAACACAATCAAATATGGAATTATTAAAAGTACTCACTTTGCTACACTTGTTGTTAGGAATCATAATAATCTACGAGTAGATTGGTGAATAAGGTAATAAAAATAATAAGGTAAGATTTTAAAGTAGGCTTTACTAATTAGTCTTAGTTGTTCTCACAGTTGGTTTAAGTTGCTCGATTTCAATTAATTCTTTAATTGTATGTAATATTTTCATTTTAAATCCGATTTTTATGATCTTATAGCTAATCTTTATTATTTTCAGGCGTACTGTCGCATGATGAGATTTATCACTAGCATCTACATTTTTCTAGACTGGTTAGTCCAATTATGAATTTCTACTATTTGTTGTCTATTATTCTCTATGAGCAAATAATGGGCTTTTCTTGATTGGGCCTTCTAAAATTTTATCTTAGGCTTAGGTAATTTATTAGAAATTTAGAAATTTTCTGTCATTTTCTCTTTTGGGTTGTAACTATAAACCCCGCGAATTTAGCTTTCTAAGTATAGAAATAAACGTCCAAACTGTAGATGATTTCCTGAACTCAATAAAGCTAGTGAGATTTAAAACCGATTAAAATCTTAATCCAGAACCTAAAGTGAATACGAAAAATCTTAAATCATCAATTGAACCTCTAACCGCATACGAAGACCCTAAAACCTCGAACCTCATCAAAACCCTAATACAACAATCGAAGATTTAATTGCATAAGAATATATTAAACCCTAAATGTATAAAAACATTAGAGATTATGCCCTAAAGTAATAAAAACCCTAAAACTATAACTTTAAGGATATAAAAGCACTAATTCACCATAATTTACCCTAAAACCCTAAGTGATAATATATCCTCCATATTTTGCCATTTCATCGGTAAACGACTAAAGATAACCCATAATCATGCATAAACATTTAGAATACTTAAGTGATCCCTTAGAAACTAAGATATTGCATTCTAGATCACATTCATCTTCTTAGTATATAACTAGGTTAGTATTATATAGAATTAAAGGTTTAGTTGAGGTTTAGGTTAAATGTAGTAAACCTTAATACCCTAAATGATAATTTTCATCTTAATTATACTAAGTAGCTTACCAAATGGTGTATATAGGATATAAATACCTAATAGAGGATCTCATTATCTATTTTTACTAATCAATTCACTAAATTTTTTATTTTCTTTCATTTCCTTAATCTTTCTCCAAATTTTTCCTAATTAGTTCATTATGTACACAAAATGGTCTTTATTTTTTTAAAAGTTGACCAAGGTCAAAATGTTGACCATGTCAACACATATTGACTAAAGTCAACAAAAGTGTCTCTTTCATTTGGAAAAAAAAATATCTTCCTTCTCATGATTTCTTTTCTTTTCTTTTAGTTTTTCCCTTCTTTTTCTTTTTGTGCCGTCCACTACTTCCTCCTCCTAGACCCCACTTCTTTTCCTTTTCAAAAACAAAATAATACAAAACAAAATCCCTTTCTTCTTCTCCTTCCCAACCATATGTTCCCTTTCCTCTTTTACTCTTCTTTCCTT